>JAQGDQ010000439.1:130000-197160 GCA_030141605.1 Tubiluchus corallicola
GAGATGCGCTAAATAAATTACCCCACATTTTCGAGATTGTAACCTTGCGTTAGTGAAAACTTTGTACAAATAAATGTCATAAAAATGCACTAACTTTTGTCAATAATAAATGCGAGCGTCGTGATTGCACAGAAAACGCACTGATTTTTAATACTGTACTTGAACTTTAGAGTTTGCGTTTATTCCATGCGACAAAGCCGCTATTCTCCCATAAGAAACAAACGTAAGATGAACTTATAACAAATTGGGATTCTATCAAAATTCAAAACCACTTCACTGAGGCACCACACAATAACCATTCTGTCAATAAGTGCGTGTGCCAAGTTTTTTAGTTCTGTTGTTTAGTCAACCTTGAAATTCCATTTTTTGACAGCACCACCATCAGCAGCAGCAGCTGCGGTTCATTTGAAAAAAGTAGCATCGTCAAAAATAAATGTTGATAATAATAATAGTACATGTGCTTACTATTATTACAAGTTGTTACAAGAACTTACAACTATTTACCCAATTACTGATTTTGAAAAGGCAGCAAGGGCAAAAAAATGAACGCAGAGCATCACATCATATTTCCCATTGTAGTATATGTTATAGGTAGAAAGAGAGCTTAACTCCAAAACTAGTTTGAATCATTTAAACTAATGAAAGCTTGATCGTGTTTGCCTTTTGCCTTTTAAATTCCATCACTGCAAATTAACACTCATACTCCAAAACAGCAACAAAAAACACGGGCATTTACAAAACACAGTATAATATCCATATATGCATAATGTAATTTATATATACACACATACATAAATATACGTATATGAATAAGTACTTCATTCAAATCTAGACTCACTCTTGACTTTTAAATATATTGTTGCAGGGCTGAGCTTCGCCCTGTTCTGCGTTGAAACTTTCACTCACTCAAGGACACAGAATATGCGGCCTGTATGTTATTTCACTCGGTTTAAAGTAAAAACACCTCTGCAAATCAAGATGTAATGATCTTACATGCATGAAATTCATAAATCGTAACTGCTGATTGACTCGAATTAAAATACTTATCTATTCCACCTGTGCAAAATCTATATAAGCGCAGTATATATATAATTTTAGTACGAATCGAGTTAGCATATCACGAAATCGTAATCGTAAGGAACAGCTGCGATTTGCAATGTTGTAATTATTGTGAAAAAACTATAACACTAACGATTATGCACTATTAACAATAGATAGAGATGTCAATAAAAATTCTTTATTAGTACCGGTAGTGAAGTTTCAAGATTTTAGGATATAATTTTATATACACGTCGAAATTAGTAGAGTAATGTGTTTCAACAGCAGTCGGCTAATTAGCGATTTTTGGCAAAATCCCCCACCCGCTTTGAGCTTTGTTTGTCGACAAAGCACCCGCAAAAGCAAGTCAGGTTATACGTATGACAATAGCCGATAGACCTATTCGTGGTAGCCTTGAAATCTTATTATTAGCCCAGAAAGGTATGTTTACGCATGTATGATTCGTGGTCTAATTCGACTTAATCTAAAGTCAAGAATGAATCATACAAGTTACTGTCGAACTTTGGATTTACTAGTTAACGCTTAATGCTATGTGTATAAAGCGTCCAGTGATGTCATTGGTAAGTTTTTATGCATGTAAACTAATTAAACTCGTTTTAGTGCAATTACCTATAATATAAGTATTATTAAAAATCATTAATTTCAACAAGTATTGTATCGTAGGGTTATTAGCTGCTATTAATTAATAGGCCTTTTTGCATAGGCATTTTATCATAACGTATCTGCCAGGCCTGTTTATTAGTTTTGTAAGCTGCGCTGTTTCAGTATAAACAGTCTATGCAGATATGACAGATACAAAGCTTGATCACAATGTGAACTTGTGGTAATAACAAAATTATTAAATTTTAAATGTACAAAATTTTGATTTTGGGAAAAGCAATTCAATAGTAGAACGAAACCAGTATTACTCAAATTTTGAAGTCAAACTGGATAAAAGAAAATAAACTCGAAAAGTTCGAAAGTGGCGTAGATAGACTCTTGGAAATGGACATGTTTTGAGACCAACGTACTGTCCAAAAGCTTCTCATCACGTCCACTGACAGGTAATTTCTGTTTTTCCATAATTCTTTACTTTTCACCTACCATGGTGTCGTTTCCTTGTTGTCGTAAGCGGCTCACTCCTCAATTTTTATATGATAAAATATGGTACGGAATATGTGGATTGAATTGATTGTTTTCTTTTTGACCATAATATAGTGTAGTCATGTTTAAGAACTTGTACTTAAGAATGAATTGTGAAAGTAGTAATAATATTCAGGCTATTGGCTAGCACTTACTGCTCGTATAAGCTCACTTATGAAAACGAAAGTTGAGACTGTTCAGGGCTGCGGTTGAACTTCAGTCATACAGAAATTAATTTTTTGAACTTCAAATTTAAAATTAATGGTATTTGCACTGATTGGCAAAGAAAATCAGCGCTCACTCAAGTTTATATCTATACTTAGTAGACGAACTTAACAAAACTCTTGATAGGGGAACAAATGTGATACGAAGTTGTTGATATTTCCCTGTATTTGTGTGTGGTTCATGTATCGGTTTACATCAACCATTTTTTCATGCTCTGCCTATCCTTTAAAAATGGTTAAGAATTCATCTCCAAAGTACTTGATTCAAATCTAGACTCACTCTTGACTTTTAAATTTGTTTTCAAAAAGAAATAATTGTGGATCTATTCAGTAATTTATAACACTTGCTGGTAATACGAGTAAAAAACCAATCATGCAGAACAGTCTTATAGTATTAGCAGTACTACATAAAAGCCAATCAGCTTATTGAGAAAAATGGCGGCAATTTTGTATAACCTTGAAGTCTGAGCAATTTTCTTTTTTAAAACGCTATTAACTGGCAATTTGTTCTTTTCAGTAAGAAACTTTAACAAGAATTGACATTTTACACATCAGTAATGCTGGAAAAAATAAAGGAAGCATACCTGGCGGCAAGATGCCAATCCCAAAACGTACGACTATCAACAGTAATTCCTATTATTCATGGCTGAGGCTGCAAGTTTTACCAGTATCAACAAGTCGATTAGAATATATTTCCTATAACTTCAGACCTTTTGCTTTTAGGCTCTATAAACGTAGCATCAGCTGATACAAACCATTATTTAAACTAACCAAAAAATTGGTTTTCGAGGTCAGTGGCATGACGTCAGCAATACACAAGACTTAATTATTCATGGAAGAGCGCTTATATGAGAGCTGGTATTTAAATATTGTGCTGAAAGCTGATCACTGCTGTCAAAGGCACTTGCACCACCAGGCCGGCCAGTTTCCATGATAGATAAATGTAGTTTATTATTTACGGACATGTCCACGTCTTACGTGGGTAAGATTACATAACGATCAAATATAAATTTTCTTAGCTAGTTTTGCTGGATATCCAAGCAATGGATCGTACTGAATTCCACGAAACATTTGGTCCCACAAGCACAATAACAGTAGCAGCGGCATTAGCAACGATAGCAACACCATTGTGGTATTAATGCTAGTCTTGTACAGGGTGTTCCAGAAGAAACAGTGCATTAAACATATGCTGAACAAGTCACAAGGAAATGCAGTTATGAAATAGTAAGATGCTACATTACAATAACTTGCTTTTTGTATTGTTCAGTATAAGTATGACAGCACTTATTGGGCTTTGCATGACGTTACTACAGATGTTATTTTTTTAAGGAACACCCTATATAAATTTTGCCGTGACGAATTTAAGCAGACATGTAAGCATGAAATTAGTAAGCTATTTATTTGCTAGCTAAAGTCATATCTAGAGCAAGTTTTAGTACGTTTTAATAACACTAAGCACAGTTAATAAATCTGCGTGTATTCTGTAGATGTGGAGCAAAATCAAATTCCTTTCTGTGAGAAATTCTCAGCAAATAAGAGATACAAGTTATAAAAAAATGGACCAGGCACTAAAGTCCACATATGGCAAGCTTGCTCTTGGTGTAATAAGTACCACATTAACGGGAACAGAGATGTTACTTGACAAGTATCTTCCAGGTAAGAAAAACACATGTTTGGAAAATTGTTCAAAGGACATCAATTTGCAGTGCATTCTTTTTCTTGTCAATAGATGTTTCTCCATTCCTCTAAGTCAGTAGATGTTTCTCTATTTCTCTACGTTACGCATGATATTAGCAGCACTTGCTACTGTTGTCTACATTATCGGTTTACCTTTTGATGACTTCACAAGACATTAGGAAGCAAAGTCTTAACTGTGAAGAAATTTGTCCGGAAAAATTTTGATGAAACAAAAAACACTAAGAGAGAAACACTTAGCAAAATTCCTATAATTTTTTGGAAACCAAGCTTTCGGATTTCAAAGTACTTCAAGAAATTGAAAATATGGAAAAATAAAAATACTGAAAAACCATCAGCCAAATTATAAAAAACTAACTATTAAATTATCAAAACTTGCTACTAAAAAGAAGAAAAGAAAAATATAACATTTATGATATAAAAAAGACACAATAACAGTATATATAATTAAATGATAAAAACCTAGAAAACTGAGATAGACCGTGACAATGGCGATCCAAGCATACAGTAGTTTCTATAAAATGTTTATATTTGTCTAGTTTGTCTGAAATGTATAAATAAGCAAAAACAATATGAGAATGTGAACCACGGGATTTAAACATAAAAACAATATCTCCATATCTAAGGATCAGCGCTCTCAATTTAGGAATAACTGCTTTAAAATTTACGCCAATAACACACCACCAAAATTTACGCTGTCTAAACAGTGGTTCACAACTACAGAGATTTATTTTAGTAGATTCGATACTTTTGAAAGCTGTACGATCATTACACAAATACGATTTTTGCCTTTTGAATTACATTTTGTTATTGTTTAGTGACCATATGACTGTTTATTTACAGCTGTATGTAGTACCAAAAATGTAGGTGGGTAACTGTGCAGCTAATGGTATCTTACAATGACAAAACCAGAATGGGTTCGCGTTACCCCCACCACTATATACCCTGCAGAAATACTAGAGACGCTATTAGAGTTCTTACTGGTCAATATCTTATGTCGTCATGTTTGTGACATTTTGTTCACATTCAGGTTTTTTTATTTTTCAGTATTCAAAATTGAACTGAAACGTGATACTAAATTTATTATTAGGATTATGCACTATTTCAAAAACAATAGTACTTTTTCTGCACCCACTATAAAATTCTCTATGTTCGCCTAACGTTCGTCGTCAAAGAGTTTTCACTAATTTTTGATAATGCACGCTACAGCCATAGGCAGCATTCAGAAATAATATGATCTGATTCTACGAAGCGTTCAAATTTTCATATATTGAAGTAATTTGTGATTTTATACTTTAGACGACGTGAAAAGAGAATCAAACGAAGAGGAAAAGTTTCTTATTTGGAAAAGCCAACCAAATAAATCAAATCTGGAATGCGATTCCAATTTAGAAGCGAAGGTACGAGAAAATTCCACGCCAAAGGTAAAATCAGTGCATGCTTACGCATGAGAACAAGGTGCTTACTCAGTGTTTATGCACTAGTTACCTAGTACTTACAAGGATGTGATTAGAGCAGAAGTTAATTGCACATGCATGTCACTGAGACAGAGATAGGCGACCTCATTGATAAAAAATAAGTAAGATAATTATTCTAAATCTCCGCTTGCCCTTCTTGTTTTGCAAATAACACCTATAACCGAACAACAAAGTTTGCTGAGGCATATACAGGTGTATTTTATGGCACCTGAAATTTCAAGAGAGATCACATAACTCATAAGCTTCCATAAATAAATTTGACTAACAGCTGCTATGAACTTGGTTTGTAAAAATGACCTTCAACGATCATAAACATGGTTCACTTTTTCTCTTAAACAGGCAGTTTCCAGTTTTCAATCCAAACTTATTGATACATGCCAAACCAAAAAGCAAAATAAATCAGCACAGGACCCTACAGAAATTCATAAAGAAGTGAAACTAATCAACATCCATGAAGGACAACTACTGCATAAAAGCTGCTCAACATTTGATAATTCTGACATGAACCAATGCATCAGTGACAGAGTAGAAACTGCAAAATCGAACGTCGACGACACAACAAAATCAGATGGAGATCTTCTAGAGGAGCTACAAAGAAATAGAATTAGAAACCGACTAACATGTGATGGTAACGAATTGGATGATGCAGTGCATGTGGCGTCGTGTGTAAATCATGACATATTTATAGCTAACAAACCTAATGTAAATGACGAAGAAATTACAGGTGATTACATTCATGCAGAAATATGTGTATCTGACACAGGAGAAACTGTAAAGATGCCACAAACAATACAAACATGCGCCCTGAACAGTACAGAAATTATAGGCCATAATTATGATAACGAGCTATCAGGAGGAAAAAATGAAGTAAGTGTTCGCGAGTTATCACAAATGACATCTCCATATGAGGTAGATAATAAAAATACAATTGGCCATAATCAATATGATGCAACACATATAGTGCCAACAAATGAAACTCCAAAAGTAATGACCAAAGACAGCAGAAAACAATTCAAACCGGTAACAGGTGCTGAGCTTACGGCGAATTCATATGAAATCGAAAAATGTACAGAAATCTCAAGTGCTAGCAAATCAGACAACGGTGATAAAGTTCTTGAAGACATCAATGGACTTGTTGATGTTAATATGGCCTTAAACGATAAAAAGAATGCATTAAGTAAACAAACTGGTACAAATTTCAGTTCAAATGCAGGGAATCACACTTTCCCCGATATCCAAAGCACAAACAACAATACGAATCCAGCTTCTCAAGACATTCAAGCAGCTTACACGACTATGACACTGGAGAATACATTACCTGCAGCCGTTTTGCTAGTGGCCCTTATATTATATGCTACGTTGCACTTACAATATTCAATTTAATAATAAAGTTTATATTTTACTGATGAAAAATTTTTCTTTATTAATATTAATAATTATCATCGAGAAAATCATGATAATGTACACAAAAAATAGTGATGCTGCTACAATTATTGACAATGCATTATTAAATTGTAGAGGCTTCAAGTTACTATCTAATACCACATAAAAATGGCACTTTTTGCTAAACTACCATGCACCACTACTACATTTGCACTTGTACCTAAAACGTAGACTACTGCAGCAATACGATTACTGCCCATGTAGCTAATAGACTGTAAACCCTATAACTCATTAATGCAAATCTGCATTGTTCCATTCTTAATGTTTAAGAATGTGTTAAGAAACATAGCAAAGCAAAATAACAACATGATGAAAAGGAAAATAATAAAACCTGCAATTGAACAATGAGACAAACAAGCATTCAGAGAAGAAAACATAAACAGTGCATGCTTATTTACAAGAATAATGAGTATAATAATTGTGTAAAATAACCATGATGTAATAAAACTAATGACAAAAGCCAAGCCCATTAAACCCTGCTGTTTGTTTTTGCCTGCTGCTACACGGTAAACAAGAGTCAGGGACATAAAAAAATCATTAGGCATATCTTTATGGACAAAAAATAAACAAACAAAAACATAATGAAACAAAGAATAACGAAAAAAGAGAGAGAAACACAGAAAAAGTAGCAAGCTTAATAAAAACCTGCAGTTAAAGATTCAACACAGCGCGAGTTCCTATCCTGTTTAACCAAGCCTTATACAAAAAGCTAATTTTTGTACATTAATACATTTTACAAAAAAAATGATTATTTCATAAGACTCTGCAACTAATCACACAACACAGTTTCTCTAAAACAGTTTTGTGCAGAATAAACAAACTGAATTGTGTACCTATAGAGCCTTAAAATAAGACTCTTAGTTGTAGATAAAAACTGTTTAGGTTTATTTTAATTTTATAGTTACCTTTACTACGCTGTAGAGAAATGACAACAGTACTTCTCTCAAGCTTACAGTTAACACTAAAACACATACAATAAATAAAGAAAAAATATTAAAAGAGTCACTAACAGCAAACTTCCAACATGTAAATCAAACATAACAAAAATATGTGAATCTAACAATGTGTTCCAACGAATGAACAATGTAAAAGAACAAATGTCTAACAAAACCTAAAATCTAGTTCTACTGCTTAAAATTACAATTACTTTCTAAGATTAAAGTTTATTTAAATATGGCACACTAAAAAGCTTCAGCATAAATTATGTTTTATATTAACAATTCTAAGGCACAACCAGGCACATAGCTGATTCAAGGTATTCGTGCCCTCAACAGTAACAACCAAGGATCATTGTGGGCAATGTAAGTGTGCATTTTACAGTAATATATCCTGCTAGACTCTGCAAAATAAACTCACTAAAACAAAACTTACTGCTAAATTAAAATCACTGGGGAATCTACAATATTATAAGGTTAAAATGAATTTGTAAATACATGATAAATCTAAAATTTTGTACATGTAGAACATTGTACACAGAGTTCAAAAATATAATTAACAGCATTTCAATTAGGGGCACATCAGCTTGACACAAAAATCAAACTTTATATAAAAAAGAAACCTTTCGTTTATGACGTGCATGGACAATGGCGGTAACTCTACGCACGGCTTACAAACACTGAAAAAGGTGGCACCTGCTGTTTACTTAAACTATTGCAAAAGCTATTTAAAAGACGAATTGTAAAACTCTTTACACAGCTATGCTATAAAAAATTGGGTGGAGGACATTAGAAAAAAAAGTGAAGCACAATTATTAGAAAACATTTAACGCAAAAGTAGCATCTTTTCATGAGACGAAGACGAATCACTATAACTGAAATGTTTCAAATTGAATGCAGAGGAATCAAACTTCTAGGTTCCTCATTCTGTTAGGACAATCAGCCGCAGTGAATCAGTTGCTTTGGTTTTAGTTATTTTACGACAAAATTCAACCTTAAATGCCTGAAAAAGTAACAAAACATCGTCATTTAGTTGCAGTGTGGTGGGTAAATTTCATTCGAGTCAAAGGCTATCGGTGTTAGTGACTATCATAGCTACACTTGTATTTTTACATAACAATTTCATTAATGTTAACTACATAAATAAAAATAAATTCCTTCTCTTATATTACCCAATAAAAAAACCTAAAGTTATAAATTAACCTGAACTATTCCGACTTGGATCCATCTGTTTTTTTCTTCTCCTTTTTCAATCCACGTAAGAATGAAGGAGTCCGGAAGCCCTTTTTCTTTTTCTTTTTTTGTTTTTCACCTTCATGTGTTGGTGAACCCTAACACAAAAATAACACAGACACTCTAATGAATGCCAAAAACTATTGTATCGGGATCATTAATAATCGAAAAGCACGGTTAATCAAAAGAGATTAATATATTCTGGCAGACTGATTTGCCTACAATCTTGAAATAATTCATCATTTATGCAAAACATGAGAAGGAATGAGACCGTCTAACAAAAGATACTTTGTTGCACTGCTATCTCAAATCCTTGAATGCAATTAAATTCTTGTTAATTCATAAGTGAGACTGGAGTTACATTTACTCAGCATTGTGAAATTATGGGCCTTGACACAAGCTTAGGTACAACGGACATTAACAGTAGTGCAGTGTATGTCATATTGCTACTAGCCGACATCTGAGCAGCAAATAATCGTTATCACCGAGTAGCTAATGCACTCAAAGTGAAAGGCTGCCAAGTCATGTGTCCGTGGTTATAATCTGCTTGTATTCTTGTTGCACTAGCAGTATAGGCATTGAACACTGAATAGTGAACGTATGCTAGAGAGAATTTCAAGAATATGTAGAAGTGTTAACCGTGCATGCAAACAATTACATTGTAAATGGTTGCAAATGCTACTTAAAGCTGATATTAATGAAGGTCATTTGATTTCCATTTTATATGGAAGCCAAATTACGGATTATGGAAGCCAAATTAGTAAATTTAAAGGATATGAAGGAGAATAAGCAGTATGTGGTAATGCGGGAAACGGTGAAGGCATACTTCTCTACTGCTTTTCGAAATATCAGCACTAATAGCACTGTCTTCTGAGCGTAATGTTGAATACTTCGCCACTTCTTCATTTTCTCCCTCACCTAGAAAGTGATCATAGACAGTAATACAGTAATAATATAACACATTGCCTCCAGAATAATATGAAAAAGTATTTTATTTTTTGTACAGTAGAAGAATGTTACATGTGTGTAAAATCAATGAAGGTAAATTAGACAGGTATACCTTTCTGACAAAACACAATATGGTTACACTTACAAGAATATTTCAAAGTATGCATTTAAATATTTTCAGTAGGTTTATTAAAGTGCAGTAAGTTTTGAAAAGGCGAAACAAAATACCATGTCGTTTGTTTTGGCAGTTTTTCATAATCAAGCATTAAGCACAAAAACATGTTTAAATACCATGCACGTGCAGAGAAAGGCTGTTAACCTGCACATCAAGCAATACTTCAAAAGTGTGTCGGTGAAGGGCTGTTTTTGCCCTGAATCGAATGCAGTTTTTGTATACAACATGGCACAAGTTATTTGTCTAACAATTTGCTCGAGTCTAGCAATCTCCCTCTGAGAAAGCATGGCACTTAAATCTACGGGTATAAATCATGTTTTGCTAACTGTATACAGGCAATAGTTTTTGCTGCACTGACACACGGTGAGTGCAAATGGACAGTTATTACACATTACACTTGTTAACTATGAAAAAAACATGAGCTTGTCAAAATTTTTAATATTACCACTTTACAAGCCTATTAGACTAAAATTGAATTTTCTAGGCTTTAACATTTTGTTTTTGGTGTTTAAGCTTTAAGATACGTTTTAAAGTTCTTCTGTGTTTTAACTTTTTGTGATATTTTTCCCAAAGACATTGTTGCCACTGACATAACTTCTTTTTAAAGTTCATTACTTTGCCACTGACATAACTTCTTTTCAAAGTTCATTACTTTTATTAATTATTCAACTAGACTAGGGTTAAGCAAATATACAACACAAACTCATCCATGTTAGCTAGTCGATTTAGCAATAATCACAATAACACTAACCATCTGAAGTGACTGTAACCTGAGTTCCAACAATGTGAGCTTCAGGAGTGACAGCTAAAAAGAATTACTTAATTTATAATCTTAATTTCAAGATTATCAATTAACGATACAACAAACTCACAATTATTAAATTTCTTATACTACCATAATACAATTGTGATTATGTTTGTACCAGCTACTTCTGTTAATAAATAGGATCATAGCTTTATTGTGATTCATTTCATTTTTTCCCCGATGTCTAGTTAACAAGCACATGGAGTTGTTGCTACATGATCTTCACCTATTGTATTGGGTGGTTACCATTCCTGTTAAAATATTTTTTTCCGTACAACTGTTTATAGTTTGTCACTTGGATATTTTCCAATATTTTTCGCTTTTAATATTAATAGTCTCTTTTGCCAATTATATGTATAACTAATCACTTAATATTTATGTGGCTTATCATAAGTCTGTTTGTTAGGTCTCCCGTGATTTTAGTTGAGTTATACTAATGGCATAACACAGCATTTTTTAATGCAAATTAATGCAAATTATTACCACCAAATGCTTTACTAAATGGCATTACCATGTTGATTATGACAGAATTAGCCTACAATGTATGTCAGTAAGCCAAAAATTAATTGAAATCACCATAAACTGACTATTTCTTAAATAATAAAAGACCAAAAAAGCAACAGGAAATCAGAAATAACAGAGTCTGGATTTGAACCAAGGATTTTTGGAATATGTTCACAAACCCCCTGACCCCAGAAATTTGTCAATTACTTTCTCAACAACACTGCTAATCAAACTTGATATTAATACACTCAGCTAAGCTTATTTTTTGGCAAAGTAATAGAAATTGTTGGCAAGAAATTTCTGCGAACTGTAACGAAACGCTTAGTCCATACATGTTTCACTCACCTGTTGTTCCACCTGCATCTACCTGATCAACTGTAATAGTTAACCCTGGTTGTTGTGCTGGCATAGCATCTTCATGTGCTTCTTTAGGAACCTAAAAATGAATGATTAATAATGTTGCCCAAGTCAAATGCACATTCCAATCAAGCCATCAGGTGAAAAAACTAATAAAAAAATCAGGTAAATAAATGTTCAGTAGTTTTAGACATAAACTCAGTACATATTTGCGAGTCAGGTATACCTCGTTATAGTGTATTTGTATTTTTTGCACAATGCTGTAGTAGAGCCAAGCAAAACAAGTAGTAGTGCCAGAAAAATGCACATTTATATCATTCACGCTAGCTTTTAGTTTTACCTTTTGTTGACAGAGAAAAAAATGGTTGTAGAATATAGCACAAATGACTTATCATTATTTCTCATCTAAAGAAAGTATGTTGTAAGCTTTCTACGAATTTCTAGCTTTCTGTCGCATTTGTGGTTGGCATTACTTGACCAATTTAGTTTAATAATTATGTCTAACGTATTTTTGATAGTAGTAATACTTTAGTATACGAATTTTACTTTATTATCAACAACACTGAATATGTGAAATAACTGCACATTAAGTTGCTAAAAACATCTGTTTTTTCGATAATTATGTTGAAAATAGCATGTGGTTTAGTAGATTCTTCTCCTTACTTGGATTTATACATTCAATAGTTTCATGTCGAGAAAATTACTACTACCTGCAATGGTTCTAAACTTGCTGCTGCAATATTAGCACAAAAATGTCTCATAAAAAATGCGACAAATTACCGGAGAGTCGGCATTACGCAATTCCCACGGATCATTATGTGGGAGTACAAAATGGTTAACATCAGGCTTCATAGGAGTGCTATGACGAGGAAGAATATTCTCCTCAATGTACTGTAAACAAACATGCGGTTAGTAAAAAACCAAAAACATCAAATCACATAAAATCAAGTTTATTTTGCAATATTTTAGTGTGTATTTGCAACAAAGCAGTTACATCATGCCAAACTGTACAATGGAAATAAAATAACACTGCTGTAGTTAAAATTTGACATGACATTGACTGGGTTTAAGCACTATGGCAAGACTATGCAACAACATAACTTAACTACTAAATGGAAAACACGATGTTTCAAATTGGCATAGATTATTAAAACAAATTAGCAAGGATTTAAAAAGCTAAACTACTAACTCATTTACAAGAGACTACATCTAACAACGTCAAAAATTACATTAGTTTTTACTGTAATTAGTATGTTAATAAGATTTTTTTCAGACACGATAATAGCACATCTCCTATAGTAAAAAGAACAGAATTCAGAAACTTGAACATGCATTAGTTGAGAACCATTTTATGTCAATAAGCTTTTTAGTATCTGAGGTCTATAAAATGCTTCCCAATAGCTACTATTGAAAATACAGCAGAAACCACAACTGTTAATAGCCAAATATAAAGCTTAGTTATCAAGAAAATATTAGTAATATTAGTAAATGCACAGCAGAAAAGTTGACAAATTTACTTAGTAATTATGAAAATTAAAACGAGATACCCATTTCAAGTTTTCTTCCCATTTAGTTATAATGTTACAAGATTCTGTTATTTAGTTGAAATTATTTTAATTACCAGGGAGCACAAGTTTCAAGCATCCTTAGAAAAAAAGAAACTTAAGAAGGTTAATGGACCGCTCAGAAAATAAAAAGCCCAAAAATTTGAGAGACCCTTATTTAAATTGAAGTTAATGAAAGGTAATGTTATGTATAGACTAAAAAACGTTTAGAAATTTCTAACAGATCTTAATGCGCAAAGCACTACCAATATCATTTTCTAAATTACAAATATTGTACCAATTACAATATGGTGGTCAAGGTAAAAACGAAAAAAGTCAGATGATCGACTTAAAAGTTTATAAAACAAAAATAAAAATACCAACGACTCTAAAATACAATTAAAGTAATAGAATACTCCCAAAATGTAGAATGTTTCTATATTTACAATGACGCTGAAGAAGTTAATGGAAATCAAAATGCTCTGTCAATAAATGTGCATGTATTGCAGTATATGAAGAAAACTATATAGCGCCAATAGATGCAACAAGCATTTCCGCTCTCAGAACACCCAGAAAGACGAGCAATACAGTCTTGAAGCCCATGTGCAATAGTTAGAAGGAAAACAGACAGAACAGCCCTGAGATAATCAGTTCATACTTGAGGGGGTGCCACTACTGTATCCTCTTGTTTGCTTAACCATTTGGTTTTGTCCGATTTCTTCTTTGCCTCCATCGCTCTCTGTGCTGGAGATCTGAAGTAATAACACACATTAAAAATAATTGCATAGCCATTTCCAATATCAAGGTTTTCCTTTTATAGAAATTTTTTCCCAGGTTTCCTTAAAAGTTCTGTTTCAAATAAAACACTCGTCTATCATGCTGAAAGTGCACTAACTTTTGTCAACTCTGTAAATATAGTGCTAGTTTATATTAACAATTATGTAGTGACACCTATTGAGTAAAAAGAAAAAACATTATGAGATGATAGCTTTTAACAAAGAAGTAATACAACATTCCAGTACTAAATATATTTGTTAATCTATGAAAAGTAATTCAAAGCAGTAAAAGGAAACTGAATAACACCTGCAATGCAAATACTGTTCAATTTCGCAGAAAATTGAAATGTTCACGGGAACGAAAAAATAATTATAGTAACGTTCAATTCCTACGAGTTATTAATTAACACATGCCCCAAGAATATTAACACAGCATGAAGAGACCAGTGCCATACTTTTCAATTTGCTCTGCATCTTCCAGCATTTCTTGCACGGATGTAGCAGATGGTGGAACTTCTACATCTTCGAATCGCTTCTGAAATCTTTCTGGTTTAACAACAGGCTGTCGATATATGTATCCTGTTCTGTAGCCCTAAATATAAACAGCTATGGCAAATGGCTTTGAAAGATTATAATAATTCATCCACATATGTACATTTTTCTATGGAGCTCGGTGTTTGTCAAAATGCATATTTTTTTCAATCTTTCATGTTACTTATTAGAAGAGATACTCAAATGCAGTAATCACTCGACTAATTAGTGTATAATAGTGAATGGCAATGCAATTATTACTGTAACAAAGCTGCTGTGAGAGAGATGACTAAAACACAGCAAACTGACATCAAGAGAATGTGTTTTTCGGAGTCATGATGGAGGTCAAAATTTACTAAAGGTTTCCATGGGAATTATGCACGAAAAAGCAAAATTTAAATGGTGCAGAGTAGAGAATTCATGAGTTTAAGTTAGTTAATTAATTAATGACAGTAGAAGACGGTAGGAGTACAGATTATCATTTTAATATGTATTTTAAAATGTAGGAGGCTGACCAACAAACATTACCACTATTTGAAAATAATTCGAAAGAATCAAAAGAACGAAAGTCTATCAGTGAAAACTTGGAAAGTAAATATTTTAAGGAAAAAGAAGTAAACTAACATATGTAGCAAAGTTACAAACAATTATCACTTACAGCATTGTCCATCCACCGTATCATGGCTTCAAACTCTCGCTGACCGATGCTCCAGTTTATCTCTTTCTTCTCAGCATCTGGTTCTTCTGTAGTGCTGCTTGTGTGTTTTGCACAGTCCATCATTTTTTGTAAAGTCACCTCATCTGGCTGGTAGAGCTCATCGACACCAAGTGCTAAGCAATTCAGCTGAAAAAAAACATGGGAATCATTAAAAAAATTCATAAATTCATTCACTATGATTTAATGGCAAGGCTGGCAGTACGGCATGGTATGAAAAAACACCTACAAAATTGAACTGTATCGTACTAGTACGATAAAATATCATACCATAAATCTATACCAAATTTCGTACCTAGTGCTCGTAAGCTGTACTATAAAAAGATAAACAGTGGCATAAAAGATAATTGTAGAAATGATAAGTTTATCAACTATTATTATGAAATTATGCGCACTATAAAAACAGAACTAATGTTTGAACTTCCATACTATTTATATCTGTTTACATCTTGTCTGAAACACTTGTAATTACACCACGCAGGCTGCGCAGGTTAACGTGTTAGATTGATCGGTACTTCGTTGGCAAAACAAATCTTTAACTCACGCGTTGCACTCAAGCTATGCAGATTTTTTTAAACAAAAACGAATGTAGGTAAAAACAGCACAGGCAAAAATGGCAGAGGAAAAAAGGGTGTGGTTTTTAATGGGCTATTTTTATCTGTGCCATTTTAGCCCTGTACGGCAGTACGTTCCTATACAATTCTCAATGATAGCAGTTAGAGCAACAGTGTTACATGAATAGGTGTCAAACGTGGTAAGTAATATACCCCGTTTGTATCCATACAACAATAAAGGTAAGCTCATTTACAGAAAATGACAACCAGCGCTTCTAAATAACATGCCGCTTTTCCATCCAAAGCGAACCAATTTAACCGTTATGTTTGCATGTTCTCTGTTAATTAGGAGAACAATAAGTCCTCACCCAAGAGGCAAAACAAATTGTCATGCCGAGTTCTTGACCAATGAAAGTGTTACAAGAAGCTGAGTAACATGGTACAGAAAAGATACGAAAAAATACTGTAATTTCGTACCACACCATACTGCCAGTCTTGCTTAGGGGTGGAGAAGCACAATCACAGTAACAGAATAAACGCCACAGAATCTTTTATTCTAGCTGGTTAGAATTCCAAAGTTACATTCCGAGTTCATAGCTATGGTGTTAATATTTAAATTATGAACACAGATTTTTGCTTTCTCAGATTTTGAAAATAATTATTTAATTAGCCTCCACGGCTTTGGAATCAATTTTTCCTTGCATTCTTCACACCATCATTCTTGTACGTCATTATTTTAATGAGATATAATTAATGGAGTGCTAAAATGTTTAGGGTTTAGGAATCAGTTAAACTTTTCAATGAGTGCAGAGAAGTGATATGGCCTACAGCAAAAATGCAAAGAATAATTCATGTAGTACATCTGAACAACACACTGTCAAACCATACAAGCTGTTTAATAAGTTAGTTCTTCAACCTCTACAGCAAAACGAAAAAAATCTTCCATTTTTCTATAAAATCACCCTAATCGCAATTACATTTCAGGTCAAGACAAACAATTAAATCCGTCAGGGTTTTTTTGACTAAGATACTACACTATTTATTTAATTCTATGAGTTATACTTCTAAATTCGCAGTAATAATGTAATTTAATGAGAGGAACTCCATTAATTAAAGGAAGAACAATATTTAAATTATCATCACCTTATTAGTATTATTACCTCATCATTTTTTTGATTTGTTACAATTCTTGGCTTTTTACTTCTCTTCCACTTACATTACTTGCTTATATCCTTATTTTACTGGTATGTCATTCCTTTTCATTGCTCATATTATTTGTTCACTATTAATTGCTCACTTGATAAGTATTTGTAATGGTGTTTTTGTCTAATAAGCAAATCGCGCCTAAACTGAACCGATTTATTCTTCTACCATGACTTCGAAAGCAATAACGTCACTGCAAACTTTACATGCCTTAATTTTAATGAAATGTTAAATTCTTTCTAAATGATGTTCCAAAATCGGTGCTTACCTGAGTTTCACACGCTAGGGCGCAATTACGTGCATAATACCAGGCTTCCTCTACGGTCTCCCCTATGGCTACGAATCCATGATTTCGCAAGAACAGTACCTGTTAGTTAATAACAAGGAAATTATATTAGTAAGTATTCCAGACCTTCAATGCAGAAACATAAACCACACAAAAACATTTGTCGATCATTTGCTCATTCAAATTGTGTTTAATTTCATTACTAAGAATGTTTGCATATTGTGTGCGGGATTGTGTTAATGAATTTTTATATTAATCAACTGCAGATAAAAGTCAATGGATGGTACGGTTTGGCTGCTTCATAACAAGAGTTTCTTATTACAGTTCACGATCTACAAAGTTGGGTATAGTAACAGTCCACTTTTTACCAGCCAATGTTGTGCAACTTCTCGTTACTTTGTTGGCCTTGTCTTTATGGCATTTGCAAGGTATAACAGGGCTCTGGGTGAGATAGGACACAAGCATACCTTGCTAAAGGGACCCAAGCTGTGTCTGATTTCATCTGCTTCTTGCAACAACACAGGAGCTCCACGGTACTCATGATACGCTATTCTGCCACACAGCACAGCCTCATGGCAAAGTGGCTGTAGACCACACTTCATGGCTGATACCTACAGCACGAACAACCAGAGATGAAATGTACAAGACAATGTACAAAAGGACTACTTAAAAACTTCGATACAAGTGTATACAAAGTGAATATGCACGAAAACTTGGAAAATGCTACTAATGTATATTATCAGAATAGCAGAATCGTAAAATCACAAGTAGTGAAAAGTAGCGAAGTTAAAAATCTCATATTAATATTAGTAGCCAAAATGATTAGAAATTATAAATTGATTTCGTTACTGTAAATAATGATAACTTACAGCAGAAGCTGACGGTGTATTAAGGTGAATAATACAGCGTATACTTGGCCTAGCTGCATGAATAGCAGAGTGCAGTGTGAATTCGTCTTTATTTATCCCAAGCAGAGTACTACCAGTAGCAACTGTTTCTCCTAATACATAAACACACATTGAAATTCATTCAGGAAGCCAAACAAAGAAACAATAAGATCAGATTATACTAATTAAACATAATTTATTTTAGGTTTGGCTCATTCAGTTTTGACAATCTGATTTACTGTGTGTAACAAGCTGCATGGACGCTTCTATGTCTGAAATAAAATTGAAATTGATATGGCATTGAGTTGATAAAACTACATCTATGGATAATTCACATAATCATGGAAAATTCACTTAACTCTCTTTAAAGACATGCTACATTTAAGTGCCTTCGTCAAACTATTGTTGCCTTAATAGAACATTACATAAAGACAAATAAATCAGCAATTTCATTTTATTTTTATGATGTACCTTTTATATTAACTTTGACTAAGCTAGCGGCAGTTACTTCACTGTACATGTAGCCATACGGATTCATCAAAAAGTGTTCGTGCTCTTGGCTTACACGTAACTAAACATGAAAAAAAATTGTTACTAAACAAACAGGTACTTTAAAGTTAAAATAAAATATTTTACATAACAAACAATCACAAAAATATTTGTATTTTCAAAACTTTGCAAGTTTGGAAACATATGCAGTAACGTAAAACTTTATGGATCAATTGGAATTTAAAATTTATTAAATGACTATCAAACTTTTAAAATTTTAATTACAATATGACTCCAACATGATAAATGATATAATTTATGATATGTAAATTAAATACAGTTTTTGTCTATTTTGACAGAACATCACTTAACAACCTACGTTGCACAATGGCAGGGGCTGTAAAAAGCATTGCAGGGTTTCAAGTCATAAAATCATTTAAACTGACATCTCTATAAATGATAATAATTCCTAAAAGAGATGGTTGGTTGCCATGGTGATTAGCAGGCAGTAGCAATACCACATAGCAAGCAGGATTGTGCAAATGGTTCTAAAATTACATGACACAAGTCAGTAACCCCATTACAGCCAGATGTGCTGAGGCTTGATAAATTTAAGTTCCATTTGTGATGTGATACTGAAACGTTTGGGTTTTTTATTGTAAATTCTGCAATTGCTAAGGGACAAGGGGTAACAAATAGCTCCACTTATAATTCAAGTTAAACGTATCACGGAGGAACAACATACTTTGCATGTATCATACAGAATAACTGACTGATGACTGTAGACAAGCTATTATTTGAAAACCCTTCTATTGGTACATTGTTTGGCATGCACTTAGTGTTACATTGTCACACACACCCTTCACAAGCCAATAAAGAATGAATTAAGGCCCCGTGGAAAGTTAATAGAATGTAAAATAGTGTAACACTTGTGCCATTATAATAGCTTGCAAACAGACTTTTGGTACACAAACTCAAGACAGCAAAAGCAGTTCATTCCATTTTCCCTTACGAAAAAACTTTAACCAGCTGACTAAACAAAAGACAGCATGTGAACACAAAATAATCAATACAGTACTGGGCTTTTATTGCATTAGCTGCATTAGAGTCCATGCAAGTTATACTTCAAATTGCTTTTATTTTGATTAAGTCAGCTCACATGCATTCAAGTAACATGAGTTTTTATCCACAAACTGTTTTTTAATAGAGATTAAAGTATTTTTTACTGCAGAAACATGTGTTGCACATGCCTGTTTCATTTAAAATTTCCATGGAATTCACCACAAATCCATAGGAGATAAATTTCATTTAAATGAAAATTAAGGAATGCTTGCACAATAATGAACATTGATTTATGATCGAATAAGGTATTATTAAACTGAAAGGCTCTCACATAAATGTAGTTTACAAAGTGAATACATAAGCTCCAGCAGGGGATAATTTTACAAAGAAATTTGACTTGTTTTCCTTATATGTATTTTGATAATTACTTGCTCGAAACAAACAGACTAACGAAAATGGATAAATAGAAAAAAATATTCTTACTAAAAAAAGGAGTTTTTTAAGTTAAGTTAAAAATTGAGTTCTCTAACATTTCAATTCATAGTATCGGCCTTAAGCCTAAGACTTTCCCATCCTGAATTCCGTTCAGGAACCTGGGCATGTTTTTGTATCCCACGGTTACTTATATACTTACCCATCCCTGAATCACAGTTTCTTACAACAGATTTTAACATTAGAAAAGCTAGTCTAGTTAAAAAATAAACACATATAGACCTATTTTCAAAAGTTTACCAATCAACACATTAGTTAGTTGCATAACAAATGCTGTTATAAACATTCTTTAATCTTTAAAATGTAAGGTAAAATAATATGATTATGTGACTTCTCTTAAACATTTTTAAAAACAATACATTAAATGGTTCAGCTATATCAAGCTTAACTTGGACGTTTTACGTCTAACACAATGCTTAAGTAATATGCAATGGTACTACTATATCTTGTTACAGGTACTTAATTTTATGGGCATAGACTTTATGAACCAATCTATAATAAAAAATAACTAATAAATTATAATGATAAATCATTTATGGTCATGTCAGCGAAAATAATAATGAAAAATTTTATGTGCATGGCACACACGCTAGTTAAAGTAATTTGAAACTTTAGATGCAACAACAGTTGAACCAAAACTCATTTGTAAGACCTTAAAAATTTAAAATATGTAAACAATCCAGTGAAAGATCTGCAGGCAGGATAACGGATATTGGCAAAATCCGAATACAAAACAAACAATACAATGTCAACCACGGATACGTAAAATATGCACTTCAGGCGACTTAGATCCATTAAACATAAATGGACTACAAAAAATCATGGGCTAGCTGCTTAAGTACACGTTCTCAATGAAGCATATCATTCAGCCATAAACACATAATGCTAACCTTGCACTAAAAGCATGTGATTAGTTAGTAATTATGTACTTACTGTGATATGGGTATGCACTCCTGACCACCCATGCATGTCCACCAGCCGGTACACAGTGGCCAGTTTACATCGTGCCAACTTTTCTCCCTTCACATAACCAGTTGCATCCGTGCTCTTTATATCTGCGATAGGAATCGGTCCTTGCCCACCACCTGTAATAATACACAACAGATTGGCAAATCTTTTGCTTTTACTGCTTTCTGTCGCTAGGTATTAAATTGTACAATGAGTAAAACATGCAAACAGTTTTCAAGATGCTCATTTTTGCTTTTAATCACAAGTCATTTTGTGCCGATTGTGCAAGATGTTAAATAAGTATGCTAACTACAGTGATGGTTATGGCAATGGTGATGATTTAGTACATTTTCTGTTGGACAAAAGAATGATCTTAGCTTTTCAACACTAAAATTTGAACAATTCTTTAGGGAAACACTAACTGAGTCTTGAGATTACAATGTACAAAACAAGTTGTTTTGTACAGACATATTCAAATACCTTTGCCAATACTTGAAACCGACTGATTTGCTCTGCTCTGTGGAACAAACATATCAGTAATTTGTTGGAGAGCAATAAGACTAGTCGGATGAGGCCCCTTCTGGATTTGAGTAGATATAATCTCCTCTAGTTCTTCACGGAATGATGCGCTATTGAGAATTAATGATACCCTCTTTCGTCGTTCCATCTCACGTACATCCTCCTTTAAACAACAATGAAAATTAAACATACTGTACTGCACATTAACTTGAAAATTGTTATTACACTAATCACTATTCAACCATGACAGCAAAACACATCTTAGTAAATTACATGAAGTTAGGAAGGGCAAACACACATTATTGGCATGTTACAGACAAATGATGATGGACAAAAACTTCCATTTAAATATCACAACCTATTTGCAAATTTGCATGAAAATCAGAAATTTCACTTTCAACAGACCTTTGACGGAGACGCTTAAAAACGTGCAAATTTAAATGTTAATTACATACAAAAATATAATTCAGTGTTGGACAATATTTGTTAACTGCATTGGATTGTTAGGAAATGTACATACTCCAGCCAGCATTACTTGTAAGACTTAGTGTTTCCTGGCAACAGGGTAAATTGTTAAACACTCGTCCTGCTCAACAGATGTGGTTAGTGCTTGACTTATTTTTTATTATTGTTACAAACATTAAGTACAGACGAACAGAATTTAGTCCAAGGTAAGCTCACTTGCTGTAAAAGTTAGACCTTCCACTCTTGCCTGTCTTGTTAACGTGAGTTGTATTAAAATCAGGCTGAGGATCCCACAATGACACAAAAAGAAAACATTTTAATCCCTAGTGAATTGGCAACTGCACAGTAACTTCATGCAAGAAGCTAATATGACTCAGCTGAGCTGTTTTTCAATTAATTCAAGACCACGTCAAAATAATACCATCTGTGCTTTCGACACACCCAGCAGTTAGTATACAAACAGAACCAAACTATGCCTTTTTCATATGCCAGGCCATGTATATATATATATATATATTCTTGCAAGTCTTTAATACATACAGTGTATAAAAAATGAGAATTATTAGTGAGCTTAGAAATGGAGAAAGTAATAGAAAGATTGTTACACAAGTTTTTGAGCACCAATAGCCTATCATAGCTACTGTAAAAGGAAGGAAAAGGGAAAAAAGGTGACACATGCCAAACCTATTGCCTTTTCTTTATCAGTGGGTTACCCACAACTTGCAATTATTAATATTACGTGATTAAGTTTGTTCCCCATTAATCATCCAAAAAGATCCACGACAATGTAAAAACACTTTGCCTGACGAGTTGTGCTGTAGACAAGTAGCTCATTGGCAAAGTGAATCAAAAGATAAAATACTGCACTGTTATGAAAAAAATCTACATAAAAATGATGCTCTGTAATATGGTATGTTTTCTTACTTTAATACCAGCAGGTCTTCGCTGTTCTCTAATATATTCTGGGTCATCAGGGTTGATTGAATCGATGAATTTTCCACTAGGTGGTCCGTTCACCTGCACATGGTCAGCCATCATTGTATTGAGCTAACTTACCTGGGAAAACAAATTGCAGGTAGTACACAGATGAAAATACGTATTATTATGATAAACACACAGCAGCACACAAAGCCATCACTAACGCAGTGGAGTTCACACCCACAACAGCTGACACAGCAACTATAACAAAAATTATTAAGTGCTAACATTCTACTGCTGTAGCGAAAACACCAAAATCAAGTAGACTCAAAATTTTATGGGCAATTAAAACTAGTTTTTGAAGCATGAGTCCATTCAAGGCGCGTCATATAAGAGATTTTATACACCTGAGGAATAAAAAGCAGTTCTTAAATCAAAATACAGTAGCTGGCATATTGATTTTCATATTAAAATCAGCAATTTTTAAAAAATGAACTCGTCAAGGCAGTATGCCAAATTAGAGGCCATTTTCCTAGGCCCCCAAACAGTCTGAATTGTTCAACTTCAGCATAATTAGTTACAGTCATGCACTGATCAGTTTTCTGGTGAGCAGAATTTGGTACTCACCTGTATGGAAAAGACTGATAAACGGTAAATATGGTCTAACTAGTGAAGAAGCTAGCCACTTTGCAGAAAAAATATTTAACCTCCCCTAAAAAGCTGTAGAAATATGCTGAGCCCTCAATAAAAAATGAAATAAGTTCAAAAACAAATCTCAGCAAAATCTCAGCATAGGACATTCCACAAGTCACAGCCAGTTTCAATTGCTGCTACACATTTTCAGCTTTTTTATTGAACAGTGATGGGTGAACAAAAATGTTTTCAAGTTTTAGAGTCACTTGCATAAAAACTCCTAATACGAAATTTAAGTTAACAATAGAGTACTTTGTAATAAACGGGATGAAACTAAGTTGATGTACTGCTAATTGCAAGCATTCTTACAACAGAATATTCCTGATGTTTATACACATTAATGTGTTTACTTCTCTCCCTCCCTCCCACACTTACTGTGTATAGTGGCAGATAGCTAGTGTCCCAGGGTGCCTACAAAAGTATCTTCATAGCACATCATGAAATACTTGTGGTGGGTTTATGGTTACTTTGTATGGCAGAAGTTTTGAGTGCAAAATAAATGCCTTTAAAAAGACTGATTGGACTTAATGGTGACTATGAAATCCAATATTGCATTTTGGCACACCTCTAAGTCTTAACCCAGGCTGGCGGAGAGTTAGCAGTACAAAAACATGGCTGCGTTCTCACCAAAACAACGATATTATAATAAACATTGCATTTTGCATTTTAAATTAAAATATACTTTACGTGATTGCATTAGGTAAGTGTATGAACGAACATGACGTCATTTGCAGAAGGCTGACCAGGATTTGGGTTTCAGCCGCTTTTCCGCTAACCTCAAACCTGACTAAATGTAGCCAGATGAACAGCATTGCATAAGATTAATGATAAAGAAAACACTGAACATCTTTTCTAAGACAAACTGCATAAGCATACGCAACATAATATTTATGGAATCAGAACAACAACATTGCTAATGATTAATAAAGGCTGTATATAATTGCTGCATAAGATTCATGCTAAATAAGGTCAAATTCAACAGAAACATCCTTACATTTTCACAATTTCAATGCAAAAACATTCAATAGTCTTCAATATCTAGACCTAAAATGAATAATATCAGGTGTCCCCTATCTGACGTATCAAAACTCGATCAGTATAAGCATTCTCAACAAAAATTTTTCTCTGCTATAACTAATCCTTGCAAAACTACTAGATTAATCGAATTAATCGTGATTACAACCATGTGTAAATCGATATAATCGATGATTGAAGAGTAATCCAGTTAATCAAAACCAAAATATACCTGTATATATACCTATAAAAATAGTTTGCGAGTACGAAAATGGTAGCCAGCGACAAAAGCCATGAAAAAGTTTACAGGCTATATCTCAGTACTGCAATGTTTGAAAATTATGGCAAAACACTAAAAAACTGACGCAAAAGATTAACTGTGATATCAAATTATAAGAACAAGATTGCTGTGGTAATTAGAAAATTTCAAAATCGCCCATTGCTAATCATGTGTAATGAATTTGTAATACATGGCAGAAGACAAATTATGAAAAGATTGACGAGTGAGATTTGAATGATAAGCCTGTTTTGGTGACTTCGTTTGGAAAATTGGAAAGTGCATAGGTCATAATTTTTATTTATCTTAACACACATTACAAACCGTTGCACAAGTATGACTATGAGTTTTTTTTAGCACAATTGAATTACACAAGGCAAAATTTAATTTTGTACAATTTACATGAAGTGAGCAAACAAAAACACAGAATTATCATAATTATAATCAGATGAAGCTACAGGTAGTCAATTACAAATAAATCAGAATAATTAATGTAATCACCATAATTACCTTTATTCTATTACAGCACTATACTATAGAATAAACCACATTTCTGAAAATTTATCATAATTAGGCCTACACACGTCGAACTGCGTCCTTCGAGTGAATTAACATAAAATTTTAAATTTCTTGTATACCCCTGCATTAAATGTCACTAACGAGTGATTACTTACCAAGTTAGTCAGCCAAGAATAATATTAGCTTTCGCAAATTTTATCATAAAACTGCATAAAATTAACACTCAACACACCATTCCCTGAAAAACAAGGTCGCCGGGCGAGGCTGCCACTAGATGGCACTTTATGAAGTATGACGTCACGAAGCCATGATTGTCAACTTACTGGAATGGCGCACCGTTAAAAATTCGACTAAATTCGTTTATCACCAGAATTGTCTGCGGTAACTGACCCAAAGAACTTTAGTAATGTATAGCTCATTTTAACTACTAACCCCCTTCGTGTAGTCGTGTAGTTAGAAGAACAATTCTATAATTAAATTTGTAGTTTATTCATAAAGCAGAGAGTTTGGCATAAAAGTAACTACAAACATGCAGTTAATTATAACTATTAAAACTTTTCTATAACAAAACAAACAAAAAGCAGTTAGGCCTAGCGTAATGTTGCTATTTCTATAATTAAATTTTACAGTGCTTAGAATTGTATTTTGTCAAGCTACTAGGTATGTGAAGCCATGTTTCACCATCATTACAATCATTTTTATTTGCAGTGTTTGCAAACGCTTTAAAGCTTTAAAATTATTGCTTAAACTTTTTAACATAACTCTTTATAAATTTTGTCTAGTATCAATTATTTACCTTCAAGTTATATGACTCCATGTCAGTGCTGCCACCTGTCGAGCGATTTTGTTACAATCTAAGTTGTAACATGTTGTGATTTTGTTGAATTTAAAAGAGAAGCCCGTTCAGTCAGTCAGGTGCATCGAATTACGTAACCTGCTTTCTGAACTGGAAGCGACTTGTATGCAACATGTTGAAAAATGTAGAAAAATGGCCGCTTGCAGATGCTCAGTTCAGAACTTTTAAGTATCTTTATGCCAAAACATGAAAGTCCGGTTTATCAAATGGCTTGGTGACAAGCATCGTGCTGAGCTGGAGGTCGTTCTATGCAAACGAACTGTTAGTGAGTCAAGTTCATTATAATTATGCTTGTTTCCTGGATTAACATATTAAGTGCACGTCTGCTGTTGTTATTAGCAACCTTCTCATTATGGCAGATTTGTATAATCTGAAGATTGCTACTACGATATTTTCAATAATAATTGACTAAAATATTAAGTTCATAGTTAAAATGTTTACTCTGCATTTTAAACTTCGGTACAGATTAAAGTAACAACTTTAGGAGAGGGCGCCAGTACCTAGCGTCTTAGTTAGCGCATCAGCAGATCACAAGCTCTCTGCTGTAAACCAGAAACGTATGCAAGACCTGACTAAACCACCCTGACAGGCACAAACCGTAACTGGACTACACCAGGTGATCATAAGAATTAATAATGAGTAGCTCATAATATGAGTTGGGGTGTTTAATGAATAGTTGTGTTGGTGTTAGTTTTTTGTTTAAGAATAAAACTTATTTTTCAAAGGTATTTATGCTCATTTATCAGGGCTAACACATAAACGACATTGTAGATCGAATTTAAATGGAGAAAATAGCATGTAAGTTTATTGAAGATGAACGTCAATATATATGGGTGGATCATGACAAGCGAGTTATAATGCACGATTATTGGTCGGTAAACATAAAATATTCATCATGGCTTCATCTCTTAACACGCGAAGCGATGCAGTATCTTATAAACTTAGTTTGAACCGTTTTTCTCGACCTAGTTTTCCTCAGTGTGTAACCAATGTTTTTCGTCTGCTATTTAATGAAGCCCATCAGCGACTTTCAGCCCGTGAGCCCTGAGTATCTATAATATGCAAATCTTTTGGACTTTCGGATGTAGTCCATGGGATACTTCTTCTGACAGAGGGACACAACTTTTTTTATTCTCAATATTTTAATAGAGCAAATTTTGATTTCTCCTCTCTTTATAAGTAAAAACGACAAAATCATTGCACATTGTAATTAACTGTTTAAGTCAAAGTCTAAAAGCCAGCTCTCGATTTCTGCTAGCAACCAGCATCTTGTCTCCGTGACGTCAGCAGCTCTCAGTTCCACTATCGCATTTTCCACGATATTAGTAGCTGCTTTTCCATAGCTTGAGCCACCACCTTACCTTACACCTAAGGAAACTTATTTTTTACAAAGTAATAGGCATGATAAATTCTAACATTTAATCAACCTAACTTATAATAAGATCAATCATTAGTTATGCAACTTATCCCACCTTGTTTTGAAGAAATAGACAATTAAGTTTCACTTCAATTATTAAAAATGATCTTTAAACAATAATCTAGATCAAAAAAATTAAACCAGGTTCTCGACTATTACTCTTGTCTAGACATCATGACATGTACAGTTATTAAAAAAAATTCGCAGAGTTTTCTAGTTTAACAATAAATTCAAAGTTCTATCTCGGCTAACTGCATTATTAAATACTTGCATTTAGTTCTGTTTCTATATTTTTTATAAAACTCCCTTTTACGATCTTTAAACGCAATATTTGATCGTGCTGCCCTCTACTAACGACGCAAGTAGTTACGTTATGTTGACATTACTGCAGCAAAAATCATTTTCACTTAAGCCAAAATTACATTTATTGTTTCATATTAACGCTTATATCAAAATTATAATATTTTCTGAAAAATTATAATCTCTATTCCATAATACGTTAATTAGTCTTTCAATCGTTTGTATCGTTTAATACGTTAATGCTAAGTAAATCTCAAAATATGCATCTCCGGCTTGTACCAAATTTTCAAAATAAATACGAGGATCATTCACATTTTTATACTAATCAATGTCAATCATCAAAATATCATATTGATGATCATAACCCACATTTTTTTCTTTTTGACGAATCTCGTTGTCCACAGTATAAGTAATAAAGAACAGTCACCGATGGTAGTACTATAGCCTGAAATTAACCCCGACAAAGTAGCAGAATAATTATTGTAGCAAAGCTAAAACTAAAAACTGACCTAGGCCGTACTATATGCTCGCAGAATAGCATGCTTATCTGAAAGTTAACTAAAATTAATAATGTACATTGTATGTAAAGTACATGTATAATAGTGCGAGTTAAAGCCATGAAGCACTTGTTACTAATAGGGGTGATCATCGAACGTTCGAATTTGATTGAAACCTAAAATTATAAATCTGAATAATTCGGCAGTTCATCTGCACACGTTCTTTATCATTAACTCTTTGAACTCCGAACGTTTGAAACATTATGCACTCAGCACAATTTAGCAGCGATTATTGTGCAAAATTTGTGCCCAAATTACTAACGTTTTATGGCAGAATAAAATAAAGTAATATGTAAGCATCTTTGTGAGAGCGCTTGCTATTAATCATTCGAATACTTTTCGAAAATCCTTAAAATTTATTTGAATTTGATTCAAATTGGAAATCTCGAAATTAGTTTGGTTCGAGTTCGAAATTCACAAATTCGATTCGATGCGATTTCGCTTTCTGGCAGAGCGGAACTTCTGAGTGAACTGTAGAAGTTTTGCTAACACATGATGCCTTCACGGCGTTCACAAAGTCCGCCAGTTTACGCCACTTTTTCAAATATGCATCCACCAGGTTCATTTGGCGGGAACTAAGAAATATTTAAATTTCTTTTGCATTTTAGGAAGGTTTTTTTATTAGCACTGTGCAGTTTATTGTTTGCATTATTGTTTAATCTGAAACAAATATCAGCTTTTAGAAAAAGTATTTCAAAAAAAGAAATCACAAAAAAGTTACTTACAAACAATAGGACTATAAACTAGCAAGAAGCGTCTCACTTAATTTAATTCAAAACATAAATCCTCATAATATCAATATATTATGTAGTTATACAAAAGTTTTTATAATTAATGGTAATTAAAGTACTATAATATAGTATTCACATCAAAGCTTTTCTTTATGCACTTAACACATTTCACTAAATTTCACATTTGCACGTCTAGCATGCTCATACTAACAGAACCATATGACTGACCAGTCAATAAAATTCAGAATTAACAGAAGCCAGGTACCCAACTACAGCACGGTTTTCACACGCATTTATTTTGTGATACTTTTAACATTTTTCATTATATTAAAATACAGTGAATGTTGTTCGAGGGTTGGTTTTTCCTTTAGTTTGATTCTCCGTCATACCCTTCAAGACTGCATGCTGTGCGAGTTGCGTGAGGCTTCCGCACTAATTACTGAGGGCATGATAGATTCTCAATTAATAACATGAGTAATACCTTGATGCAATAAAATTTTCTGTTCTACTCACGTTGGTCTGTACCTCCTACCAAAAGTTCACAATGTTACAACATCTTGACGACTTTTGGGAATATTCATTTAATTGTCTGTGAAAATCATTTATTTACAAGTTAAAACAATGCACACATATTAACATGAGACTTAGTCATCTTTTAGATTATTTCACAAAAACAGCAGGAATCGAGTTTCGAGATCCTACAATAAAATATTTTTCGAGGCATTTTCAAAAATGTTGTGGGAGTGATGTGTTTGCCGGGTTAGTGTTTGAAATAAAATCTCAGACCCGGTTATGCATTGTTTGGTTCATAAGGAAGCTTTTTAAACCACCTGAGATCGAATTACTTCGGCAAAATACAAAGTTCGGCACACCACTAGATACCAGTTCTACAAATTATTGTCTGAAGCCATTGATGGAGAAAACTTTAAAGCACGACATTACTGAAATTTAATGCTCAAACTATTATAATAAAAACAACCATGTTTTAACGTTACAGAATTTTCCAGTGATATGCAGTGCCACAGCCATTTCCAAAAAAGGTTGTGTGCATATATTCAGGACTGATCTTGTAGCTGAAAGTTCTTTGGTCGTTAAAATTCTTAATAAAAATTTTAACAATTTTACGACTTTCGAATTTTTTGGTTGCTAAAATCAGTTCCTGACTTGTGAGGTGTTTCAGCCCGTGCTGCTGGTCTGCTTCTAAAAACAAAAATAAACTTTCAGTGTTCCGCACCCAGAATTCTATAAGTTTCATTTCCATCTTAGTAAAGCGGTCGTGCGCTGAACACCGTATCTCACAATTAGTTATATACTGCTAAACGGATTTCCCAGATTGCTTATAGTATTCTTTTACAAATAAATAGCACAGTGGCAATTACTGTAACAGATCTACAGAGTACGTGTCTGTTATGTTTACTTGAACTGACTATTGACTTTTTGCGGGCAGACTGCTTTTATTTCGGATGTCTGCCTGGCCATTGTTTGTAATAGACGGCATGAGAATGCGACAATGTTGAAAGCGTCTACGGCACTGTGTCAGCACATCTTTTAGTTTTAAGTTAGGTAGGTCTATTCTTGGTAATATTGCCGGACATCATCCCTGTTTCGGGTTTCGTTCGAATCATAGATTGGTCACATAATGACAAAGCATTAACAGAGTAAACTTTTGTCTGACTTTTTAACTAACACCGAAATAATCGTTAACAAAGCTTTTGGAGCTGTTTGGCTTTGAGGTTTAACTGGTAAACAAATTGATCAGAATATTTACGTTCATTTCATGTGCTGGCTCAACGCCCTTTGTCACTAGGTAAATTGCGAAAAATAGCTTTTATTTTGCTATAACAATTGCTGTTGTCCTAGTTGTCTAGGTGCTATTAGCTTTTTTCCACATAAGAAAAGTTTTCTGCACTGCTTATATTGTTAAATAATCGTTTGCAGGCCGCAGCCAGTTTAATTCATTCTCCTTCCTTATCATATTGCTAATTTATTTTTACCTTTCTTGTTCGTGATGACACTTGTTTGATTTCTTCTATAGGGCTAATTATTTTCATCTAAGTAACGGATTTTCTGTGAACTACAGTTTACTAGTTTTCATCTTCACCTATAACTTAGACTTCCACGTATCATCCACACAACTTTCATGTAGGTTTGAGACTTATTTCTGCTATACCTTGTAGAGCATTTATTTTGTGAAGCTTCAGCACAATAGCTTGCCATTGACGCCTTACAACCTAGACCTATAATTCATGGTTGGTTGGGTTAACTGACCTAAATGTTGTGGTTAACTCATTCGATTTACAACTTTCAAAACCACACTAATAGATAGCCATGGCATTTTAGTAAATCCCCAGAATCATTTTTTCGGTCGCTGTCCCATGTATTGATCCAGGCTGTAATTAGTAAGCATTTGCTCCTGAGCACACAATCCATGCGGCATGAAGGAATTTTATCACACCAGCTTCCCTAACGCCATAAAGTGGCAAGTGACATTTCATGAACAATGATTGCTTAAATTGTTTCATTAATCCTTTTTGCTAATTTATTAATCATAAATTAATATCACATATAGGTGGCAAATAAAGTGTTGCCACTTTCCTTAAAATAAGAAAGTTTACATACTTTTCTTATGGGCAGATTCATTTTCACTTGTATAATCATTCTTTTTTGAACTTTATTTTAAACATTGTTTATACACTAAGTTTGTACTTTAGAAAAAGGAAGAAATGCACAAGTTCAAAAAATCAGTGATGTTGATGTTCATGTTATTTTTGCTTTTGTTTAGGTATGAAACATTGGAAGAATTCGGCCTCCATTATTCTGGTGGCTGGAAAGCACATCACAAGTGCAGCATCGATTCCGGTCAAACAGCACAGCCAGATCATTGGTAGGCGGCATTTCAACTATGAAGTTTTGATGCTTAAGCGTAGTAGCAGAAGCTCAGCTTTTGCCAGTGTTCATGTTTTTCCTGGTGGTGTATTAGATAGGGCTGATTATAGCAATGACTGGCTAGGTGTGCTCGATAAGAAAGAGTTTTCCGCATTTATGCTTGAGGAGAATCGTCCAGAAGCACTGCTTTATGAATCAAAAACGAGCATCCCGCCAGATGTGGCCTTTAGGATTTGTGCGATTCGCGAAACGTTTGAGGAAACTGGGATCCTTATAACCAAGCCCATGGGTGCTGAAAATAAACTTTTGGTATCCACGTACAGTATTAGTAAATCTGAAAGTGACAAATGGCGAAAGAAGGTAGCAGGAGATGCCAAGGAGTTTCTGAATTTATGTAAACACCATAACATGATACCAAATATTGGTTCACTATCTGAGTGGTCGAACTGGCTTACACCATCTTTCGTACAGGGCAAAAGATTCGATACGATGTTTTATTTAGTATGCATGGATACTGTCATTGATATAGAGCATGATGAATGTGAAATCGATCACTCGGAGTGGTATACACCGACAGGCATTCTCCGAGGTCACAGAAATGGTTATTTGCTTTTGATTCCACCACAGTTTTATGAACTTTCTAGACTCGTCAATTTTCATGATTTGGCAGAGCTGAGAAAATTTGCCCAGGCTCGTCAAAATAAAGGTGCAATTCGTTTCTATCCAATTTTTTATAAGTTTGCTGATGGAGCATGCTCTATTTATCCTGGAGATGATCTTTATCCTAAATTGCCTGACTTTGTGCAACAAGGGGAGTTTTCCTCAAGCTTGTCAGTCAGTGAATCGGCTTCAGAGTCTGTACATTTGAACAGGACTTTATGGCCGACTCAAAGCAAGTGTCTTCCTGTATGTAACGTAGATTGTTGCGGTCATGTCAATCCACCTTCAGATTTAGATGGATTGTTGAATCTAGAGGAATCTAAATTATAACTACCAAATTACTATCGTAATAATTAAGATTTTGTGTGCAATTTGCTGTATATTTAATTTTGATTTGTTTTCTATTTGTTGAAGTGTTTAATCAAGCATGTTTTATGAATTCATTTTATCTGAATGTTACATTTCTCTAATAATTTACATCATGATTGGCACTTAACAATTTTTTAAGATAGTGTTGATATGTTACAATATTTAATTAATAAATCGATCTTTTAATTGTGACCTTAATTAGTTAAAACTTGTTTTGAAATTAAAGTTGCGTTATGTGACAAATTATGTATGCCAAGTTTTTTATTAATTACTTTTTTACTTTTTAACAAGCATTAATACAATTAAACTACCTATATAGACTTGAAATAGATCCTAAAATCAATGATAACACGTTTTATTTAAATATTGTAGAAAATACTGACTTACTGTTAAGCTGTTTTTCTCGTGTCGTGTTATAAAATAAAACCTCCTGCTAGCTTTTGATGAATGACCATTTAATCTCTTGTGTGTTGCTATCATGAGGAAAAAAACTAGAAACATTTATCAAGTTTTTAAAAATATTATTTTTCTGACAAATTCAGTAAGATCAACAATTACATGCTGTTGAATCTGCAATGCTCTTTTCTAACCCTGTTTTTTGGCTTTTTGGCCTTCATTTGACACACGATTTATCTTAAAATGGCAATAACTCAGCCTTGGATAGTATGGAAGACAGACTTGGCACCATTGTGATCATTATATCTTGTGATTAAGTGTGAGCATGTGTAATTTCTTTTAGTGGATTCTCTATGGATGGTTTTATGTGGAGTTTTATAAAATCATTCTCCGTCTTGTGATACTAACTGAAAAGATACTAGGTGTTTTTGTTTTTCGTTTGTGGGAGAGAGGTCTAAAGCCACAGTGTTTGTCTAAACTCAAGCAAAGTATACCCATATTGCCACTTTTATCCCAGGCAGTTTCAGTATCACTAAAGCCTCATGGTAGCCTTAAGTTGTACTTGTAAAATTGCATCAGTTACTTAATTTGGATAACTATACAAGGCGAAAAAATTGGAAAATAGTATTGTGCAAAGCTAAGAAAATTTAATTTCATCCAAGTTGGAACCCTGGTGAACAAAAAACCAAGCTGACATATGATTTTGTTGCAAACTGTTCTTTCTTTTTGTATGGAATAAATCGTACAGTAGCCATAACTATGATTGAATGATGTGGTTTTGATTTTTACGTTGACTTGTAAAAGAAAGAATTCTATTCGTGTGCTCCTTCATTTTTTGGACTAGTACAAGTTGTGCCTATTGGCTGAGTTGTAGTATTACTCTCAAACATAATATTACTTCATTCCACTGGTTAGCAACTGTTCTATTCTGCTGAGCAATTCAAATAGAAAAAATCTGGCTGTAGATGAAATCATTAGTAACGGGCATGGTGATATTGAAAAATGATATTATGGAGCCAGATAAAATGGTAAATGTAGTATGAAATTAGGTCCGTGCTGTCTAAATGTAATTAGTAAATTTAATTATTATGTAACTAGCAGAGATATCAAGATCGATAAAAGTCAGTTAAAGATGGCAGTGGATGTGATTTCTGTGTAATGAAAAAGTTTGTTGATCTGCCAGCACTTTTTATTATCTCTGACATTTTGACAGAAATGACGCATCAGCTAGTAAAAGTACAAATAAAATTAAGCAATGACAAATAGCATTACTGTATTAACTACATAAAAATGAACTTTGGTTTTCTTGCTGGGATGGAATATATTTACATAGTCTATGTAAAATGTTACACATGTGAAGTACAAATAGTAAAAATGTTAAGTACTATTATGGTGTACAAATTTATGTATGTGGCCGTTTTTCTATAGCAAAGATAAGAGCAGTGCATATACATGCTACATTTATATACCAGAACGCCATATCAGTAGGCTTATAGACTCACTGTATCAACCAAAATTTCCTGCCCCTTTTGTTTCTCAAGGCAACTGGCTGAATATACTGGCAGAGTAATATATACTAGCAGCCAAAAATTTCCAAGCAACTGAAGCTGACTAAACTTGTCGCGTAAATTCAACAAAAATAGATAAATTGATTTGGAAAACGCATTCTTAATTAATACTTATACACGGCATATATTAAATAAGGTATACATACTATATATAAGCTAACGTAATTAAGAATATCTTTTAGTCAGTAATTTTTTTCGGAGGTAGCCTTGGCGAAATGCGGCAGGATTACCATGCCAAGGTCTCCTCAGTCTAAATTGTGTTTAGTAAACATCAATAATTTGCCGCATTTATGTCACTGATTCAAGTGTAAGCCTATATTCAGTATAATTATAAATAAATAAACTTGAAACTTGAATGCGTTTTCTAAATACTATATGTAGCAGTATTTTTGAACATTACGAAATTTAACAAGCAAGTGTCTTAATTACTCTACAAGCAGTTTGGAATGCATGTTACTGAAATGTTTTAGGAAATAGATTTTTCTGTGAGTTACGTCATTTTGCCACTTCTAGTATATATTGTTATTTTAATAGGTCTAGATACCCCTAATGGCATGCTTTCGTGATAACTGCAACCCCCCCCCATTAATAGCCAACATTACCCGAAAAGGAAATTTCCTTTTCCTGAAAGAGAAAGTCCTGAAATTTCTTTTTCCTGATCTGGTGACTGGAAGCACTATTATCCTCAATAGAGTTCTGTGATAACCTCATTGCATTTGATTTATCTCTCGCATCCGTTAGGAACAGTAAAAATTTTTAATGATCAAAGAAATTCATAGAAATATATGACATTCGTCTCTGCATTTGGGTCTTTCATCTTTCAAAAATCTGGACTCTCTGGATTTGGCTGACGTCATTTTCCGCCTCACGTCTGACCAATATTAAAACTGCTGCGTCTTCTTCAAGTTGATGTCAATAATGATCTGCATGCAGTCTTTTATAATTTGTTTCATGGTACTAGTATCTGTTGCACAGCTAACGTGTGGATACACAGTAGTGTCGGGCGGCTTCCTCTTCAAGAATTCTTCTTTTAAATACTGAGTAACAGCCTGTGGTATGTGTTCTCCTAAAAATAAAGCTCCTGTGAAAAATAAATATGTTTGAGACTTAAATGGCACCTTGTCTCCTGAAAGATACAGACGCGGATTTACCTAGGATGCTATAGTTTCTGTTGTAGTAACTTAAACTTGCATAATATAAAGTTCGCAATTGAATTGTTTATCGATTAAAATGTATTATAGGAAATTCAGCTACAAGAACTTTGCGCAATATAATTGTTGAGCTCCAGTTGGGGGGACAACAAGTTTTTTTAACACACAACAGAGATTTTTAGTGTGACTTTCGTAAATGAATCATAGTCATTTAAAATAAGACATTATTAAGCCGCAGTGTGACAATACACCGCGAGTGGGGAGTCGAGTGGTCACGTTTAGTTGTCGCTAAAGTAAGGGACTGACCATCTTCCTGTCTGTGTGTCCATCTATTTATCCCTCCTTCCGTTCGTTCACCTTTCCATATATCTTATTTTCCAGACATGGCTCCGCACCCACTCTTACGAAGTTTCCTGTTTTCGAAAGCCACTGAGGTGGATCTGGAGAATCTTGCCGCGCGTGCACTTAATTTTAACTAGTACAATCCAAACTTTCGCCAGTTAATGCCATAGTCCGACGTGCGTTACGGTTGCACGCGCCACATCCGACTGCTAGACAGACAGACAGACAATCATTATGATTAACGAAGCATACCTGTGTATGATGGCAGCCAAGTTTTCAGGTCTCGTGTCTTCAGACGTTCTTCTAAAACGTCTTTCTTATTCAAGAACAGAATGAAGCTCGTTTTTTTCAGGAATTCGTTGCTTGTTATTTCTTCAAATAGTTGCAAACTATCAGTTAGCGAGTTCTGAAAAATGTAAATAACACTGATGAAGTAGTAGTACTTTATATGCTTCTCAAGAATGTAATAATTAAGCTAATAATGAATTTCATAGGGCAATGCGAATATATGTAGACAACGACTGGAACGAGAGAGGAGAGGAGGCAGGAAGATGGAAAGAGAAAGAGTGAGAGAGAAGATAGAAGAAAGAAATGGAAAGACGGAGAGCGAATGAGAGAGTGAAAGAATGAGTGTAGTGTGCAGTGGTGTAAAATCAAGGCGAACAATGCTCATCGCGTTTTATTAGTCATTTTAAGGGGTTGTAAAAAACTAAATAAGCGAGTAACCCGACACTAAATTTTAAGGCAAATTTGAAATAGATGAATGAACGAACAAAACAATTATGGCGCTGATGTGATCTGTAAAAAATAATAGCATTGTTGGCACGTGCTACGCATTCTACAACCTTAAGTTGCTCGTTGAATATTATCAACATCAACATTCATAATTCGTGCCTAGGCATATAGGTAATTATCTATATAATTAATCTCAAGTAATGAAGATGCTACCATAAATCACTTGTATTAATCACTAAGTCATTAATACCCATTTTGTCCCTTTCCTATTGGAACTTGATACTCAGTATAGTCTCTGTCATCACTCAAGCAGCGCTACCTAATTTTCATATACAGTTTGACAGGTGAGATTATAAGGTCAACAAAACTTGCTGGCTTCTAACAATTATCCACGGATTAGTCTAGGCTCTGAACTAATTACAAAAAATTAATCTAGCCAGTTAGTAATTATTCTAGCTTGAGTAAATTAATACTAACGCAGGATTAAATGGTGAGCTTTAAAGGTTGAAGTATGGCTTGCCCTAGTCACATGAAACCCTGTGGTCAAGCAGTGATTGCGTTGAACTTGCAGCCCACAGGTTCCTGACCAATTTGCTACTTTATTAAACAATTTAAAAAACTTGTTAGATGAAAAATTATTATCACTTACAAATGGCAAAAAAGCCGAGAATGCGTGAGACTAACAGACTTCTACGTAAGAACGTGTTAAACATCAAATGAATCAGCCTTGACTTGACAGGTTTGTTTAACATCATTTCAGTTTTAACGAAAGGCTGCATAACTATTACAGATTATCACAAAGAAATGGTACCAAATACTTTAAAACTATAAAATGCCAAGAAGAGTAGGAGATAACAGAACCAAGAAATATTATTTTCAAACACAAGTAAAGGCATCAAGTATACAAGAAATCAAAGACGTTAATCTATTAATTGTGTCAAAAGACAAATTCAGAACACAATTTACAATTCTGTTAATTCAAGCACATATCAATTAAACTGAGCACACACACTTACAATGGCTATAGCTATGTGGCATTTACATGTACATAATTTAATAAAAAATGACAAGCTAAATACTATACTCAAACTGCTCAAACCTGCAATCCTGCAATCCTGCAAACCTGACACTATAGAAACAGAAATCTAGAAAACAGTTCTTGATGTTTGATACTTGCATGACACAGCTGACTAGAACTCAATACAAATATGCGTTCGAGTAACTATGAATCTCAGTATACTGAAATGTATTACTCGATTTAGAGGTTCATATGTGAAACTATACTGAATTAATACAAATACTAAACAGTACAAATACACTTCAGCTAATACTGATACATGTTCCAAAAACCTTGTGATGTGTTTACTAAATTACACTTAGCAACTATAGTGAATACAATTAAGCAATTTCCTGCAGTAAATTGGGCATTATTGGAGCAGCATCTGATTATGTTCACTAGAAGTAGAAACAAATTGATTAGTTTGACCATGCCTATAACAACTTTGTTGAGAACTGGGGTAGTGAAAATGAGATGATTCATCAGCATATCTAACATCCTCACAAAATGTGACTGACTTAGGAGCAACAGGAATGCCCTTGGCTAGCTGAGAAAACTGAGCAAGTACATTCTGAATATCTGCTTTTTCAACATCTGACAGAGGAGGGTTGTTGTTGACTGGAACCCTGATACTGTGTGTAATTTGAACTTGCAACGTCATTCTATAAATGAGGTAAGCTATTTATACTCATCTGCGGTTGGGTTATTGGTGAATACTCAGCCTCAGTGCTAGAAACACAGATTACAATTAAATTATGTTCACTAGAATATTGATCATTCATTGTAAATCTTAGATCATGTGAACTATTCACTGATGTCATGTCAAGTGCTTGACTAGGACCTGGTGTCTGCAATGATGCAGGACACCAAAAACGTGTTGTCGTTGGTGTTGGATGACAATACGAAACAGGATTTGTTATAGGAGTGCAAGTATAAGTTAATTGTGAAATCAGCAAGGGCTCTGGTGTTGTTTGGCCTAGCCTCATTACTACTACTTCTCATTATTCTGTTCTTGTGAATTAAACTTGAATGCTCTTGTGGGGTCATTGGTGCATTATGAAATATTGATTGTTTCGGATCACATATTTCTGTTACAGCATTCTCAAATTGTGGCTTCTTACCTCCTCTAGCTGAGGAAGTGAGCACAGTGGCGTAACAACTAGGGCGGGAGCCCTTGGACAAATCTTGGCTGGGGCCCTTGGACAAATTGAATGAAAGGCCCCATATCGACCCCATTTTTAATTTTGTAAAAAAAGTGTTGAAGTAATGAAATTATTATAAAACACAAAAAAATGATTAAATGAAAAGCGAAATCGAACTTTATTATTATAGCAAATTGTTTACAAAATTACGTTAGATACACCAAAATACACCCTAGACCTCGCAGAGGCCCCAGTCCAGATCCTTAGATCTAGGGGAAAATCCCTAAGAGTGGCAACTGGCAACCCTTCGGAATGGAAGTCAGTTCCCCGTTGGATGTCAAAATTAGTAGGTGATTTGATGCCAAATAAATAGGCATTTTCCTGTCTGTAAATTTGCGTGTTTTTAGATAAGGCTTAGGGGCCCCTAGACCCCGGGGACCCCTCGCATTTGTCCAGCCTAGTCCAATGGGCGTTACGCCACTGAGTGAGTATCGACTGAATGTGAACAGTTTCGTTGTCTGTTGCCTGTGAATACCTTGTAGTATTCTTTGTTTCTGCTTTAGTTATAAGAAACTTTGTTTTGATTTAATTTAATTCTTTTGTGAACTTTCTTCGCTGGCAGAGCGAAAGTTCTGTAAACTGTTCAACATTTTCTTCAGGAAAGCCTTTTGCTTCCATGAAGCTGATCTGCTGTACTATAAGCTGATTATATTTGTGTATTAAGCTTTGTGTGTTTTGAATAACCATAGTTTCTAATCCTGGCCAAAGAGATTGAGTACAACTCGTAACTTCAGAAGCATTTTGCAGCGTTTTACTTAATTCTGTTAAAGTTACTTCTATCTCGTTCCTCAACAAGATACCACTAACAGAGTTATCGATCATAGAAAAATGTATCATAAATGCTATTTACTAATATATGCTCAACTTTTTAGCAAAAACATGATTTTTAGCATTTCATTCACAAAGACTAAAAAAACGTGAAGAAACAGACAAAATGTATGCCTAATTAACTGTCGAGCAAAAATAATACTGATGGGCTTATAAATATCAACTAAAGACCTAAATATTTGCGCGGGTAAAATACATTTTACGCCCACACAAAAGTATTGACACGGAGAAAGCTGACTATAAACTGAAAAAACTGGCGCGTAAATCTTTACACGCGAAAACTCTACTGCTGAGGGACCTATAATACTGATAAGTTTAAAAATTGTAGTGTAAATTTACACACGGAAACTGCAATACTGATAGGCCTACACTATATAATTGATAGTAATAGGTCTAAACACTGGGAGTAAATTTTCAATTTAAACAACGAAATTGCAATACTGAAAAGCCTGTACTATATAACTGATAGTAACAGGTTTACTGACATAACCGAATGCACGATGACATTCAATAGACAAGTATAAGGCAAAAATTCTAAGCAAATACAAATTTAACTTAGAAAGTAACTGTAATATGATCTGTCCTACGCAATTGAAGACGTCTTTTAGCTCTACCGAAGCTGCAGTACCACTGACTAGACCTCTTCTTCGCGAAAGGAAGGAACTGCAAAACTTCACTTGCTGTTGACCAAATTTACCGATAGAAACGTGAACTGAATTTTCAAAATGTCCTGACGACACCAGTAAGTAGCTAAATGTGAAAACGAAGCGTAATTCTCGTTCTATATTTGGTTGTATCGTCTAAGACTATCGTATTTTTCAGCTGCTGACTGAAGAAAATTAACAAACTTTACAGGACTGTCCGTGATTACTCCCGGTTTTCGCTGCACCACATCGGAAACCATCCAATTTCAACAGTCCATTAACAACAAAGAACGCACAGTCGCACACTGACATAACTTCCTTTCCAATAGATGATTAATTTTGACAAACAATGTTTATTATACACATATAATTACGGAATTCACGAACATAAAGCAAAGACAGAAAAATGAACACTCTCTATCATCTTGTCTGCAAAATTAGAACGAAAAAATACTTCGCGCCAAATCCTTATGGCCAATCTTTCTTGATGTCAAAAGCTTTCTTGATGTCACGTGCCTGGCGTTAAAAGGAATTTTTGTTTGTTTTCATTTTAAATCTCCCGCACTGCTGTTTCGACGTCGCCATTACATGCCGTCACTACGCAAACGCAAATCAGGGGAAGAAAAGGCAATGTTAGATTATGCTCTAAAAAACTTTTCATGCAAATCTATGTTACTTAGTATTTCGCTTACTTACTGGAAGGACTTATGTAACTAGAAATAATAATTTAAAATGCTCGTGTCCATTGGTAAAATGTCGCTGGCTCATCCTCTACTAACCCTAGCTCACTAACCAAAAATGTATTTTTAATCTTATTGACAAGATACAGTAATTTACGTAGTTAGTAAGTAAATATCTGTGCTACGCATGTTCTGATTATTTTTTGAAGCTTCACGCAATGTTATCTAAACTGGTTTCAAACTACCTATCATTAAAATGGCTGTGCCTAACAGTCATCACGGGAGTTTAAATTTTCACGTTTTACACAGCGTTACTGCCGATGCAAGTAAGTAAGTGGTATAAAATTTCAAGACGACTTTTTAAGCTTTATGTAAGTGGAGGATTTTCCTGTGCTTTAACTTAAGGCCTATCAATTTTTAATACGTGTGCTATTTTGTTAACAATTAACCTACAGCCGAAGGTTCTTCTTCTAACTTTTCACAATAACTGCTCAAAGACGCGAAGAATATCACAGCCGTTACTTCAGCAAAAAAATGTATCCACTTCTTGCGTTGATTTTTTTGTCCGGCCACATCAATAACCCTGAAGAACATTAAAATTTTCACTTAATAATTGAAATTTTAAACTTATATTGACGCGTTTAGACCTATAGTCAATGCTGGATTACCTTAGAGTCTAGTATAGGCTGCAGCCTAGAGCCTCTCTAGCTTGGGAGGGGGCAAACTTAGCATTGCTGAAAATTCATATAACTTAAAATAAAATTTCAACTTTAAGAACGTAGGTCAAAAAGTCTGAAAATTAAAGTGGCTCCTCAGTTAAGATAAGGGATCCCTGTTTGAGGTCTTGTATTTGAGACAAAGAGCCCTTGTTTGAGGCCCTTTATTTGAGATAAAAGCCCCTCTTTGAAGCCCTTTATTCGGATTAAGGAGCCACCAGCTATGCAAATGTTGCTGAAATATATCACAAGTAAAAAATTATTCGAACCTTGTGCGAGCAATTTAGAGGGTGGCTCCGTCTGCGGTGACCAAATAATTTCATTAGCCTAGGGGCCCCAAAAGGTCATAATCCGGCCCTGCTTATAGTGCTATTATTTAGAACAAACAATGTAACAAATTTACATTCTTTAAATCTACAAATCTACTTCTTAGTTATATCTACTTAAGTAATTACAATGGTTATTACTTTACCTATAATTTAGCCCATTTACTACAAAAATGTGTTCTTGAATGCCTATAGTCGGTTTTCTTATGTACAGCACGTCCTGTAACGTAGGCACGTAGTTTGGCATAGAGATGCGATCTACGTTTTCTAGAAAACTGAAAAAAACACGTGATTAAATGCAGTATTGAGTAGATATCTCACTGCGTCCATTAGCAAACAAAATCCTCTTAAAATTTATTTCGCCAGGTGAAACATGGTTTTGTCTTCATTCACAGGTTGCATTCATGGTTTCCTTTCTGCTAATGAATGGCGTTTACCACGATAAGATTTGCTGAAAAAGTATTGCGTATATATATATATGTTGTAAACCTTAGCCATGTATACATATATATGCATGGCTAAAGCTTACAAAGTTAAAGTATATATATATATACGGGTTAAGGGTAATATACGTAATATACGCAAAATGTTTCACAAGCTATCGAATACATGGATTGCTGAATAATACGAGTAACGACACAGAAAACCTATTCAGCGTTCCGTGTATTCGAGGAAGTTATGAAACGTTTTTGCATGTCTGTTACACTTGAAATAAAGTCATAAAAGCTTCTGTTGGTTCACTAGATGGAAGTACCTCATTTTTTTATAATACAGGTAACAGCATGTTTTGCCTAATATAACAACATGCCTTCCTAAGGAAAAGAAAGCTCTATAATCTGTCGTAAATGTGTAGGCCTGTAACCACGAAAGTAATTCTCAGAATAGTACTTAATGGGTACCAGATTCTCATGGACTTTCCGCTGCTCTAATTGTTCTTCAAACGTGATTCCCTTACTAGTAATTGCTTGCGGTTTCCTCTGACTGTAAACTAATATTGGTCAGTTTGAGTGGAAGGACAATTGGTAGCTACTGTTGCTAACACAAATATCGTTGATAATAAGTTTTTGCCCTTTTTACCGTTATAGATATCATCGATTTTCACCAACTGAGTTTTATATTCTTTCGGTGCTGTTGGTTTCTGTTTTTCGGTTATTTCTTGTCAATGTTTTTCTATATAGACGGGATAGTTATTACCATTATCCTTGAGTCACCAGCTAACGCTTTCTAACAGCTTTTTAAGAAGGCAGAAGCGGCAAAAAGAATGATAAACTTACAAGACGTCAGTTTGGGAAACTGGAATGTCATATTCATCTTTTCTTTCATAGCTCAGTTGCACTCCTCTGTCTTGCCATATTTTTTTCACAGTTTCCATGCTAATATTAATATGATTAGTTGGTTCTGGTGGACAACAGGTCGCCTCACTATGCCCTGTAGGACTGCTTCGGGAAAGAGCCAAAAGACTGCGACGCCTTTTCTCAGAAACCTGTTGCACAAACTCCTCCGTTATTTCCTGAAATGTTAAGCACGTCTTTACTTTTATACCGTCTGCACCAGAACAGTCTTAACAGCATTATGGGCCGTTTTAGAGAAGTGATCGTTTTAGAGAAAGGCTGGTGATTTAAGAACAGTCGTTGAGTTGAATTGCAGTTTAGATTTTGCATATTCATGTGCGTTTTATTTTTGTTACACGTTGTTGTCCTGTCAGGATATTGGCACGCTATTAACTCTGGTCGTCCAAATAGAATCTACGAGGAACTGCTGAACTGACTTAATTAAAACAACTATAACCTAAAGTAGAGACAAGCGCCACATTGCGTAATATTTTGTAAGTGATACATAGAACTTTGTATTTAGTTCGCTTCTTTATGGGAAGCCAATGTCACTGAGGAAAGGAACTGGAGTAACGTGATGACGCGTCTTTGTGCTTGTAATGAGTCTTGTTAATTTCAAAATCGGAAATTCCAAAAATTAAGCTGTTACAATAGTTCATCCGAGTAACAAAAGCATGTATAAGTTTTTGGGCTGAATCTTTGATCTAATATTTTCCTAACTTTTCTTAAAGATGATAACAATAAACCAAGAAATTTTCACTTGCGACACGCAGTCGGGCAGTTATCATGTTTCGCCGGACTTTAGGGCTTAATTGGACCTTTAACTGGGTACCAATGTGACTTCACTAGTTCAGATGTTAATTGGTTCACCTTTAGTTGGGTTTTCACCGTAATATTGCAACCATAATGGTAACGTACTTCTCGAAAACTGACTAGAATCCCTTTACAAGCAATGCGCACATCAAGTGGCAATTAAAATCAGTCACTCAAGGGCATATTTAACTTACCTTGGTTTCGTTTTGTTCCATTTTAATGCTGTAGGTTTTCATGTAATCAACGACAGTCTTCAATGCATCGCAAATGTTACCGAACACTAGTGGTCGTAATTTTGCCCGTTCTTCTTCGGGATAACCGTCTCCGTACAAGATCCGTAATTGCTTCGTAAATGTGCTTTTGCCCGAACCAGCCGAACCTGAACAATATAAATAATTGAATTTTATGTTTTTGGTTGATTCTGTCCTGAAGTGTAGATGCAAATAACAAAAGACGTTTCAAGAATAAAAATAGTATAAATGTTCAAGGATATAGTAACGATTTAAAATAATGATGATAATGATGGCGATTGTGACGATTATGACGACGACGACGTCGATGATGATGATGATGGCGATGACGATGATGATCATGATCATGAAGATGGTGATAATATGCTTATGACGGCATTGATACGGGTGATGACAAGTACAAGGCAGCGGCAGTAGCGGCATCCGTGATGGTGACAGTGACGTGAATCATAGCACGAGCTAGCCAATAACGTTAGACTTAATAATCTATATGGTACATGTAATAGACCGATTTCAATATTAGATTGCCAAGCAATTTTCTCTTTGGCAGAAGTACTGTACTGAGTGCACGTAATAATTATTTGTTATTAGTGAACAATACCTAATATAAGTAGTTGTATTTCCTTAGCTCGTTTCTCTCGGGCTTCATCTATCTGATGGTCAATACTTCTACTTCGTAACACAGCTGACTTCTGGGATTTGTCCATTTTGATGTTGGGTTGCTTTGGCTCATGTAAAAGCTATCTTCAAAGCACAAATTGCAAACATGAAGCGTGAGATTAATTACAAGTAAAGTTAAAAAGACTGAAAATAGGATAGGTTAACATTCATTCTTACGAAAGTGGGTATGTTAAAAAACTATCTTTGCCATCGTTACTAAATAGTGATTACCACACTTATAAACAAAATATGATAAAGAGCACTGTCAAAACTAGAAAAATCGGAAAATGAGGGACACTCCCTTTGTCATCTAAAATATGCCGTCGTCGACCATAAGGTAACATCATTATAAAGCATACACATTTCTCAACAAACTCCTAATTATAACAAATACTGTACCTGTAGTTTGAAAGAAAGAAAGAATAGTTTGCATAATCAGGAATCCAGTTATTTTTATAATACTAACAGTACCTTTAATTGAATGTAAGCGCGGATGCAGCCTAAGCTGGGGCATGACACAAGGCGCTGACAACTTGTGGTAGCAAGCAGAACGCCTTCAAATGCAATCAGTTGATTAGAATAGTGGCAGCACAATGCGCGCTGATTAGTTCAACCGATTTACGACACCCAGAATACAGAAACACCGTCATAAAAATGTTTAAAAGAAAACAAATGAGAGAGAGAGAGAGAGAGAGAGAGAGAGAGAGAGAGAGAGAGAGAGAGAGAGAGAGAGAGAGAGAGAGAGAGAGAGAGAGAGAGAGAGAGAGAGCGGAAGAGATAATAATAAGAATATATAGAAGTCAGTACCAAACTTGGTACTTGGTGAACAATGTCACTAGTACGATGACGCAAGCCAAGCAAACTTTTTTGCAGACAGAATAAGTAAAAGAGCTTTTATTATTCACTCCAAAACGGAATAGCGGCGGTTCTTTGGCGTAGATACATGAGGCGGACCATACAATATATGTTTGGTCCGCAGACACTCAACTAGGCATCAGCCGTTTACCTGGGCATTTTATACGTGTTCATTAGCCGTGCACTTTCTTTTGGAAATGGTCGTTTGTTTGGACAAAGAAATTAAAGCGTACCAGATTTTTATTTGGAATATAAACACTTAGCCATAGACGCTTTGAACACTTGTGCAATGGACACTCGGATTATATCGATTGTTACTACGCAGGAAAATCCAAAGCGTAGAGAAAAAAATCATATGCTTTTTCAAACTCGTCATCTAAAGCCCTCCAGCAGCTTAATCGATTTTACAGTAAAGTTCTTTCGACAGAATTTGTTTGGTTTGAAAAACACCGTGAAAATGACTTCAAGATTAGCGGTTGTGCTAATAAAGTGATAAATCACACTGTTGCGATTTCCTCGACTGTTGTATCAAACACTATCAATCATTCGTAGAACAGTAAAATCGTTCCAGATTCATTTGAACAGCCATCGGTGCTAATTCATGAACAAAGAAATATCCTGGCCTAAAGATGTGAAGGCATGGCGATTGTATAAAATGTAGATAGGTGTGTGAAGTTAGCTAAGAAAGTCAAGGCACATCCTAGAACTGCATACGAATGGTGGCTGTATAGACACGTTTGTGACACTGACTAAGAATGTCAAGGCAGCTTAAAATTGTGTAGGCGTGGTGGATGTACCTACATGAGCATTAACTAAGAAAGTCAAGATAGGCTTAAGACTGAACAAGCGATTTTTTGGCAAAACTGTTTTTCGTAAGTTACAAGGGTGCTTGACCAATTTGACGTGACACTTCGAAATCACTGAGCGCACAACACACAATATCATAGGCTCTTGTAATCTTGCTTGTGTAAACATGCTACCGTTACTTGGTCTTAATGTTAATTTAATAAAATTAAATAATTTAGAAACGCAAAATAGAGCCTTCGTCTTAGGTAATCAGAACATATAAACAATATATACGTGTTCTGAAATGGATTTCATAACCAAATTTAGAGGTGATAATGTCTCGAATGGGTATGATTGACTCAGAATACTGTATTCTGAAGTAAACTGAAACAAGTAAAGGACATAATAGAAAGACAGTCCTCTGTTGGCCAACTATGCTTTTGCCAACCCAAGAGCTGATTACGATAAATCAATGCTACACTGCAGTGCATGGGATTGTGCTTTATTAATGATAATAATTAACGATATTTTATGTGATGCGCATATATAATGTAATGTGATAATACATTAATGTGCATAAATCAGCAATTATAGTCAGCAGATGCATTATAAAACAGTTCTACAATAAGAATGACTGCAGTAAAATTTAAGAATACAATAAAAATTCACAAGGCAACTAATTAAACGATATTGCAAAAATCAGCTTTAGGACTCACACTAGTTAAACGTTACAGTAAACAGATAAACAATTAAAACTGTTAAAATCAGCAATATATTACTTTACAACAAAGTAGATGAACATTTAACGTTTAAAGGATCAATAAGGCAAATAAAGTTCATTCGTCTCCAGAAGCTTTTAGATCAGATTTCCCATTCTTAACGCTAATATTAGCGATCTGTTATTTGCTTTATGTAATTCATATTTTTATGTAATTATACATATAGTTAGGTGTTTTACTGCATTTCATGTGCCACAAAGGTTTTTATTACCTTTGTGACACATTTAAATAGCTCCAAATTTATTAATTGAAGCTTTGCAAACTGATCTTTTCTTTCGTGTCGAATTTGACAAAGTGTTTGTCTAATTTAGTATTTTTGTCTAATTCTGTTAAATTCTGCTTTTATTATGATTAATTTTGCAAAGTATGTTAATCTGTCGAATCTAATATTTTTGTCTAATGTTTGTTGAACTGTTGCTTTTATTCTGTCTAAATTTACAAAGTAGTTCATGATTTGTCTCTTTTAGTATGTTTGTCAATTTTTTAGTTTTGTTTCATTTTAATGTATTTTGTCCTATTTTATATTTTAACTACTAGCAACATGCCATGGACCGTTATTGAAATATTGTGTATACAATTTGATGCATTCCATGTAAAAATTCTATTCTATTCTATTCAGAGCGTAAGGTGACAGGTAAGGTTACAGAGTTAAAAAAGTGCCAATGTTGCAATATTGCAGTTGAACAGGCCTTAATATTAGGAATGTAAAAGAACCAATTCATTTGCAAAAAAATTATTTTTTACAAAACGCTTTTAGGTAAATTCTGGCGAACTTATTGACTATTTTGTTCTGATTTTCGTGTTTATATGTTAAGTATACGTCACTTCAAGCTCCACAATATACAGGAAACGATGTGCTGAGCAAAGCTCTTTGCGGGAGAATTATTTTGAATAATGTCAATTCAAGCTGCGTGAATAAGATCATCGTGCACTGGTTTTACTAGGTTGCTTGATGTGTTTTAGCTGATTGCAGCTGCAAATGGCAGCCTGCCTGATTCAACATTTTACTTGGCCTAATAAATATGAATAAATTCGTCTTTGCGAATTTAACTAGACTCATCCTTTATGAGGTAAGTGACAATATCGTGACTGCGCTCGATAGTTAAAATGCCTCACAGTATATGACAGCTTAGTATGGTCTTATAGCATATTAGTAGTTGCATTACATTTAAACGTGTTCGTTGCAAAATTGCTTCATCATCATCATCATCATCATCATCATCATCATCATCATCATCATCATCATCGTCATCGTCATCATCATCATCGTCATTATCATCATCATCATCATCATCATCATCATCATCATCATCATCATCATCATCATCATCATCATCATCATCACCATCGTTCATCGTTCATCGTTCATCGTTCATCGTTCATCGTTCATCGTCATAATCGACATTATTGTCGCCTTCGACGTCTTTGTTGACATTTATCTTTACACAAAGTATGGTCATAGTTTAGTAAAACTGGTAGGCAACTGTGACAACTAGATTTTGAAACGCTTATAAAATCATCTGCATTAATTATTTTACTTTGAAAAGTGAAAACAGAACCATAATTGTGTTGAAAATAAGTATGCAAAAACTTTTTTGCTGAAATATGTGTACGAGGTTATACATTTTAAGAATATTCTTAATACCTAGCTAGCGGACTTGGACAATTGTTTGAATTTGTGAAATTGTAGTGGAAATGGTTTCTACAGCCAACTTTTTTCAAGTCTACATTTGGTAACTTTTCAGTATCAGCAGCATCCCTGATGAGTGTCTAAGGATGTGCTCTCTTCACATGAAATGCTGCAGCTTTATTAGTTGGATTTTGACTTTTGGATCTTTGTTTTTGCCGATGGTTTCAGACCTAAGAGTTCTTAGGTCAGTCCCTGGCTAACCTCCATATAAGCGAACCAAAAATTCAGATCCAACTTGCTTGATGATATTTTCTGGGGTGTTAAGGTTGCACATTTGGTCCAACATACCGGTTTTCGCAATTACTATCACAAATTATACACCATTTTTAAAGTCAAATTATTGTTAGTGTAAATGCTTTTTAGGAGCAGGCTCACTTTTAGATTTTGTGGCATCACTTCCACTCCTCTTCAAGTGCCTTTCTAAGTTCAAGTAGCTTTTTGATGTACAATTTGTTGTACAAATGTTGTGAAACTTAATAGTGAAATTTGGGTTTTTATTTAAGGGAATCCTGCAGCTTGCTATGAGATTACCATTTTGCTGGTTGCTTGATTCAATTATTGTTTTAATACTTTTTTTCACGTCTAGTGAACAATAGAATCTTGTCACAGATAAAATAGCCAAAACTTTTTATTTGCAAGATTCATTGTTCACTTCTTAATTGTTGCTAAAGCTGAAACAGAACACTTATTGCAATGCAGAATATGGCAGACAAACATCCTGGTATTTTACATGTGGTGCCATCTTGAGTTATAACAAATGCTAGGATAAAGGGCATTTTTGGCAATTTGGCGCACTACATTGAAAAATAAGCATGAATCATTCACTTTGTCCGTGTATAAAGAACAATTAAAAGTTATAAGTTAGTAAACTATATCCTGAACAACATAATGTTTGGTTAACTTAGTTTCAAATCACTGTTTTAGAAATGCCCAAGCTTGCAAGCTTGGCATTAACCAGAATCTTTAAGTACACGTAACGAACAAACAAATTCGGCAAAGAAAGTTTACACTGCTTTTTACGCTTACGTCAAATTCTTGGATTGTGTACCGGACTATCAGGTTTGTTACCAAAAGTTTGGGCGACTCACAAATGAAATGAATACTGCACAATGATACAATGACAGGCTACAAGCTAGAAAATATGAAGGTACAAGTCAAATCCAGTCACAAAATCAGCCGGTAGCTTCGCATCAAATTGGTTGAATTTGTGTAACATTTAAAATAAGCTCACGTCATTATGTTCGAATTTAGCGTCATTCTAATCAAATTCTGCGTGGTAATTTTCACCAACAACTACATGTTCTGCATCGACCATCAAGTTAACAGCTTTATAATGCAAGATCTATTTATTTTACTGTGGACAAGCATTTTAAGTAACTGTAAGTAAAATTTGCCTAAGCCAAACAATTCACCAACTTCAGGTCACTGTCAACATATTACAAGTAGGTAAAGGTGTAACTGGAAATAATTACTGATTTTTACGTCGTTTGATATCGTTCATGCTAAACATAACGAGTTTCCTACTTTCTCTCTTTGCTGGGATCTTAAATCGGGAAGCCTTTAAAGGGGACGTCTGTAAGACCACTTATTCTGCAGATTCCGTATGTATGTGTGGGCAGCCATGACTGAAATTGCAGCACTGGATATGATGTTGCAACTAATTAAAACGAAATGAGTCTGGCAGTTTTATGTGAAGCATGATTGCCGTGACATTTGCGAAAGAATCATTAAATGGAAAGAATTATTTGAAAAGACTATGCTTTAGGCGATATGAGTTGCTGCTTGTCGTTATTTATTTTATTTTATTTCATATTCATTAAAAATATACGTTAAAAGAATAAATTATAAAACAATAAAAACATGAATGTCATGAGGAGAGACGTGACATGAGAATGACATGAATGAATGTCAGGAGGAGAAACGTAAAGACACAAGCGACTTACATATTGCACACAAGCCATTTACCAAAATTCAAAAACATTAATCTATTTTTCAAAAGTTTAGAATTGCCTGCAGTGACCAAAGGTGCATCATTTACTGAACTGGGTAAGGAATTCCATACTTGAACAACAGGGTTGGAGAAGAAAAACCCAAACCTTTTTTATTCGTGCTACGAACGTACAGCTTGGGACTATGGTTAAATTTTGTCCTATCAGTGAATGCTCTAGCAAATTTTTTTTCGGGATTTAAATCCACATCCCTATTAATTATTTTGTATCACATGACTAAATCGTTTAGCAATCGTCTCTCTCTAACGATCTTAAATGAATGTTTTTGAGTCCTTCTGGGCTGGTTTCGTTTGTGAAATTTAATGTCTTTGCACATTTTCAATAACATTGGTTTTCAACAACAAGACACATAAAAGATTCCCAAGTAGGCTACACCGGGGCTGAATGTAACACGCGCATGTTGAAGCAGCCTTTATGGGAGCTTTAACCGTTACCATTGTCTAAGAGTTCACGGGAAAACTAGGTAATGGTGACCTTTGAATAGCCTTTATATTACATCCATGTCAGTAATGTCGAGGTTAGTGCAGCAGAGAACTGAGCTCTAGGCAGTTTTAACAACTGAAGGTAAATTTTTGCTTTTTTAGAATGTTTGGTCTACTAATTAAAGTACGCTATTAAGTAGTAAATAAGAAAGTACTAAGTTTCAAGTACGCTGTGCTATAGCAAGTTTTCCTAAAACACTGTCTGGTAAGTTAGAATCGCCTATGATAACAATAGGCAAACTGGTATCACTTAAAAACGAAGCAAAATCAAAACAATAATGAAAAAACATTGTGATGCATCAGTAGAATAGTTTGGCGGTCTGTTGATCACCATCAAAAAGAAAGAAAGAGCCCAAGTGCAGAAACATTCAGACAGACAAGTAAGCCATCAGATTTTGTTGTACAATTTCCCCGTTTTCGTACTCATGCTTCATTTTTGCTCATACAATAGGCTCTAGATGGTACGTTTTATACAATGGAATAATTACGCTTGTTCATTTAACATAAAAAATATGGTCGTTTGAAAGACAATTTAATTGGAATAATTGTTCTGTAAAGTTGACTCGCATGATGAATAAGCTGATATAGAAAATAACTACATTGCATTATGGTCTACTTGCTTTGTCATTTCAGTTATGGAATCAGGTCAAACGACAAGCTTATAGTCAGTTAGGCAGTGCTGTTAACCAAAAAGAAGGAATGACTGGATTCAGTTTCCAAACTTTCACCAACAATAAGTTATTCTGACTAACATTCTGCCATTTTATTAGTCGGAAGGAAGGAAATAATATCAAAGTTGATTATTCTCACACAATGGTCACTTTTTGACACCTTACTGACTGCTTGTCTTTCTGCCTGATGACTGACTAGTTAATTTACTTATTCATTGACAGACTCTAACTTAAATAGGATTGTTCTTTTACCTGTAGCACATATTGATGTGATATTGCTATTTCTTGGAAATTACTAAATTTTGAAGTAGGAATTGACCTTTTCCATGAAGAAATTTCTCAAAGTGACTCAGGCGCGCATAACTAATTCACGCGAACTAACAAAAAGATTGATGATTTAATTGTTTATGCTGATCTATTATTAATGTCTAATGCACATGCTGGCTTTCGTGACGAATGAACTCATTTTTCTCGACAAATGAGCATTCGTTTGACAAATAAATATTCTTTTTGTGTATAGTGTATGTGGATATTATTTCCAACGTCTTTCATTATTTTTGAACATTTTTTTAAAATTACCAACAATTACAACAGAAATCTAAATAATAATTTTGTGGCTCTGTCTACGATTTATGAGAAATTCAGTAGCGTTAAACTTGGCTTCGTAAATCTGCTGCAGCAATTTGAATTTACGCTTATATACGATGCTCTTTTGTGAGTATAGCCACGCAGTGATTTTACACCTCATATATAAGCTGGGCGACAGGCAGTGGTGTCTGTACGAGAACTTACTTCCTTGCTGTCATCCATGGCACACAGTTGTAGGTAGGTACAATTTATTTTTTATAAATGTATACAATTTTGTGCGTAATAAATAACAAAGTAATAAATAAATAAATAAATAAATAAATAAATGAATGAATGAATGAATGAATGAATGAATGAATGAATGAATGAATGAATGAATGAATGAATGAATGAATGAATGAATAAATAAATAAATAAATAAGTAAAAGAATAAAGAATCAATATACTAGCATAGGCACAAAACTTCACATGTAGACTCAAGAAAATCGTTACAGATACGGATACAGATACAGATACAGATACATACCGGGTGGCGTAGCTCTATGGTAGCGTGCTCGCTTGCCACCCGGGGAGGTCGCGGGTTTAACTCTAAACCGAGCCAAAGACTTGAAAAATGGTACCGCTGGTTCTTCGACCAAGCATGCGGGTTTATTGAAGTAACGTGCGGGTAATAATAGACCACCTTGGAAATAAGTATTGAGTTACTTAAGGTGCTGCCCGTGGACTATGTCCTAAACGAAATTATTATTATTATACAGATACAGATATAGATACAGATATAGATACAGATACAGATACAGATATAGATACAGATACAGATACAGATACAGATACAGATACAGATACAGATACAAAAACAAATTTATTTTCCCATACGCACATGGTTGGTATTCAGCCATGCACAAGATTTTGATCCGACTTAGCCGCACACCAAAAGTTATGGCCCTAGCGCAACAACGAAAAAACAAGAAACCCCGCCCACATCGTAACCTTTGCCTTTGACCCGGGGATTATGGTTTCATATAGACATAAATACCCCTGCCAGGAGGGTGTGGCCTGCGAAGTTTCGCGTTCGTAGCCCTGTGCGTTTTTGAGTTATTAAAGAAACAAAACTGCCGGAAAAATACTAAATAAACAAAAACTGAGGACAAATCAAGAAAATTCTGCTGTGCCGTTTGTATAGTAGAATCTTGATTATGAAAATCAGAATCTATAGCGTGAGCTATCAAGCAAGGTGAAGTTGTGAGTACATTTCAAGAAACTTTCCTAGTAAATTTCTCATCACTTCAATTTAATGACTGACTTTTGGCATTTATACGCGCAAAGGGAATCCAAGAATGCTTACAACAAATTCTGCACAGTGCTCAGCTAGCCATTATTATGTGCTTGATTTAATGAGAACGGACGGACGAACATTCTAACGAGATTAGCGTCTACAAACTCAACCAGGGACTCACTGGGACTGCTATACTTAATTGAATCGACGAGTGTGGCTAATAACGGGTTTGGTAACATGACTGGAATAATTATAGAAAACGAAGCCGTTGCCTGCTTGAACACTTCATGTCTTTTTACTTCAGGTGTTGAATTGAGCAATTAAATTCGAAAAGCTGCATGGAGGATAGTACAGTACAATGATTGCATGAAGATAGTCTCTTTTTGGTGATAATTAGGAGGTTTTTCTTCTCTTGTTTTTTCCTCAAAAATGGCTTAAGACAGTATACTAGGACATGTACGAGCTGTACAAAGCTGTAACGTTTAATGTTATATGTATGGAGTTTGTAGAAGTTGTAGCTCATTGCCTTCCAACATATATAGGTGTTAGCGTAACTATTTAACAATGTAGTATTATGGCACAAAATGCTGCATTATATCACAAATTACAAAATTCGTGATTATGTAACAAAATTTACGTCATTATGCAGTAATCATTATGTAACAATGTTGCGTCATTCTGTAACAATCGTTAAGTAATAAAAATGGTTCATTATGTAACAAGATAGTCCGGGTTTATCGGTCTGTTTTGTCATAGTCTCGATATGTCCTGATTATTGGACTGGGCCAGTTTCTTTCTGTTCTAGATACTGGCTGACTCTGGCTCGGTCCGGTGTGCTCTGTGACTGCTCGGTCGGGAGTCTAGTCTGTCTGAGGTATGTTTCTTCTGGATTTATCAGAGGTTTGGTCTGTGGCTGGTTTGCTTGGGGTTTGGTCTATCTGAGGTTTGAATTGTTAGATGTTTCCTCCATAGCTTTCAGTTTGCGGTCTGATCTGTGAACATCTGCTAAGATCTAGTCTGTCTGTCAATGATCTGTGGTTGGTCTGGTCTGTCTGAAATCAGGTCTACCTGAACTCTGATCTGTCAGAGGTCTGTTTTATGGCTCGTCATTCTAGCTCGGCTAGTCTGGTCTGTTTGAGGTTTGATCAGTCAGAGGTCTTGTTTGTGGCATGTGCTGGATCTGGTCAGTGAGCGGTCCAATTGCTCGGCGAGTCTGGCCTGGCTGGGCTTTAAACCAAAATTGAAAAATTGAGCTCTTTTATGGACAGCGAATTAGTCCACAGTATGTTATAGTCTGTGCACAATTTCTGATTCTTACGAATGAACTTATGGTAACTTTCAAAGATAAATGTGTACAAAAATTTCCTCAACGTAAGACAAAGAACTAGGAACCAGATCCAGAATATCATTTCTCGTTTGCGACCATCTTTCAGTTTCTCTCATTGACAAACCTATACCCATGTCAAACGGGACTTCCGGTTCACATCCGGATAGATCCGGCTCAGACAAACTGGACGTCTGATAGACTAGTACAGACCAGACTACTGACAGGAAAACCTCTGGTATACCAGACTCCAGACCAGAGCAGATAGAAGTGGAGCCAGATGTTCATCCAGAACAGGAAGGAACTGACCCCGTCTAATAATAATTAGACTACATCCAGATCATGACAATACCCGACCGCAGGGTCACAAATTGCGATTCACAATCATAGCTACTTTAGTCTGCTGCATAATGCAATATTTTCTGTTACAATAATATGTCAAAAATATTACATAAAAATTTTACGAAGTGATCTAAAACTTTTGTTACGTAATGATAAATTTTGTGCTTTGGTATACACTGCAGTAATTTTTCTCACATAATGCTGCGGGAACGTGAAATTTGAGCATCAATAAATTACCTATTTCTTTTATTTTTATTTATTAAATTTTTAATGACTTACTTTAATTTTCTCTCTCACAATATTTTTTTAAAAATCATCGTTTCCTAGGAATCATCGTTAAATATATCCGGCAATAAATTATGTTACATGCATAACAGCTAAACCCAATCAACTGACTTTCTAATTTTCACTTTAATTCAGAATTTTTATGCGTAGCTTTTAAAAAAGGAATGAAGCAGAAGACACCACAAGTTTGCCTTAGCATTTTATTAAAATATGACAGCGTTTTCACTCAAAAACATCTAGTGAATCACAAAAACAGTAAATACCAGAAATGTGAGTCTCAAAAAACTATTCACAACAAAACTGACCGTTGGTATAATTAGTGCAGCAATTTAACTAGCATTATATTTCAACATAGGAAAAACGTATATGATAGAAGAGACTGTGTGGTGCATATCAAATTCTTCTATAGTTCGTTATAATGTTTATTGTTTAACCACCTCGTTAATAAAGATTACCACAAATTTAATATAGCTCTATTTGCTAGTAGGCCAGTACAGCAGAATTAATTTGTTATCACTGTAATGATAATAAGTATTTATTTTGGAGACTGGGACGTATTAGTAAATCTCTCCTCAAAGCCGTATGTAGCTGCATAAAAACGTTTGATTTCTTTGCTTTATTTTATATCCAGAGTTGTCATTTTTAGGCTGGAAAACACACAACAGAAACCCGACAATTAAGAAAGAATAACTACAACTTTGCTTTCATTATGTTTCTTAGTAGTCAAGCTACAGTTTAGCATTATCATTATTAACCTATCAAGGGAAAATGGCCCACCTTATTTTCTCCTTCACCACCAATATGACTGCTTTAATTTTTCCGAGTTTGAAAAAAAACATGGTGTGCGCGACAGAAAACAGGATACGTACATCCTGTTTTTGAAAATCAGGAAAATTGGGTAATCATTAAAGCAGACTTTTGATGGTACTGTTTGAATGAAAAACAAGACGGGCCATTGCCCTTTCGCACTTTGGCAGTAGGGTCGGGTCACGCAACAAATATCAACTTAAGCCTGCCTTTAAGAGAGCTTTTCCGGTATGTAGTGTACCAAAATGTAAAAAAGTGCTATCAACAACTCTCTGATATCTAGACCAAAAGTCGATGTACCCTACTAATTACGTTACACATATCCCCTTTGAAAAGGAAAAAGAATCTAAGATGACTAGCTTTTGCAGCCCAGGCATAACATCTTACTGCTTCTTCTGGAGATTCAGGAAAGATGCAATAACCAGCTGTGCAGACAATAACTGTGAATATGTTTGCCTTGGTAGGCCCCTAGAATTTGAATTCTATATGGATAGTACACATACTCAGTGAAGTAAGATTATCATTAATGAAAAATTCACTAGTTGAGCCGAGTCTAGTTCTGGTTATACACCGTAATTTGAGCTGGCTTATTGAAAACAATACCATGTAAGATGAAATCAAAATGAAAGGGATTAACCGTGCACGATATACAGCAACTTTTTGTCATGAAAAATGTTTGAGTTAAGCAATAAGAACCATTTTCGTTACTCACGCTGAGCCCCAGATAGTTTAGAGAAAATTTACTAGGCGATTAACCTGATGGACTATAGAAATCCTACACATGCTAATAATGTGGATACTCACCCACAGCTAGGAGGCTTAAGCAGTGAATCCAAGCAACAAGTCTGCACAATAACGTGTAAACGTGTTATGAAGCCAGGTTTCGTATGGCTTCTTGGCTAAACCACTGAGGACGGATGAGTTCACGAGATTTGCGGCAAAGAAGTAGCATATGAAACAACGATTACTTAGACTATAGTAGACTAGTACTGCCCGCTGTGTTTGCTAGAACATAGATTTTTAGATTATTTTTAGTAGTTTTTCTATTAGGCACTAAATGAAATGAATGATTTGCAGTTTTGGCAAAACGATTAACCAAGTAGTATCACGGCTACAGAAAAAATAGGATTGCTAACGAAATTCTTGTTTTGACCAATTACACCGTATATACATTAGCTAGATCAAAATATTGTACTGTATCCCTCTTGACATGTTTCATGTCCCATAGAAGGCTTGCAAAACGTCCTGTAAATTGTGTAGAAAGATGTGATAATTTTGACAGTTTGTCCAAAATGGCAAAACTGGAAATTTTTAAATTTAATAGATTTTTGGACCAAATTTCTGAAAAGTGGATTAAGAAAAGGCAAAAATGCCGAAATATGTGCAAGGCGGCTATGACCCGACTACATGATCAGTGACTTGACCAGGTGGCATAATTTTACCACATGTAAGCTGTTTTCATATGCTTTACATTGAAAAATGTTCGATTTTGAACATATGTATGTGGTAGAATTAATATACCAACGCACTGGCATGTTGGCATAAACGCCTTTTCTCGGTTTATTTGCCGTTTAATTTGTCTCATATGGACGCTGTGATTGTGTTTTAATTATATTCGAGATGGATTTTGTCAGTCGATTAAGAGCGGCACAGTTATTATCTGTACGTTTGTGATTTCAAAACGCTCATCAACTCAAGCCAACATAAACCCGATGATTCGGGACAGTTTACCACGTTGAAAGGTGATTTTTAATACCAAAGATTAATAAAAATGATAAAAATCTAGAATGGAAATGTTGTAAAATGTCGTTGGTCATTTAAAACACTCATAATAACTCACGTTTGTACGCCAGCTCGCTGTCGCGCAAATAAAAGAACGCTGCTGAAAGAGGTTTAGTGGTTTATCAATCCAGCGCCACCTGTTTGTTTTCGCTGTAAATGTAGAGAAAATGTCTTTGAAACGAAAATTCTGTTTTTAGATAAGTAAGGTGGATTTTTTGTGCAAATATAGCGTGCTCTGGTTTTGAACGATTTCAGCCAAGGTGAAGATTTTTCTTTAATATTAAGTGGCTTTCTGGTGTAAAAATTTTGGCCTACAGCTTAAAGTTAGGTACTTTTCCCACAGTAATTTCAAGTTCATCAAGTTTTTCTAATTAACTTTTAGGTAAGATTCAATAAATTTAATCAATATGTGTGTGGCACAAAAAAGAAGAAATACACCGAATAACATTACACAAAACTGAAAAAAGCTTGCACAGAGTTTGCAATAATATGATACTATAAATACATTTCAAAACTGCTGTGATTTAACTAGGAATTAGATTGTAAATGAGATAAGGGTAAGCGAAGAAATGGTAGATTTGGTGGCACTTGTCAGTTCAAGCATGCCAGTGGCACTAAACTGCTTTAATTCGAAATTCGCTTTGCCAGGTAGGTCCCAATAGCTTGTTATTTCTCGATTTCGCTTGTAAGGATTGAAAATATTGTTTAACTATTTGAAATCCCAAGAAGATTACATAATAATTCCTGCCGGAAACACGGATTTTCATATTTATTATAGTGCGTCCTTGAATCATTGTCATTCTTCCCTTACGGTAGCACATTATCCTCATACAGTTAAGCTTAGACAAAGACGTTTGAAGACTTTGATAAGATTAACAAGGCTGATTATTCAGCTGCATCTCGCAATAATTTACTCATTGTCGCACGCGAATGTATAATCAAATCACCATCATCAATTTTTATGATAATTAATTTTTCTTTCGTTGATATTTATATGTACAACAGAACACCGAGCACAACTGGTACTTTATCAGTGTTTGTCACTTTTGTTACAGATATTGTGGTTCCTGGTTCACTTGTGCTTCTCTTAAAAGCAACCAGTCAAGCCTTTAATGTACGTTAGCAGGTTGATGAAATGTGGCTTATTACAAATATCAATATAGTGTTTGAACCGGCAGGTGGTCTGGTCAATGTAGTGATCGAGACATCTATAACAGAAATAATTAAATATACTGCATTAGCTGGGGCTTCCTTTCTATCCTTTTCAGTAACTTCTTCTGTTTTTTTTTAATTAGTTTTCTTGTTGTCAGTGACGAATTGACTATTATATGGGGGGGGGGGGGAGTTAAATGGCGTAAGAGATGTTGTACAAAAATCAACACAGTTGCCCACGCATAAATCAGTAAACAGAAAATAGTACAGAAGATACTAGTAAATTACGATGCTCAGTTAAATCGTACAGTAACGTGCGATGTTAAATCTGATTTCATATTTATAAAGTGAAAAAAAATGAAAGCGAAAAATTCTAGCATAAGAATAATAAGCAACACTAATGCTATGACTAACATAATAATAGAATAGGCAATTATTGTTAAAAGAGACGTTGCATCAGCTATTCCTGGCATTGTCCCTGCAATGTTGTCCAGACGAATTCGCTTTCCGTCTGCGGGATCGTGAGCTCGGTAATGCAGCGGGTAGTGCCGAAGACTTTAAAGTGGTACCTGCCGTTGCCCTGCCTGGCGCGTGGTATTTAGGGTAAAAGCAGTGTAACAACAGTCTCTGTTATGTAGTTGTAGAATTTTTATTTACAGTGGCAAAAAGCTCTTTGAGATTATGTTAACTGTTTATCCAAAAGCTGACTTTAAATTAAGATTATTATTATATAATGTTAAAAAAAGGTGCTAGTGATAACCTGTGGGATATCGCTGTTTGTAGCTGCCTTACTTAACTCACCGAAACATCCATTTCATAAAAATTACATTTTTGTGAATTATTTAGTGCTAGATGCTCATACATAGTGTACTGCAGGGCTGTGATGAGATAGTGTAATACTGGCAGGAGAATACAGCAGACTTATCAGGTGTGCGTGTGAACGTGGCTTTAACTAGCACATAGACGCTTATTCTGACCTTGTGTTAGTGGGAGCCACTAGTCACGTGCACACCTGAGCTTATAAAAAGGGTAGGTCTGCTGTAGATCCTTGTCAGTGGTCAGTGGGCGTCTGATCTCATCTCAGCTTTGTTCGCACTTCATCAGGCTTTCTGTTTGCTCCATTCGGTAAGCTGTCTGGAACGTTTATTTTTTTGGGTAATAAATCGTCATTTTTATTTTATTCATTTTGGTTTTTGTCTTTGAGTCATGCCGCACAGTGTAGGCCGCGATGCCATCCGTTCTGCTTCCACTAAAAGCGGAGAGCAGTCCACTGGTGTCAGAACAAGTGGGATGTTACCCTCATCTGGGCATTCCGATTATTGTACTGCGGTTGATGTTGACTTAGAACGGTTACAACACCGTCAGCTTGCCGATTTTCTATTAGAACAGAGTGTGTATTCTTCTAATGGTCAAGAATTAAGGGGCACTGCCTTAGATTCTACGGAACATTGCTATAGTTTTGATGTTAGTTGTACTAATAATGAGGATGTATTGTCGATCTGTGCTTGTAATACAACTAATCCTTTTGTTACTTGCCCTGTGCATAACCCTTGTACTGAAAAGCATGCAGCGAAGCCATCTGAATGTTCAAGTAGGCAAAGCCAAGGTCAGCTACCTTTGCTACCTGCTACTTCACAACATTCCGCTTCCCAGCCTAGCGCGAGTACTTGGGGCATGTCTAATATTGATTTTCTTTCAGGGCACGCGGCTAGCGATCCAAATGCAGCATTGGGCACGCGAGTTAGTCCAAGTAATCAAAATTTTCGGCAAAATTTCGCGTCAGATACTTATCAAATCAGACAACTGTGTCAAATCAGACAACAGTTGTCTAGTATTTCTGAGAGTTTTCAAGACCTGAGAAATGTGGTTGCTACGCTGCCTCAGGCAATTTTTAGTGCCATTTTGGATTTTACCGCATGTCGCGAACCAGAGACGCCTACAACAGGTGGTATTTTGGCAAAGAAGCCTCTTTTGGGTTCTACCCCTGTAATGGCGAATACTGACACTGCTGACGCGCAGCATCAAAATCAAGGGTCTAGCCAGATTCAAAATGGTCCTTCTGGCTCCACCCCACGTGTACGTTTTGAAACTGGCCTAAGCAATCTAGACCAGTCTTTCGAGCCCATTTTGCGGACTTCCGGTTGTTCTACTGCACAAACAGGTTTGGCAACCAGCACCGTGGCACAAAATGTCGATAATGCTGCGGTAAACATGGCGAGTGACATCAGCATGGGGCGGCTCGGTGAAAAGGCACTCCGAGGTCTACCACCTTTTGATGGCGAGACAGTGTCTTGGGAAAGTTTTGAGGCACAGTTCCAGCTTCTCCGTCGGGCTAATGGCTGGGACAACACCGAGGCTGGTGCGCGATTAGCATTAAAATTAAAAGGGAGTGCTGCGGGCGTGCTGGAAGTCATTCCAGAGGCGCAAAGGTCCAACTATGATGTCCTTTCGTCGGCTCTTTGTCGTAGATACGGCTATCAAAATAGAGAGAGCGTTTATCGTGCGCATTATAACGCCAGAGTACGCCACACTGGGGAAGATTTAAGGCAATACGCTGAGCAATTGCGCGTTCTTTATCATCGTGCATTTCCAACCGTTGATACAAAAACTGCTGAGCAACAGCTAATTCATAAATTCGTAGATGGTTTAATGGATTCTGAGTTAGCAATACACATTCAGCAAAGTGTACCGCCTGATCTCGCAAGTGCTTTAGCTACCGCACTTACAGTTGAGTCCATTCGGGCTACGTCTAAACGAGTAACAGAAAACGAACCCCCAAGCAAAAGCTCGATTAAGGTTCAGCACCTACCTGTTACCTCGCCCCCCAGTTCGAAATCCAAAAGCCCAAATAACGACGTTAGCAAATCTGCTCTTAATCGCACCCCTGAAAAACACGGCAGAGTTTCAAATGTTGGCCAGAATAAGTCTGCTAAACCTACGGGTCGTGGTTCAGGCCCAGTTTGTTATAATTGTGGTGGTTTTGGGCATTTAGCGAGACAGTGCTCTTCCCCTCCCCATAGTTGGACAGGCCAACCAACTCGCCATAGAGCACAATTTTCTAATAATTTTTGCCAAAACAATGGTTTTTCTGCAAATATGGGGCAAAATTATCCATGTACTGGGACTACCCCCCAAAATTATTACCATTCAACAGCTAATTACAACAACTTCGGTCGTGGGCGTTCGCATTTTTAAAAGCGGGTGGCAGGAGAAGGAGACAGCCAGCCACTCGCACTAGACGAGCAGTCTCCATAGGAGCACCCACATCGCATTACACCATTAATTATTCTGCGTCGGTTCGTAACAAAAACGCTTATAAGCAACCTGCGCTTGGTTTGTATGTGCGCGGCTCAATAAACGGTCGTGTTTGTCGCATTTTAGTTGACACTGGTGCGAGTCAGACAACAGTAAGAAAAGAATTTCTTTCCTTACCAACTGAAGAAATTTTATTAGAAAATCGCAAAGCTTTAAGCGCAAACGGATCTGAGCTTGAATTGCGTGGCCCAGTTAATGTTTCTTTGCAACTTGGCAATGAACCGGAAATGTGGTCTGGCGCAGTACCGGTTTGGCTTTCGAATGACATTGTAGGTGATGATTGTGTGCTTGGCCTGGATTGGCTTCGTGCTAATCATGTTAGCGTGAACACCGCTAAAAATTTATTGATTTTCCCAGACGGTCAGTTTGTTAAAATTTTTCCCTTAGCGAACGGTACTACTGATATTTTAAATGTAAACCAAATAATTTTGCCTCCATTCTCTGAAACTGTACTAGAAGGTAGACCAGCTGTGCCGTTGCCACTTGCCACAGGCATGATTACCCGTGTAAATCATGACTTTTTCTGTCGGGAAGGTGTTTTAACTGGCCGTGTAACTGCACCCCCTGGTGCAAATACTGTTAAAACATTGCTTGCAAATTTGTCACCTAAACCTGTGACTATACCAGTTAATGAAGTGATTGGTCGGTGGGAAGTTGTGCAAGAACTTCCTGAACCACTCGAACCTAAACCCGTTCAAAAACGCAATGGTTTTCCTGCTATTATAAAATTAAACAAATGCACCCATCTATCTGAACCTGTTTGAAATTTGCTCGAGAAAAGTAAAGAGCATCTATCTAGTAAACAGCTTAAGCGTTTACACGCCTTTCTCTTGAAAAACAACCAGCTATTTTATTCTGGACCAGCAGATATCGGCCGGACCAACGTGGTCCAGCACACCATCAACACTGGCAATCATGCGCCAATTAAAGTGCAACCGCGGCGGCTCGGTGAAACGCAGCGCAAGCAGCTTGATGCAGCTATGAAAGAGATGGAAGCTCAAGGTGTGATCGAGCCTTCGTGTAGCCCGTGGTCATCTGCAGTGGTTTTAGTCCGAAAGAAAAACGGGGGCACTAGATGCTGCATTGATTATAGAGCCCTAAATGCAATTACCATCAAAGACAGTTATCCTTTACCCCGCATAGATGACTCGATAGATGCACTATCAGGCTCTGAATGGTTTTCCACCCTTGACTTGAAATCTGGGTATCACCAGGTCGAAATGCACCCTAACGACAAGGAGAAGACGGCTTTTATTACACATAGAGGCCTCTGGCAATTCAAGGCTATGCCTTTTGGCCTGACGAATGCGCCAGCGACTTTCGAACGCCTTATGGAGCAGGTCCTGACTGGTCTTCATTGGCGTACCCTACTAATCTACCTCGATGACGTGATAGTTTATGGCCACACCTTTGACGAACACTTGGAGCGTCTACAAGAGGTCTTCACTCGCTTCCAAGCAGCCGGACTTAAACTTAACGCTGAGAAATGTCTACTTACACAAAAGCAGGTAGCCTACCTTGGACACATTGTCAGTTCCCAAGGAGTACACACCGATCCTGCAAAAACTGATGCAGTAGCGAAATGGCCTATACCAACAAACTTGACTGAGCTACGTAGTTTTCTTGGCCTTTGTACCTACTACAGGCGCTTCATCAAGGACTTTGCAAAAATAGCTGCTCCACTGCACGAACTAACTCGTAAACATCAACCTTTCTTGTGGCAGCAAGACCAGCAGCAGTCTTTTGAGAGACTTAAAGCCTTGCTTACTTCCTCTCCTGTACTGGCTTATCCTCAGTTCGATAGAGATTTCATACTTGACACCGATGCTAGTAATGTCGCCATCGGTGCTGTACTCTCTCAAGTCCAAAATGGACACGAACGTGTAATTGCCTATTACAGTCAAATACTTAACCCTTCAGAACGCAATTACTGTGCTACTAGACGTGAACTCCTGGCCGTGATAAAAGGGGTGACCAACTTCCATCACTATCTTTACGGAAAACCCTTTTCTATACGTACCGACCATGCGGCACTTCGCTGGCTTCACACGCTTAAGCGCCCTGAAGGCCAATTAGCTCGATGGCTTGCGAAATTGGACCAATATCAGTACAAGATAGAGCATAGGCCCGGTAAAAGTCACGCGAATGCAGACACGCTGTCTAGACGGCCATGCAAACACGAATGCTCTCATTGCAACAAACGTGAAATAAAATTTGAAACTCTGAGAACAGCTAACAATTCAGAAGCTGAAAATAGCAAAAATGCCTTACAGCCAGCCTGGAGAAGTAAAATTGACAGCGAAATTAATCAGGCATCAAGATGTGTGAAGCCAGAAATCACTGAACCGGCAAAATTTGTCAAAGTTGGTACAACTTTGCGTGATACTGAATTACATTTTAAAGAACGTCAATTAAATGATAAAGATCTAGCACCAGTCATAGCGTTTCTTGAAACGTCAAGCGAAAAACCAACATGGGAACAGCGATCACCCCTTAGCAGAGAAGCTAAAGCGGTTTTAGCGCATTGGGACACACTGCGTTTAAGAGATGGCATTTTGCAGCGGAAATGGGAAAGCCCTGAAGGGAGTCTTACTCGCTGGCAATGGTTAGTCTCTCGCGCTTTTCGCGAAAAAGTTTTAACGGAAATGCATTCATCTCCAACTGCAGGCCA
>JAQGDQ010001397.1:0-42711 GCA_030141605.1 Tubiluchus corallicola
CGAACATGTAATGAATTTATGTTGCTGCTATCAAAAACATCATTTGGAAATATACACTACAAAATTATTGATTTTAATTACCCCGGCTTCTGCTTGCATTACAGGAGGGTCAAGACACAACTGTTCACTTGTTTCTTCCACAGGACAATCAATCGGAGTGACCACAGTTGAAGAACCGTACAATATGATAAGATCTCTTCTCCAACTGATTAAATTTCCTTTGTAGCCACTGTGACAAGTATGGGCCAATTCAGCTGAATATAAAATAATAAAAAGTGCACTAAATGCTCTATGAATAAGATAAGGTAAGAGAGTGTGAAGTGAAATAATGTCATTTGAGATGAGGTGAGGTAATGAGACGTGACAAATTAGCAGGACTGGGTGAAACAGGACAAGGTAAAACATGATAGGACAGTGCAAAACAGGGCAGGACAGAGCATAATAGGACAGGGTAGAACAGGGCAGGACAGAGCATGATAGGACAGGGTAGAACAGGGCAGGACAGAACATGATAAGACTAGGTAGAACAGAGCAGAACTGAGCATGATATGACAAGGTAGAACAGGGCAGGATAGGATATGATACAACAGGGTAGAACAGGGCAGGACAGAGCATGATAGGGCAGGGTAGAACAGGGCTGGACTGAGCATGATAGGACAGGGTAGAACAGGGCAGAACAGAGCATGATAGGGCAGGGTAGAACAGGGCAGGACAGAGCATGATAGGGGAGGGTAGAACAGGGCAGAACAGAGCATGATAGGACAGGGTAGAACAGGGCAGGACAGAGCATGATAGGGCAGGGTAGAACAGGGCAGAACAGAGCATGATAGGACAGGGTAGAACAGGGCAGGACAGAGCATGATAGGGCAGGGTAGAACAGGGCAGGACAGAGCATGATAGGACAGGATAGAACAGGGCAGGACAGAGCATGATAGGACAGGGTAGAACAGGGCAGGACAGAGCATGATAGGGCAGGGTAGAACAGGGCAGGACAGAGCATGATAGGACAGGATAGAACAGGGCAGAACAGAGCATGACAGAGACCTGAACAGGACATAATAATACAGGGTAGAATGGGGCAGAACTGAGGATGATAGGTCAGCTTAAAGCAGGGCAGAACAGAGCATATTAGAACAGGGTAAAACAGGGCAGGACAGAGCATGATAGGGGAGGGTAGAACAGACCTGAACAGGACGTAATAATACAGGGTAGAACACTGCAGAACTGAGCATGATAGGACAGGGTAGAACAGGGCTGGACAGAACATGATAGTATGGGGCAGAACAGGGCAGAACAAAGCATTGTGGAACAGGACAGAACAGGGTTTGACAGGACATGATAGGACAGGTTAGAACAGGGCAGGACAGGGCATGATAGAACAAGAGAGTAAAGAGTAGAACAGGGCAGAGTAAAGTGGGATAGGACAACAACAGTTGAAAAAATAAACAACTTATTAATTTAGAAGGAAAATGCCCTTATTTTACCACAACAGAAGACAATATCACATACCAATAACAAAATACAAGAATTAGAAAAATGTACAATTCCTTTTTGTAAGTCACATTCACATAGCCAAAGGCTCATCCATTTAGTGAAAGAAATACTTTTGAACTTTGCGCTACATGTTTTGAACTTACGGTGCTTAACCGAATTTCAAGACTTGAATGCACCTCCACGTGATGTCTCGTTAAGCCAAGATGTTAACTGATGTTTTGTAAAATAATAAGAAATTGCAATTTCACCAAAGCAGATTAGAAGATTCTTGAACTGTACTTGGTGAATACAATCTAAAACAGCCAACTGGGCAGTCAAGAAAACTGCAAAGAAATTTATAATAACAAAGTGGACATGTAGCAAGAAAGCTACGCCTGTAGCCAACTGACGGGGCGTGCAAAGTGGGACTATTTAAGCTTTAAAGTCCCACTAAAGTAAAGTAAAGTAAAGTCCCACTAACGTAAAGTACTGACGACCACTTTAGCATTTCGGAAAAGGCAATATTTCGGTTTTAGGACATCGCTACTGGATAACAAACACAAATCCAGTCACCATAGCACTACTAAAATACATTTTAACGGTAATTAATTAAATATATTAAATTAGCAAAAAATAAGTTATTGAAATAAGTTATCAACTGCTTGTTTGTCTTAATGCAACTCATCAAAAAAGTTAAGGGATTTTCACACAAAATTCTTTCAAAAAGTTTAGCTGTTAAACAATGCCTATTAATAAGGATAAAATTAAATCAGCTTAACTATTCCTTCATTTTCATTCGTTCATTGATTCCACAACAACCGTTACAGCATAGAACATCAAAAAACTTTAATGATTTGGTAATACTATCTACCCAAAGTGTTAAGCTGGCCTACAGGATGCTCAAAAAGTAATTACTTGTTGCGGGCACCCGAAATGAAAGCGGATTGCGAAAAAGAAGAAAGAGCAAAGAAGCAGAAAAGAATTGTTGAAGGAGAATACAGAGATGCGATGGTAACAGCATGAAGTGATGCGCAGTATAGAAATTAACATAGCCAGCCACAATAATCTCGGCAGGGGCAGCCAAATTAGTCAAATTGATTAAGAGATGATTTCATTTTTCAAATTTCTTTTGAGGTTATTTATAGATATCAAGTTTTTATGCATTCATTGATCTATTCATCTATCCAACTATTCATTTTAGAATGCACTTAGAAAATCTTTCTCAATAATAGGCCTGCTTGCATCAAAATTCGAAACGCATGTACAACTTTTTATACCACAAACTCGTTTTTTTGTTTTTTAAGTAACTTATCAATCTTACCAACGTCAGTTGCAGTTAAAACATGCATGGTCATTATAACGTCAGTGATTTCCCCCATAAAACTTTGAGCTGAGTCAAAGTTACCACGCACACTGTCCTGCTCTTGTCCAATCATCAAATCACCTCCTTTAGATACAGTGTCTGTTTCTAGAGCTGGAAAAATACAGCAAGCCGCATTATTATACATTTTCTTCATGAGACTTCATTTACCTGCTATTGGCCATTTTTATAACTTCAGCGACATATTTATAATACCCATTAATGTACAACTATCAAATTTCTTGACAAAAAAGGTTATAACAGGGATAATATCATACTTACCATCGAAATTACCATTACCATGTAACACTCCATCAAGATACACTACGTATTCACCATGGCTGTATGTTACACACAGATGGTGGAACGTTCCATCCATTAGAGGTGTTGCCAAAAAAATAGATCTGAAATTTGAGGTGTGCAAACAGCAACAAAATAGTTTTAATCATAAGTAATTCTTATGAGAAACAAAAGTGATGGAGTAACAATGGTAGTGTTTCTGGTTTTCAGGGCTTACATTTCTTAAAGTTGAAAAATATAAATAAATAAATAAACACATACAGTAAGTCCTCGCTTAACGATGCTAATACGTTTCAGCAAAACACGACGTTAAGCGAAATGTCGTTAAGTGAAACCAAAACTTCATAGAAAAAAACGCAAAAAAATTCAGATACGTTTCTGAGGCAAAAATCAATGCTGTTTAAATCATATAAATTAAACATTTTATGAGTTTCGTTATGGGTTCTGCTAATTAATTTCTTTCTGCTTTCTTAAAAGGTGTCAAATGTTCAGCATCATTAAAACGAAAATTTGCTAAACGGGAAGTCGTTAAGCAGGGACTTACTATATTTTACAGAAATTCACAAGATCACTTGTCATTACATTCATCCCGTGGGCACCAGTTCAAATCGAGGCCCAGCATTGACTTTCTTGCAATTTGTAATTATTATTAAGCTGAGCCAAAACTCTGTGAAGACAGGCGCCAGCTCTTAAAAAGTCTAGGAGTAAAATTAACATAACTCCTAATGAAAATCAAAAAATTTCTCAAACCATTTCGCAAAATCGTGGATCTAACTGGCCATTTTTATTGGACAAAAATTTGTTTTTTGTGAGTAAGCAGCGGGGATTGCTATACAATGCTCTAAACACTTCACAGAACATTTCAGAAGTTGTTGCTCTGATTCTTGGCCAATAGCTGTAAGTATGGTAAATCATGGCATGTAACCAACCTTTTTTGTCTCAGCTTTATTAGAAAAGCTAGTAGTGAGGCAGCACTCAGTTTTTAGCAATAATATTGTCAGAAAGGTTTCACGTTATCAGAAAATAGTAAAATACCGAGATGGAAACATTGTGTCACAAACTTCCAGCAATATTTGTTAAGCAATTAATAGTTCAGTAGAAGCTACAAAATTAAAATGACTGTATCGTAACCTCTTGTAGTTTTGTGAGATGTTACACAAACTAGAAACAGAAATTGATGTTGGTTTACTTTCACGTCATTCTTAAAATCATAATCACAGCATTTTGCTATGTGCATAGATGTGCTAAGAATGCATTATGCATTGAATTTGAATGTGCATGAGTACTGTAATAAGCCTTTTCACTGATGTGCACGCACAGTTGCTGTACGTCAAGGTAAGGTGTACCGCAGCAATGCATCTTTACTACAAATGTCACGTGACGTGTGGGTAAAGCAATGCCGTCTGCTGCATCAATTCAGTAACTTCAGTTGTTTTACGTGGACTTTACTTAACTATGCATTAGTCTGTGCGAAGAGTGATTACTAGCAGTATCTTGCTTGGGAACAAGAAAAAATGAACTAGGCAATTTTCTAGCTAGCTGTTAAAACTGTTACTATTACAACACCATAGGCTGCGAGGCGTTGTCAAGTGTACACAAATGCGTTGTCTAGTACACTTAGCCTCTGAACTCTTCACGATCATTATCATTCACTGGAACTGTGAAAAGGCTTAATAGTGCTACATAAAATGCTAGCACGCTCTACTTTATCCAGCTAATGATAACATTAAGACTTTTTCTCTATTTTTACTCTAGTCTTCTCTGGTCTTTTTTACTTTAAAGAACCATCCCTTTAAGAAAGCTGTTGTCACAATGACAAGTGCATAATCTAGTAGAGGAGCAATCCTAATGTTCCCTGACACTCACTATTGTTCGTTAATGGGAGCCAAATTTCAAAAATACTCAAATCCTAGTAAAATGGATATGAAATTACTTGAATTGTTACACTAAAAATATATCCATAGTTTATCTTATCTGTGAGCTGTTGTTAAGTCACTGTGACTTATGAATTTGATAAAAATTAACACACTTTAGGTCAAAGGTCAAATTGAATGAATTTTGCGTCTAATCATAATTTTTCGACTTGAACAAAGCATTCAATTGAACAATTTTTGAAAACCAATTAAGCCTAAAACTTCACACTTTTATAAAAATTAAGGATTCGATCTACAAACTTTACCATCTACAAAAATTGTTGACATTTTGCAGGGGATCACCCAAGCTAGCTTTGTTCAGTATACCTCAGACAATTCAAAACAGCTTTGCAGAGGATTACCCAAGCTAGGTTTATTCTGTATACCTAGGACAATTCAAATCAGCATTGCAGAGGGTTACCCAAGCTAGCTTTGTTCAGCATACCTCAAACAATTCAAAACAGCTTTGCAGAGGGTTACCCAAGCTAGGTTTATTCTGTATACCTAGGACAATTCATAACAGCTTTGCAGAGGGTTACCCAAGCTAGCTTTTGTTCAGCATACCTCAAACAATTCAAATCAGTTTTGCAGAGGGTTACCCAAGCTAGCTTTTGTTCAGCATACCTCAAACAATTCAAATCAGTTTTGCAGAGGGTTACCCAAGCTAGCTTTTGTTCAGTATACCTCAGACAATTCAAATCAGCATTGCAGAGGGTTACCCAAGCTAGCTTTGTTCAGCATACCTCAGACAATTCAAATCAGTTTTGCAGAGGGTTACCCAAGCTAGCTTTGTTCAGCATACCTCAGACAATTCAAATCAGTTTTGCAGAGGGTTACCCAAGCTAGCTTTTGTTCAGCTTACCTCAAACAATTCAAATCAGTTTTGCAGAGGGTTACCCAAGCTAGATTTTGTTCAGCATACCTCAAACAATTCAAATCAGTTTTGCGGAGGGTTACCCAAGCCAGCTTTGTTCAGCATACCTCAGACAATTCAAATCAGTTTTGCAGAGGGTTACCCAAGCTAGATTAGTTCAATATACCTCGAACAATTCAAAACAGCTTTGCAGAGGGTTACCCAAGCTAGATTTGTTCGGCATACCTCAAACAATTCAAATCAGTTTTGCAGAGGGTTACCCAAGCTAGCTTTGTTCAGTACACCCAAGACAATTCAAAACAGCTTTGCAGAGGGTTACCGAAGCTAGATTTGTTCAGCATACCTCAAACAATTCAAATCAGTTTTGCAGAGGGTTACCCAAGCTAGCTTTGTTCAGCATACACATGACATTTCAAAACTTTTTAGTCATGAAACGCTAAGACTATTCTTTTACCAATCGTAACATTAACATTTTCTGGCATTGTGCAGTTTTGCCCTATTGGATACGAAGCGCATCTGGGATTCTGCTACAAATTTCACGGGTCACCTGAGAGCCATTTAGCTGCTCATGGTATCTGCGCCTCCGAAGGTGGAACACTGGCTAAGATTGACACTGATTGCAAGAGGGACTCTCTGTCAAAATTGATTCGTCCGGAGCCTGAATCAGAAAGGTAAATTAATGTCTGTCCTGTGTTATCTTTCTTACAAGTGGCTGAGGATGTATAACACATCCCTGATCTCTCTCTCTCTCTCTCTCTCTCTCTCTCTCTCTCTCTCTCTCTCTCTCTCTCTATCTATCTATCTATCTATCTATCTATCTATCTTCTCTGTCACACTTGCACTTTTTTCCCCTTCCCCTTGCATTTACACCCTCCTTTCTGTGTCTCTTTCCATTCCTTCTTCGTTTTTCTCCCTTGCTTTCAGCAAAAGATAAACACATCCTCAGCCACTTGTAAGAAAGATAACACAGGACAGACATTAATTTACCTTTCTGATTCAGGCTCCGGACGAATCAATTTTGACAGAGAGTCCCTCTTGCAATCAGTGTCAATCTTAGCCAGTGTTCCACCTTCGGAGGCGCAGATACCATGAGCAGCTAAATGGCTCTCAGGTGACCCGTGAAATTTGTAGCAGAATCCCAGATGCGCTTCGTATCCAATAGGGCAAAACTGCACAATGCCAGAAAATGTTAATGTTACGATTGGTAAAAGAATAGTCTTAGCGTTTCATGACTAAAAAGTTTTGAAATGTCATGTGTATGCTGAACAAAGCTAGCTTGGGTAACCCTCTGCAAAACTGATTTGAATTGTTTGAGGTATGCTGAACAAATCTAGCTTTATTTGTATTATAAATAAATAAATAAATAAATAAAAATAAAATAAAATAGATGTCTTTATGCTTCTTTTTCAAATATTCGTAACTACATTTTGTAAAATGTGTAGTTGTACTTATAATATCATAATCATATCATATTAATTTTGGCCTCTTGCTAAATCATTAATATTTTCAGGTTCTGACGCTTCTGCTGATATTAAGTACTGGAACTGATGGTCAATACTCTGACAATTTTGCGCTTCTTAACCTTCTAAGGTCAGGGAAGCTCATGAGACATTAGAAAACGGTAAGAAAAATATGTCTTAATGAGACAGGCCCTAATTGATTACAAGTAACACCTTCTTTTTTGCAGACAACGAGAGAGGGGGAGAAACCTACTTCCCCCACGAAGCATTTTTTGTCCAATATTAGAAAAAAATTGCATTCTAACTGACTAAAATAGAAGATATGATTTCGCAGTATAATAGTAGTGAACGACTTGTATTGCACGCTTCTGCTGATTCTAATGATTCTAATGCTACTGTGCCATTGGTCAAAAGGGTCGTCTGCTTAACTAAAGCACCCTAAAACCTGCGGGGAGACAGTCGGGTGAATAGTAAGTCCAAGGAGATTTTCCTAAATTATCAGGGATGAATTACATCTTACGATGCTTCATAAGTGTCATAATTAGAGCCTTCAAGCCAGCCATAATAAGATGAGTTCCAGTGCCAAGACATTTTACTGCTGAATTAATGGAGGGCCGGGTATGTATTGGGTTCCCTGAAGAATCTAAATCTCTGCATCAAAACTGCTGCCTGGAATAAGATCTTCTGGATATTAAAGGAAGACAGGATAATTTTTCATATACTAGCCCATTTCCAAATCCAATAAAAAGTATGCATTTTAACACAATTAATATTGCAAAAGCATTTCTGATAATTTAAATAATTCATTAAGATCTTAATTAATGACATGCCAGCCCAACTATTGATGACGTCACAAACTAACATCATTTTCAACAACAAAAAATTTCCATGAGCTTGTTGCACATGTTTGTAAAAGCAAAAGTACAGTGCTACTGTAAGATGTTCAGTTTGTGATACTAAAACTAGGCAAGTTTTAAGATAAAAAATCATTTTCCAAATTTACCTCTGTGCTCATGCATGAGCTGTCAAATGTGTGTAGTCTTTCACAAACTAACACATCTTAACAGGGAAGCACAGCATCCATTTTTTGTTTAATGCATTTCCAAGAGGCAGGCGCAAAAAATCGTCTAATTAGCGAGGGGTGAAATGCGCGCAAGTTGGTGCGAAATTTGTTTATGTGGTAATAATTCTTTCACTTTAGTCATTCTTGAAAAAATAGTGTTTCCTTTCTATATTTTAAAGACTTTGTTTTGTTTTGGCCTACAGTTTCAGACTGGGTCCGGTTTTGCTGTAATCAAGCTTTTGCAAAAGATGTTCTATTAAAATTTTTACATATTGGTCCAATATATACGAAAAATAATCTACCTTACACAGAAGGTGTAAACGTTATATAGATATGTCAAAATATGTCTTAATAAGCACAATGTGATTAAATAATACTGTAAAATATGAACTGCGATTATTACTAACACCATCAAGATGATTATTTTATTAATTAATAAATTAAAATTTCATCACAGCAGATTCTCCTATATTTATTCATTGATATCTTTTTTTACAGAGCTCGTGCCTTGTGAGAGTTTGGAAGATTTTGACCTCAGATGGTCAGGGCTCCCCGATGATACGTTTTCCACCAATGCGTATTTTCTTTCAAAGTTGAAAGATCCTGTTAGTGAATTTACTTGGTGTATGGTGAGTATAAACAGCCAACGATGTTTTAATTCTTCGTGCATCTCATTTCTCGGGTTAAAAATGTGTGAGACGTTTTTTTAATTAACAAATACAGACATACAAATAACTGAATCTTATTAATAAAAGAAAGTTTATCTATGTATCCTAATAAGCCTTCTGCTGATGTACAAAGTAGTTCAATTTCTATAAGTTCATTTTCAAACACTTGGTTATTTGGTACTGTATCAATTTCTTTTCTTCAGCCCTGCTTATTCATTACCTATTTGGCTTCTGTTAACTACTTAATTAGCACATAACAGACTCTGCCTATATAAACTGGTTGTATGTTTGTAAATTTATCACAGCATTAGCATGTCAAAGCGTTATGCATGATTTTAACTTTATAATGTAAAAGTTTTAATAAAGTTGTGTAATTTTTAACTATAAAAGTATTTAAATGCCTACAATAAAAAATACAGAGTCATTTTAATCGAGCATAAGATTTGAAATCAGAGAAAACAGTCGATCAGCGATCCATATATCGATCAAGAACTCTCAAAAGTGAGACTGCGTCTGGCAACAGTGTATTATTTCAGTTTTTCAAGAGAAGAAGAAGAAGTATTTCTGTGTTTAAAAATGTCTTTATTTCGAACAAAAGACGTCAGCCGTGAAAGTGTCTATCACAAATTATCATCAACTGCTGTTAGCATTCTCACAAGAGCGCTATACTCCTCAGAACAGGAAAAATAACCATTGCAATAAAATCTCTGTTTATTTTACTAAAATATTAACCATAAGCTTTAAACATTTACAAAATTTTAGTCATAAACTGTCATAATTGTCTTATTAAATGTCTTATTGAGAGTGGAGCTGACCTCGATAACCTAAAGTTCTTTCCCCACCCTTTCACCGCTAATCAATAATCACTTTTGCACTTTGTAATATTACTGTATGTTGTACAGAGATTTATAAATCACTTTGTTGTGTATTTTGCTATTTCATATTTTTTGATAAACTGATAAACTTAATTACTTACTTACTTAAACATCATCAACTGCCCACTAGGTGACCCCTATAAGCTGCAGCTTCCCTGGTCTCCCTAAAACATACATAATTTAATGTTGTTGTTTATGTTAATAAGTTGACAAACGGACACATTATTGCTTATATTTATTTTTATTTTATCGTAGTGGTTAAAGCCTCATCCTGCTATGATATTTGGACCATCTGGCACGTTCATCTTTGCTCAAACAATTTCCGGTGATGCTGAAATTGAACGACGGTGATTTAACCTTTATTGTAGACGGAACTAGCATGTAAGTAAATTTAAATTGTAGCTGAGTAAATGCGTAGATCCCACTGGTGTTTGAGACTCTCGTTGGGCGATTTCATATGTAGCTCTGTTACTGCACAACTGATCATGCGCATATCTACAAAAGCAGTTTTCCAGGGGTGTGATTGATCGACTGACTGACTGACTGACTGCTTCAATATATGACTTAATGACTAGCTTATTGACTTACACATTTACACTTTTTGTCAATTTGGTAGGTTTTGACCTCAGCTGGGCTTCGACTGTGCAGAACTCCGAAGCAAGTTTTTCTCCAGTAACCAGTGAACCAGTAAGTGAATTCACTTTATGTATGGTGAGTACGAACAGCCAATGATGTTTTAGCTCTTGTGTTAATGAAAATGTGTTAGACGTTTTCTAATTGTCAAATATGGACATACAAATAACTGGAACTTATTAAGAAAAGAAAGTTTATCAATATACCCTAATAAGCCTTCTCTTTTACAAAGGAGTTCAATTCCTATAAGTTCATTTTCAAACACCTAGTTATTTGTTACTGTATCAATTTCTTTTCTTCAGCCCTGCTTATTCATTACCTTTTTGACTTCTGTTAACTACTTAATTAGTACATAATAGGCTCTGTCCACCACTTGCTTCAACATTGATGGCAAATTCGCGTCATAGCAGTTGGAAGACCTGACATTTGAAGGAAGGACGATTTCTCCTAGCACCTGCCCATCTAAAGCATGAGGGATGTGTCTCCCTACTACACTAATAGAAGAACAAGTACAGTTTCTCGAAGATTTGATTTCTTGTTTGATACAGAACAATGAGTCAACTGCTAATCTACTAGATAAGCTAATTGACCTCGTTAAACAGTAATATTACTGTTCCTTTTTGGCGTTGCTTCCATTTTCCATTATGATCAGTCGTTATGATATGAGTGAAACTTTAGGTGAAGGACCCGAGAGGAATGCTTAAAAAGTGATACCGTATATACTCGCATATAAGCCTACATCGCATATAAGCCGACCCCCTAAAACTAATTTAAAATGACCAGTTTTTGCAAAAACCCGTATATAAGCCGACCATCAACTTGTCTAATTTTACTCCATACCCAATCAACAAAATTGATCCCTTTTTGTCACATTTTGTTAATTGGGTATTTTTGGTTCATAGAAATTTTTTACTATAAAGATGTAAAATGCTTACTTTTATGTTACATACTAGAAGAAATTTTTGATATGAATAAAGAAGAAAATATTTTGTTTTCTATTTATTCACAAAAAATTATAACATTTCAGCGGCCTTTATCACTTGTAGCTTGAAGTCAGCAGTATAGGACATACGTTTTCTTTTTTCTCCAGGCATGGTGAGGTGCTCACGTTTGCCTCATTGGTTTGCTGTACCTCTATAAGCCACGTGACCCTCGTCTCCCCACGCGCTGCCTACCAATTGGCTGATGACGTCGGCTTCACCACTAGCTGTAGCTTGGCCCGCAACTGGTGACACACAGTGGTGTATTGCTAAATAAAAAGTAGGTGGACGGCTAGTGTCTGTCCTTGTGTTCATTTTGTTTCATGCGCATATAAGCCGACCCCCTGATTTCAGTATTGTATTTTATAGTTCTAAATTTGGCTTATATGCGAGTATATACGGTAATATGCTCGTGTAAATTTTGCAAACAAAACAGGCAGAATAGTTTTTTATTACTGCTGTGTTACAGTTTGCAGTGGTTACTTCGTGTATATAATTTTGTGTGTTTTAAACCAGAATCGTACAGTGTTTCTGCTGGTGGCTTGTTGAAGATTGGACAAGGTTACACAGCAATCACTGATGTCATAATGACCACGTACTTGCTATCAACAGCTGAAATTGGTACAAGTTTTTATTTTTCAAAGCTTTTTTTAACTGTACTAATTGCATGGACATTAAAGAAGCAACAAAAACCCTATCTATACAATTTTTAAGTATGTGACAATGTAAAAAATTAATTTATTTCTATGTTAGCACAACCATATTTATGTAACACATTGCTTATTTACAGAAAATGTAGTTTTATTGTGCTCACACTACCAGCTTCTTACACTTCACTTAGAAGATGCGTGAGTTCAGCTCAGCAGAAAGTATAATTGGACAAAAATGTGTTTTTCAATTTTAGCTGACTTGTCTAAAACTTGGGTATAGGGCAATCTGATTAGTTGGAGCAAACCTTTCATCAAATTGGTTGGTTCTGCAACCATCGTTACTCCCAGCACTTGTCCAGTTGAGGGAGCTAATGCACGACTGTGCCTTGAATCCACATTAACAAAAACAGAGGCAATTAGAGGCAATCAGTGGCAATTAAATGCGTAGATCCAGCTTCTCGTGACTCTCGTTGGGCAATTTCACATGTAGCACTTTTACAGCATGCAGACCAAACAACTGATCATGCGCATATCTACAAAAGCAGTTTTCCAGGAGTGCGATTGATCGACTGACTGACTGACTGCTTCAATATATGACTTACTGACTAGCTTATTGACTTACAAATGTACACACTATGTCACTTTTTTGTTGACCGACTGACTGAATTATTATTAGTATTATTATTTTTATTATTATTATTATTATTATTATTATCATCATCATCATCATCATCATCATCATCATCATCATCATCTCCTATATGCAAAACATGTAGAATGTTCATGCACAAAATGCTTTTGAGGGTTTTTATAATCATTTATATGATTTACAGAACAATAGAGGGATTTCTCAACCTTGTGGAAGACGAGAAAGTTTGGCACAATTTGTGCCTCACTTAGAAAGCAATGGGAGACCTGAAAGTGTTCCTTGATGGGGTTTTGTTAGGTAAGTGATGAAAAAAATAAGTGAACGTGCTATTTCTTCAACATGAGCTTGACTAGACAACATAGTTTAGATAATATGGCGGATGTCGGGAACGGCTGTTTGCTCATTTTTGAAATTGATTTAATCGAAAATTCGGGACAACAAGGCTAGTGCTGAAATTTTGTCCCAAGTTCAAACACCTAATCTTCTTTTCTTACCCAAAATAAACACTAAATCACTCGTATTGTATCTTTCTACTGGGTCCTATTGTTTAGGTGAAGAAAGAACCCAAGAACAGATGATTAAAAGATATTAAGCAAAATTAGATGATATTTACAATGAGATGATTAAGCAGATCTGAATAAAAGTTTTTGATATGAATAAGTGGGTGTTTGAAAATCTTTAGGATTGTAGGCATTTATTCTTTAGTGGAATGTTATGGGTATAAAGTTAAAATGTTTTTATTAATAAGTTATAGTTATTTGTATGTGTTGTATTTGATAATTATAAAAGTTAATGATTTTATTAATTAATAAAATAGTAAAAATAATTGGTGTTAGTAATTTTAATAATAATAAAGTGAATTAATTAATGGTTAATTGGTTAATGGATAATAATTGATTGGAGTTATGACAGTGAATAATAGTTGAGGTCAAAATAAAATTGACAAAGTGTGTAAATTTGTAAGTCAATAAGCTAGTCATTAAGTCATTTATTGAGGGAGTCAGTCAGTGAGTCGATGAATTACACTCCTGGGAAACTGATTTTGTAGATATGCGCATGATAAGTTGTGCTGTAACAGTGTTACATATGAAATTGCCCAACGAGAGTCTCAAACACCAGTGGGATCTGCGCATTTACTCAGCTACAATTTAAATTTACTTACATGCTAGTTCTCATGTAGTTGTTACATAGAGGTTAAATCACCGTCGTTCAATTTCAGGGTCACCGGAAATTGTTTGAGCATAGATGAACGCGTCAGTTGGTCCAAATATGATAGTAGGATGAGGCTTTAACCACTACGATAAAATAAAATAGATATTAGCAATAATGTGTCCATTTGTCAACTCATTAACATAAACAACAACATTAGATTATGTATGTTTTAGGGAGACCAGGGAAGCTGCAGCTTATAGGGGTCGCCCAGTGGGCAGTGTGATGATGTTTAAGTTAGTAAGTAAGTAAGTAAGTAAGTTTGTTAATTTATCACCATTTTTAAAATAGCAAAATACACAACAAAGTGATTTATAAATCTCTGTACAACATACAATAATATTACAAAGTGCAAAAGTGATTATTGATTAGCGGTGAAAGGGTGGGGAAAGAACTTTAAGTTATCGAGGTCAGCCACCCTCTCAATAAGACATTTAATAAGACAATTATGACAGTTTATAACTAAAATTTTGTAAACTTTTAAAGCTTGTGGTTAATATTTTAGTAAAATAAACAGAGATTTTATTGTAATGGTTATTTTTCCTGTTCTGAGGAGTATAGCGCTCTTGTGAGAATGCTAACATCAGTTGATGATAATTTGTGATAGACACTTTCACTTCGCTAACAGCTTTACATTCATGGCTGACGTCTTTTGTTCGAAATAAAGTCATTTTTAAAAGTAGAAATACTTCTTCTTCTTCATTTGACAAACGGAAATAATGCGCTGTTGCCAGACGCAGTCTCACTTTTGAGAGTTCTTGATCGATATATGGATCGCGGATCGGATTGTTTCTGATTTCAGATCTTATGCTCGATTCAACTGACTCTGTATTTTTATTACAAACATTTATAGTTAAAAATTACACAACTTTATTAAAACTTTTACATTATAAAAGTTAAAATCATGCCAAACGTTTCGACTGGCTGCTGCTGTCATCATCAGTGGTAAATTTACAAACATACAACCAGTTTATATAGGCAGAGCCTATTATGCCACTAATTAAGTAGTTAACAGAAGCCAAATAGGTAATAATTAAGCAGACCTGTAGAAAAGAAATTGATATAGTAAGTGTTTGAAAATAAACTTAAAGGAATCGAACTGCTTTGTACATTAAGAGAAGGCTTATTAGTGCACATAGGTAAACTTTCTTTTATTAATAAGTCCCTGTTATTTGTATGTCTGTATTTGTTAATTAAAAAACGTCCAACACATTTTTAACTCGAGAAATGAGATGCACAAAGAGTTAAAACATCGTTGGCTGTTTATACTCACCATACACGTTGTCAATTCCGTAACCGGATCGTGCATCTTCGAAAGAAAATATGCACTGGTGAAAAGCAGAAACGGATCAATGGGTATTCCTGACCATCTGAGGTCAAAACCTCCTAAGCTGTCACAAGGTACGAGCTCTGTAAAAAGATATCGTAAAATAAATAGGGGACAATCTGGGGGGATGAAATTTTAATTTATTAATTAATAAAATAATCATCTTGATAGTGTTAGTAATGATCACAGTTTATATTTTACAGTATTATTTAATCACATTGTGCTTATTAATGCATATTTAGACATATCTATATAATGTTTACACCTTCTGTGTAAGGTAGATTATTTTTCGTATATATTGGACCAATATGTAAAAATTTTAATAGAACATCTTTTGCAAAAGCTTGATTACAGCAAAACCGGACCCAGTCTGAAACTGTAGGCCAAAACAAAACAAAGTCTTTAAAATATAGAAAGGAAACACTATTTTTTCAAGAATGACTAACGTGAAAGAATTATTACCACATAAACAAATTTCGCACCAACTTGCGCGCATTTCACCCCTCGCTAATTAGACGATTTTTTGCGCCTGCCTCTTGGAAATGCATTAAACAAAAAATGGATGCTGTGCTTCCCTGTTAAGATGTGTTAGTTTGTATGACTACACATTTGACAGCTCATGCATGAGCACAGAGGTAAATTTGGAAAATGATTTTATCTTAAAACTTGCCTAGTTTTAGTATCACAAACTGAACATCTTACAGTAGCACTGTACTTTTGCTTTTACAAACATGTGCAACAAGCTCATGGAAATTTTTTGCTGTTGAAAATGATGTTAGTTTGTGACGTCATCAATAGTTGGGCTGGCATGTCATTAATTAAGATCTTAATGAATTATTTAAATTATCAGAAATGCTTTTGCAATATTAATTGTGTTAAAATGCATACTTTTTATTGGATTTGGAAATGGGCTAGTATATGAAAAATTATCCTGTCTTCCTTTAATATCCAGAAGATCTTATTCCAGGCAGCAGTTTTGATGCAGAGATTTAGATTCTTCAGGGAACCCAATACATACCCGGCCCTCCATTAATTCAGCAGTAAAATGTCTTGGCACTGGAACTCATCTTATTATGGCTGGCTTGAAGGCTCTAATTATGACACTTATGAAGCATCGTAAGATGTAATTCATCCCTGATAATTTAGGAAAATCTCCTTGGACTTACTATTCACCCGACTGTCTCCCCGCAGGTTTTAGGGTGCTTTAGTTAAGCAGACGACCCTTTTGACCAATGGCACAGTAGCATTAGAATCATTAGAATCAGCAGAAGCGTGCAATACAAGTCGTTCACTACTATTATACTGCGAAATCATATCTTCTATTTTAGTCAGTTAGAATGCAATTTTTTTCTAATATTGGACAAAAAATGCTTCGTGGGGGAAGTAGGTTTCTCCCCCTCTCTCGTTGTCTGCAAAAAAGAAGGTGTTACTTGTAATCAATTAGGGCCTGTCTCATTAAGACATATTTTTCTTACCGTTTTCTAATGTCTCATGAGCTTCCCTGACCTTAGAAGGTTAAGAAGCGCAAAATTGTCAGAGTATTGACCATCAGTTCCAGTACTTAATATCAGCAGAAGCGTCAGAACCTGAAAATATTAATGATTTAGCAAGAGGCCAAAATTAATATGATATGATTATGATATTATAAGTACAACTACACATTTTACAAAATGTAGTTACGAATATTTGAAAAAGAAGCATAAAGACATCTATTTTATTTTATTTTTATTTATTTATTTATTTATTTATAATACAAATAAAGCTAGATTTGTTCAGCATACCTCAAACAATTCAAATCAGTTTTGCAGAGGGTTACCCAAGCTAGCTTTGTTCAGCATACACATGACATTTCAAAACTTTTTAGTCATGAAACGCTAAGACTATTCTTTTACCAATCGTAACATTAACATTTTCTGGCATTGTGCAGTTTTGCCCTATTGGATACGAAGCGCATCTGGGATTCTGCTACAAATTTCACGGGTCACCTGAGAGCCATTTAGCTGCTCATGGTATCTGCGCCTCCGAAGGTGGAACACTGGCTAAGATTGACACTGATTGCAAGAGGGACTCTCTGTCAAAATTGATTCGTCCGGAGCCTGAATCAGAAAGGTAAATTAATGTCTGTCCTGTGTTATCTTTCTTACAAGTGGCTGAGGATGTGTTTATCTTTTGCTGAAAGCAAGGGAGAAAAACGAAGAAGGAATGGAAAGAGACACAGAAAGGAGGGTGTAAATGCAAGGGGAAGGGGAAAAAAGTGCAAGTGTGACAGAGAAGATAGATAGATAGATAGATAGATAGATAGATAGATAGAGAGAGAGAGAGAGAGAGAGAGAGAGAGAGAGAGAGAGCGAGAGAGAGCGAGAGAGAGAGAGAGAGAGAGAGAGAGAGAGAGAGAGAGAGAGAGAGAGGGGAGAGAGAGAGAGAGAGAGAGAGAGAGAGAGAGAGAGAGAGAGAGAGATCAGGGATGTGTTATACATCCTCAGCCACTTGTAAGAAAGATAACACAGGACAGACATTAATTTACCTTTCTGATTCAGGCTCCGGACGAATCAATTTTGACAGAGAGTCCCTCTTGCAATCAGTGTCAATCTTAGCCAGTGTTCCACCTTCGGAGGCGCAGATACCATGAGCAGCTAAATGGCTCTCAGGTGACCCGTGAAATTTGTAGCAGAATCCCAGATGCGCTTCGTATCCAATAGGGCAAAACTGCACAATGCCAGAAAATGTTAATGTTACGATTGGTAAAAGAATAGTCTTAGCGTTTCATGACTAAAAAGTTTTGAAATGTCATGTGTATGCTGAACAAAGCTAGCTTGGGTAACCCTCTGCAAAACTGATTTGAATTGTTTGAGGTATGCTGAACAAATCTAGCTTCGGTAACCCTCTGCAAAGCTGTTTTGAATTGTCTTGGGTGTACTGAACAAAGCTAGCTTGGGTAACCCTCTGCAAAACTGATTTGAATTGTTTGAGGTATGCCGAACAAATCTAGCTTGGGTAACCCTCTGCAAAGCTGTTTTGAATTGTTCGAGGTATATTGAACTAATCTAGCTTGGGTAACCCTCTGCAAAACTGATTTGAATTGTCTGAGGTATGCTGAACAAAGCTGGCTTGGGTAACCCTCCGCAAAACTGATTTGAATTGTTTGAGGTATGCTGAACAAAATCTAGCTTGGGTAACCCTCTGCAAAACTGATTTGAATTGTTTGAGGTAAGCTGAACAAAAGCTAGCTTGGGTAACCCTCTGCAAAACTGATTTGAATTGTCTGAGGTATGCTGAACAAAGCTAGCTTGGGTAACCCTCTGCAAAACTGATTTGAATTGTCTGAGGTATGCTGAACAAAGCTAGCTTGGGTAACCCTCTGCAATGCTGATTTGAATTGTCTGAGGTATACTGAACAAAAGCTAGCTTGGGTAACCCTCTGCAAAACTGATTTGAATTGTTTGAGGTATGCTGAACAAAAGCTAGCTTGGGTAACCCTCTGCAAAACTGATTTGAATTGTTTGAGGTATGCTGAACAAAAGCTAGCTTGGGTAACCCTCTGCAAAGCTGTTATGAATTGTCCTAGGTATACAGAATAAACCTAGCTTGGGTAACCCTCTGCAAAGCTGTTTTGAATTGTTTGAGGTATGCTGAACAAAGCTAGCTTGGGTAACCCTCTGCAATGCTGATTTGAATTGTCCTAGGTATACAGAATAAACCTAGCTTGGGTAATCCTCTGCAAAGCTGTTTTGAATTGTCTGAGGTATACTGAACAAAGCTAGCTTGGGTGATCCCCTGCAAAATGTCAACAATTTTTGTAGATGGTAAAGTTTGTAGATCGAATCCTTAATTTTTATAAAAGTGTGAAGTTTTAGGCTTAATTGGTTTTCAAAAATTGTTCAATTGAATGCTTTGTTCAAGTCGAAAAATTATGATTAGACGCAAAATTCATTCAATTTGACCTTTGACCTAAAGTGTGTTAATTTTTATCAAATTCATAAGTCACAGTGACTTAACAACAGCTCACAGATAAGATAAACTATGGATATATTTTTAGTGTAACAATTCAAGTAATTTCATATCCATTTTACTAGGATTTGAGCATTTTTGAAATTTGGCTCCCATTAACGAACAATAGTGAGTGTCAGGGAACATTAGGATTGCTCCTCTACTAGATTATGCACTTGTCATTGTGACAACAGCTTTCTTAAAGGGATGGTTCTTTAAAGTAAAAAAGACCAGAGAAGACTAGAGTAAAAATAGAGAAAAAGTCTTAATGTTATCATTAGCTGGATAAAGTAGAGCGTGCTAGCATTTTATGTAGCACTATTAAGCCTTTTCACAGTTCCAGTGAATGATAATGATCGTGAAGAGTTCAGAGGCTAAGTGTACTAGACAACGCATTTGTGTACACTTGACAACGCCTCGCAGCCTATGGTGTTGTAATAGTAACAGTTTTAACAGCTAGCTAGAAAATTGCCTAGTTCATTTTTTCTTGTTCCCAAGCAAGATACTGCTAGTAATCACTCTTCGCACAGACTAATGCATAGTTAAGTAAAGTCCACGTAAAACAACTGAAGTTACTGAATTGATGCAGCAGACGGCATTGCTTTACCCACACGTCACGTGACATTTGTAGTAAAGATGCATTGCTGCGGTACACCTTACCTTGACGTACAGCAACTGTGCGTGCACATCAGTGAAAAGGCTTATTACAGTACTCATGCACATTCAAATTCAATGCATAATGCATTCTTAGCACATCTATGCACATAGCAAAATGCTGTGATTATGATTTTAAGAATGACGTGAAAGTAAACCAACATCAATTTCTGTTTCTAGTTTGTGTAACATCTCACAAAACTACAAGAGGTTACGATACAGTCATTTTAATTTTGTAGCTTCTACTGAACTATTAATTGCTTAACAAATATTGCTGGAAGTTTGTGACACAATGTTTCCATCTCGGTATTTTACTATTTTCTGATAACGTGAAACCTTTCTGACAATATTATTGCTAAAAACTGAGTGCTGCCTCACTACTAGCTTTTCTAATAAAGCTGAGACAAAAAAGGTTGGTTACATGCCATGATTTACCATACTTACAGCTATTGGCCAAGAATCAGAGCAACAACTTCTGAAATGTTCTGTGAAGTGTTTAGAGCATTGTATAGCAATCCCCGCTGCTTACTCACAAAAAACAAATTTTTGTCCAATAAAAATGGCCAGTTAGATCCACGATTTTGCGAAATGGTTTGAGAAATTTTTTGATTTTCATTAGGAGTTATGTTAATTTTACTCCTAGACTTTTTAAGAGCTGGCGCCTGTCTTCACAGAGTTTTGGCTCAGCTTAATAATAATTACAAATTGCAAGAAAGTCAATGCTGGGCCTCGATTTGAACTGGTGCCCACGGGATGAATGTAATGACAAGTGATCTTGTGAATTTCTGTAAAATATAGTAAGTCCCTGCTTAACGACTTCCCGTTTAGCAAATTTTCGTTTTAATGATGCTGAACATTTGACACCTTTTAAGAAAGCAGAAAGAAATTAATTAGCAGAACCCATAACGAAACTCATAAAATGTTTAATTTATATGATTTAAACAGCATTGATTTTTGCCTCAGAAACGTATCTGAATTTTTTTGCGTTTTTTTCTATGAAGTTTTGGTTTCACTTAACGACATTTCGCTTAACGTCGTGTTTTGCTGAAACGTATTAGCATCGTTAAGCGAGGACTTACTGTATGTGTTTATTTATTTATTTATATTTTTCAACTTTAAGAAATGTAAGCCCTGAAAACCAGAAACACTATCAATGTTACGAACATGTAATGAATTTATGTTGCTGCTATCAAAAACATCATTTGGAAATATACACTACAAAATTATTGATTTTAATTACCCCGGCTTCTGCTTGCATTACAGGAGGGTCAAGACACAACTGTTCACTTGTTTCTTCCACAGGACAATCAATCGGAGTGACCACAGTTGAAGAACCGTACAATATGATAAGATCTCTTCTCCAACTGATTAAATTTCCTTTGTAGCCACTGTGACAAGTATGGGCCAATTCAGCTGAATATAAAATAATAAAAAGTGCACTAAATGCTCTATGAATAAGATAAGGTAAGAGAGTGTGAGGTGACGTAATGTCATTTGAGATGAGGTGAGGTAATGAGACGTGACAAATTAGCAGGACTGGGTGAAACAGGACAAGGTAAAACATGATAGGACAGTGCAAAACAGGGCAGGACAGAGCATAATAGGACAGGGTAGAACAGGGCAGGACAGAGCATGATAGGACAGGGTAGAACAGGGCAGGACAGAGCATGATAAGACTAGGTAGAACAGAGCAGAACTGAGCATGATATGACAAGGTAGAACAGGGCAGGATAGGATATGATAGAACAGGGTAGAACAGGGCAGGACAGAGCATGATAGGGCAGGGTAGAACAGGGCTGGACTGAGCATGATAGGACAGGATAGAACAGGGCAGAACAGAGCATGACAGAGACCTGAACAGGACATAATAGTACAGGGTAGAATGGGGCAGAACTGAGGATGATAGGTCAGGGTAAAGCAGGGCAGAACAGAGCATGTTAGAACAGCGTAGAACAGGGCAGGACAGAGCATGATAGGGGAGGGTAGAACAGACCTGAACAGGACGTAATAATACAGGGTAGAACACTGCAGAACTGAGCATGATAGGACAGGGTAGAACAGGGCTGGACAGGACATGATAGGACAGGGTAGCACTGATCATGATTGGACAGGGTAGAACAGGGCAGAACAGAGCATGATAGTATGGGGCAGAACAGGGCAGAACAAAGCATTGTGGAACAGGACAGAACAGGGTTTGACAGGACATGATAGGACAGGTTAGAACAGGGCAGGACAGGGCATGATAGAACAAGAGAGTAAAGAGTAGAACAGGGCAGAGTAAAGTGGGATAGGACAACAACAGTTTAAAAAATAAACAACTTATTAATTTAGAAGGAAAATGCCCTTATTTTACCACAACAGAAGACAATATCACATACCAATAACAAAATACAAGAATTAGAAAAATGTACAATTCCTTTTTGTAAGTCACATTCACATAGCCAAAGGCTCATCCATTTAGTGAAAGAAATACTTTTGAACTTTGCGCTACATGTTTTGAACTTACGGTGCTTAACCGAATTTCAAGACTTGAATGCACCTCCACGTGATGTCTCGTTAAGCCAAGATGTTAACTGATGTTTTGTAAAATAATAAGAAATTGCAATTTCACCAAAGCAGATTAGAAGATTCTTGAACTGTACTTGGTGAATACAATCTAAAACAGCCAACTGGGCAGTCAAGAAAACTGCAAAGAAATTTATAATAACAAAGTGGACCTGTAGCAAGAAAGCTACGCCTATAACCAACTGACGGGGCGTGCAAAGTGGGACTATTTAAGCTTTAAAGTCCCACTAAAGTAAAGTAAAGTAAAGTCCCACTAACGTAAAGTACTGACGACCACTTTAGCATTTCGGAAAAGGCAATATTTCGGTTTTAGGACATCGCTGCTGGATAACAAACACAAATCCAGTCACCATAGCACTACTAAAATATATTTTAACGGTAATTAATTAAATATATTAAATTACCAAAAAATAAGTTATTGAAATAAGTTATCAACTGCTTGTTTGTCTTAATGCAACTCATCAAAAAAAGTTAAGGGATTTTCACACAAAATTCTTTCAAAAAGTTTAGCTGTTAAACAATGCCTATTAATAAGGATAAAATTAAATCAGCTTAACTATTCCTTCATTTTCATTCGTTCATTGAATCCACAACAACCGTTACAGCATAGAACATCAAAAAACTTTAATGATTTGGTAATACTATCTACCCAAAGTGTTAAGCTGGCCTACAGGATGCTCAAAAAGTAATTACTTGTTGCGGGCACCCGAAATCAAAGCGGATTGCGAAAAAGAAGAAAGAGCAAAGAAGCAGAAAAGAATTGTTGAAGGAGAATACAGAGATGCGATGGTAACAGCATGAAGTGATGCGCAGTATAGAAATTAACATAGCCAGCCACAATAATCTCGGCAGGGGCAGCCAAATTAGTCAAATTGATTAAGAGATGATTTCATTTTTCAAATTTCTTTTGAGGTTATTTATAGATATCAAGTTTTTATGCATTCATTGATCTATTCATCTATCCAACTATTCATTTTAGAATGCACTTAGAAAATCTTTCTCAATAATAGGCCTGCTTGCATCAAAATTCGAAACGCATGTACAACTTTTTATACCACAAACTCGTTTTTTTGTTTTTTAAGTAACTTATCAATCTTACCAACGTCAGTTGCAGTTAAAACATGCATGGTCATTATAACGTCAGTGATTTCCCCCATAAAACTTTGAGCTGAGTCAAAGTTACCACGCACACTGTCCTGCTCTTGTCCAATCATCAAATCACCTCCTTTAGATACAGTGTCTGTTTCTAGAGCTGGAAAAATACAGCAAGCCGCATTATTATACATTTTCTTCATGAGACTTCATTTACCTGCTATTGGCCATTTTTATAACTTCAGCGACATATTTATAATACCCATTAATGTACAACTATCAAATTTCTTGACAAAAAAGGTTATAACAGGGATAATATCATACTTACCATCGAAATTACCATTACCATGTAACACTCCATCAAGATACACTACGTATTCACCATGGCTGTATGTTACACACAGATGGTGGAACGTTCCATCCATTAGAGGTGTTGCCAAAAAAATAGATCTGAAATTTGAGGTGTGCAAACAGCAACAAAATAGTTTTAATCATAAGTAATTCTTATGAGAAACAAAAGTGATGGAGTAACAAATGTTTTAGCAGTGACAGAGGTTTAAATGCACTCTAGTTTAAACTAAAGCCGTAACAGGCATCTTATAGTAAATCACGCAAAAACAAGATAGTCGATATAAAAAGGGGGACAATCTTAACAAAAATTACATTTTAGCTTTAATCTACCTTTTAAATAAAGTTTTTATTGTCTGATGATATTAGTTATTTTGGAATTAGTTTGTTCAACTGCCTGTAGGTGACGCATCGATATGCATTATATCATTAAGTGCAAAAAATTTTAATTTATTATATTTTTTAATCATGAGTTGGAGTTTTGCTTCATGTGGTGACTCTTCAAGATAATAAAAGTTGATGTGCATTATAGCAAAACTGATATAGCAATAACAATACTAAAATATCAAAATTCCTGAAAACTGTTACGGCCCACTAAACACAGAAACTGAATTGTGGTAATTCTAAATTTATCAACACAGGTTTTTGCTTTGTTGTTATTATTGTTTGGATAAAGAACACCATAGTAAACGCAAAAGCGGACAAAACTATTCTTATAGGACATTTTGGACAATTCTTTCAGGGCAAAACGGAATTTGGCTATATCATCCACACTGTTCACTTTATTGCATGTCTAAATTGACTTGAATTTGTTTAGATGCGTCACGAACCATAAGCAAAGAACACACACATTAAATTCATTAAATTTTACATTATGAGGTGTTTTTGTGAAGGTAGATCGTGTCACCTGTCATTTACTATAATCTTCAGCTCCTCATTAGTTGTCATATACAAAAGAATGGCATTGGCAGTGCCCTCATTAGCGTATGACACCAATGCTCCCTTAGAAAACCCAGCATAGGTGAGAACCCACTGAAATTGAAAATTATAATCAGATTAATTAAGAAAGAATACACTAAATTGTCTTGTGTACATAGCTAAAAAATACATAATGTAAGCATGCTCAATTATTAAAATGGTATCAAAATCTTGATATGGTGGGCCATTATAAATGTGATATTTGTAAGAAAGTTTTGTCTTCAGAATTTAATGGTGATTAAATCTGTTTTTGCTGTTTCACGCATTCAACTGCCGGGTCAGAATAAAGTAGATCCCTTTCGGAGTCTGAAACAAGCAAACAGAATGGTTTGTAACTAATTACTAATAAAGCAACATGGAAAAGCTATTTTAGTGATGTGACTCAAACAAAAGCAATGAGAGGTGCACAAAGCCACACAGATCACAAACTGACAGGTTGTAAAGTTACATTTAAGACCACACCACGTGTATTAGAAGGGGTTTCAAGCATACGAAGTGCTTATTATCTGAAAAAGCATGAAGTGCAGGGATAATCACAGAACGATACGCACAATTAATAATGATAACTAACAGAATGATAACTAATCATGTCTGTTAATGTTTTATTTACTACATGTGAACAAATTACATTACCACAGCAACATACAGAATTCATCTACTACAATACATTATCTTCTGTTGAAACAAAGTGAGATGTTATTTCAAACAAAGATGTACATATTATCATTAACTGTCTCTTTCCCTCTAGCACAAATGTGTGCTTGCATGGCAAAAAAACGTCCACAAGTCGGCATTAAGCTTTTTTAGTTATTCACATATCCTGAATCTCCATTTCCTGAGGATCATTTTGATACCAAGGTCATCATTCTATGTTATTTCTAAGCTGAGATAATTCACATTGAAGTTGAGGTGCAGGCTATGCACTGAAAAACATAATCTTGAGAACCTCAATGTTAAAGTTAACCATTGTTTTTGTCGCGTTTCTGCAAAACATTTAGCAACCGTACGAAAGTGTGGTTGCTATGGACTTTCCAACAACAAATTGAAATTACGTTTAAATCCAGTAGATGGCTCTTCCTGACGAAGATTTGGTCTTGTCAACAGAAAAAAACCCGAAGCAAAATGGCTGCGTCTACGAGCTACAAGCGGAGTTAGAAAATACAAGTTTTTTTACAATTGCAGTACTAATTTCTATACAGAAAAGTGGGTAAGGAGTTATAAAATTAGAATTTTAGTATTTTTTGGACATTTTCGTGATAATTTCATGCTAGAATATAAAAGTCCAAAATGTTTAGACTTTGCTTTCATAAAAAAACAAGAAATTGACATTAGACTAAATTTTTGATGCATTCAACTTTGAAGCATCATAACGTAGTTTTAACTATACCGACTTACGGACGGTTTTGGTTTGCAAAGACACAAACGTAAAACTTGTATTCACAAAATTAGCAACAAAGTGTAAGCTGATATATAAATGCGATGATACTGTACAATGAATAATATACGTTAGATGTGGAAGTGGTGCTTGTTGTGTTTAATTGTTTTGACGGTAGAATTCTACCTGCACAATGTCTGCAAGGGACGTAATGAACGTATGATGAACGTATATTGTAAAGATCATTATGATGTTGCCATAATGATAACAAGCGCATATTTTAATCTTGGGTTGTTTTTGCTCTGGGAAACAACATAATCATGTAAAAAAACTGTTAGTTTCATACACATTTAATACTGAGCGATAAAGACAACAACAACAACAACGATAACAACATTGTAGTTTGTGGAGTATTACTTTTAAAGTTGGCTATCTACGTGAGAATTTAGCCCTTAAACGAATTCAATATTAAACTGAACAACATCATTGCTGAACAATAATTATGGTCTAAAGTACGCAACCGAAAATGAGTATGTTTTGCGCTTGTCTTGACAGCGTACATGAACATTATCTAAACTTTTCTACAAAAACGGTTTTTGAGCAACCGCTTTTTACTAATTGACAAAAAAGGAACGATTATGGTAATTCCAGTTCTGCTGCCCAGTTTAGTTTCAAAGGCTTGACTGGAAAATAAGCAAAACTTTCAATCCACATGTCCAGCGGCTTAAAGTCGCAAGAACGAGCATACTGGCCTTTTTATAATGCACTCCTGTAAGCGAACGCGTTGAATTGATTTAGCTAGGACGGGCAAACAGAGACAGCAAAGTTTGTATGCTGTTTTGTATAGTGGTAGTACTTATTGATGTGACAGTAGCTGTTTATTGGCGTGAGGTGATGACAAAGCTATAAGATCTGGATTGATGACAATTAACACATTTATTTCACAATAATATATTACATAAGAGTACACATGTCATAGCTATGCCAAGCCCCCTTTGATCTATGCCTCCTCTTCCTGAGATCCCTGGCCCTGATCTGATCTTCACTCACTCTCTCTGACTTGCTGGCTTCTTCGAGGTGCCAGTCTGACAGCGCATGCGCGGGGGAAATGGGCATTCTACTGGGGCGCACGTGCAGGGGAAATGGGCATTCTACTGGAACCAGCTTGGCGGCCTAGAAGAGCTACTTCTGTATTAGGAATCTTAGTGGAGAAGGCATCACGTGACTGCCGCACCTTAATCTCGTGCTCAGCAGTCTGGCTTCATTTCTAGATATATGACATATTCACTTATCAAACCATTAATCATATAACATCCTTTAATTACCGAACTACTAATCATACATTTTTAACATTTTACCGATTCTCTTTACTGAGACTACTCTCTAGATTGCTAAAATTTTCTTTCACACGCGAAATTAATGCAAGATCCTTTAAAGGAGTATTTGAGAAAAGACAAAGACAGATTGGTGTAGTAGCAATTTAAATTAAACTTAAAATTAGATATAGCCTTCCTAAAGAAGTTCGTGATTTATTTCAACAAATACGAGACTAAATTAGCGAATGGAACTAAGAAATAAAGAAGAAGGATGCAGATCACATTTCTATGAGTTTTAGTGTGCGAAAGAACGTTAAACAAACAGATGGATATTGGATGGGACTTACTTACTTACTTTACTTTACTTTACTTACTTACTTACTTACTTACTTACTTACTTACTTACTTACTTACTTACTTACTTACTTACTTACTTACTTACTTACTTACTTACTTACTTACTTACTTACTTACTTACTTACTTACTACTACTACTACTACTACTACTACTAAACAATAGTCTACTACTACTACTACTACTACTACTACTACTACTACTACTACTACTACTACTACTACTACTACTACTACTACTACTACTACTACTACTACTACTACTACTACTACTACTACATCTACTACTACTACTACTGCTGCTGCTACTGCTGCTGCTGCTGCTGCTGCTGCTGCTGCTGCTGCTGCTGCTGCTGCTGCTGCTGCTGCTGCTGCTGCTGCTGCTGCTGCTGCTGCTGCTACTACTACTACTACTATTATATATACTTTCAGGTCTCTTCAATGTCCAAGGGTATCAATCCACAAGCACCTGGTCATTGCGTTTCTTCTACGGTTCATCTTAATGATTATTGTCATAGAGCCTTACATATCAAAGCGGACGAAATCATACCAAGATGTGGTAACGGATTATACTGTGTTGTATATAGAAAAGAAGTCTTTAGAAAACACAACTACATTAAAACTTCCAAATCACATAGTGCATAATTTACTGTATCAATTTCTTTTCTACTGGTCTGCTTAATCATTACCTATTTGACTTTTGTTAAATACATAAATAGTGCATAATTTACTGTATCAATTTCTTTTCTACTGGTCTGCTTAATCAATACCTATTTGACTTTTGTAAGTACATAATTAGTGCATAATTTACTGTATCAATTTCTTTTCTACTGGTCTGCTTAATCAATACCTATTTGGCTTTTGTAAGTACATAATTAGTGCATAATTTACTGTATCAATTTCTTTTCTGCAGATCTGCTTAATCATTACCTATTTGGCTTTTGTTAAATACATAATTAGTGCATAATTTACTGTATCAATTTCTTTTCTACTGATCTGCTTAATCATTACCTAATTGGCTTCTGTTAAATGCATAATTAGTGCATAATTTACTGTATAAATTTCTTTTCTACAGGTCTGCTTAATCATTACCTATTTGGCTTCTGCTAAATACTTAATTAGTGCATAATGTTCTATACTGTAAGCTCTGCCTATATAAACTGGTTGTATGTTTATCAAAATTTACCACTGATGATGACAGCATTAACTCTGTCCAAACGTTTGGCGTGATTTTCGATTAGTTGAATTGGAAGTAATAATAAAGTTGTGTTGTTTTGGCTGTGCTAGAAGTTGTCTTTAGATAATATTCAATAAATGACGCTAGTGGTTTGTTAGACATTTTTGAGTGATTGATAGGAAATTCTGGCGTGATCGAAGTTAGTAAATAAAAATTGTCCAAGCGTTATGGAAAATTTCTAGCATCACGAAAACTATAGTAATCATAGCCAGTAATATTGATTCCTGTTGTTGAAGTTACAGCTTACACAGCACAAACAATTAATAACTGAGTTTTGATTTGTTAGCTGTTTTTGCCAAGTTTTCTACACTCCAGAAAATATCATTTAAAGCACAAGAAAACCCTCCACTTACATCAAGCTAAAAATCCGTCTTTAAATTTTATACCACTTTCTTACTGCCTTTTTGCATGCAGGACTTGCGTTGGTAGTAATGCTGTATGAAACTTGTAAAAATAAACTCCTGCGATGACCGCAGCCATTTTAATGGTAGGTCCTCTGAGACAAGTATAGATAACATTGAGTAAACTTTGAAAAATGAACAGAGCATGGGTAGCGCACATGTTACTAAGTAAAAGTTTAAATTACTGTATCTCATCACTAAGATTAAAAATACGTTTTTTAGTTAGTGAGTGGCGCGCCCAGGAGGATGAGTCAGCGACATTTTACCAATTGGCACGAACATTTTAAATTATTATTATTTCTAGTTACGTAAATCTTTCCAGCAGGTAAGCGAAATGCTAAGTAATATAGGTTTACACGGAAAGTTTTTTGGTTCATAATTTAACATTTCTTTTTCTTCCCCTGATTTATGTTGTGCGTAAGTGACGTCATGTAATGGCGCGGCCGGAACAATATTGCGGGAGATTTAAAATGAAAACAAACAAAAAAATCCTTTCAAAACGAGTACGATATATGCATAAAATTGCTGTAAACGAATATAATTTTATAAGGCGATTTTTCTGAAACCTACTTCAGGCACCCCTTTTCCTGCCCTTTAAGTGAAATAGTGACCAGTTATAAAAACCCTATATGCTAAGTGACATGTCCTCTCTTTTAAACTTGCTTGGTAGACTGGTCACCATTTCTAGTTCAACTATTTTATCGCTTCAGTCCTGGTATTGAGTTTGAGAACTAATTATCTACATACTAAAAAAAACTTGTTTATTTTACCAATGGCTGTGTAAAGCAATCAAAATCGTCGGCGTCTATGCCATGATGGCGTCCATCTTCTGGACCTTTGTCGAGAGTCTCTTATTGCATAATCACATTGCTGTCGCTGTTTTCCAGACAGAGGCGCCCTTTCTTCTCTTTTACTTCATTGGTTGGGGTAAGTAAAGCAGCGCGACGGTGATTGTAGTCACAGAAACACTGTCAACAGAGGTTAATACCACTGAATGCTTAATTGTAACGTAATCAGTATATAAATGTCCCACATATCCCATAAAGTGGATTAACCTGACTGTTCAGAGCGCAGGTGAGTAAAACAGAAAGGTGACTAGCAGGTAACAAACTGAAAAACAGGCCAAAAGCTTTACATTCCTGCCACAGATGTCGCCTCGTGCACGTATTTGTAAGCAAGATTAACAAAAAAAAACTAAGTCTGCTACAGTGATAATGTAGAAGCGTTTTTTGATTTTCAAACATTTGAAGCGCCATCTCAGACCATGACAGCAAAGAAATAAAGATAAAATGCAATGCATGTATAGAGTACAAAAGCTAAAAAGAGTTAAATTATCAACAGCCTCAATCCTATACGTCTTATTTCTGAAGATCGGTAACGGGCTGGGGGTGGTGCTAGCCATGGGTAGATAGCCCGTTTAGCGGTCATCGGGTGTCATAGGCGTATTTAGAATTTGCGCGATGATTTGGGCTGCATTTTAGGACATGTCCACCAAGAGGAGTACCGACGAGTTAATTAGATGTTCTATTTTTGGCAATTTTTGTTTGGAAAACTGCTGACGCAAAGCCATTGTTGTGACGTCATCCATTATACTCTGCCTATAACTTTATAACTTTAATTCAGTAAAAGCTGCTACTGGCTTTGCGTTATAAACGAGGACTATGTAGGATGTTCGCTTATTATTGATTATAAGTGTACTTATTCGCAAATTTTTTTGCAGGGCCTTTGCTAGTTTAGAATATTAACGTAACAAAATTCCACGGGTTTTTCGCCCACACTAAAACCGTCTTTACCAAAAAAAGGTAAAACTGGTGTTTGCAGACTGTGCGAAAACAACGAATTATATTCATTGTAGCGAAATGGGTACCAACGCTTTTTATAGATAAAATAACTCATTTATTATATATACAGCATATATATGCGATTACATATTTTGAGTACATTGCTAAATTACTTATAGTATATTGGGTGGTCTTCCAGGAAGGTGAAGGCAGCGCAGAAAGCGCTCTCTGTTTATTTATATTTTTTATTCACACCCAATAGTAAAATACAGTCTATGGTAAAAACCATATATGTAAAACACGTTGGCAAAAACATACAAATACAATACTTACAAGAGTGTGGTAAAGACACAAAGAGATTAACTGATTACATGTGTCTACAGCGTACAAGGAATTTATGCACGTTAACTTTATATAACTTTTAAATAACTTAATATTTTACGAGGGTGCACCATGAACAAATACAGGCAATGAATTTCCATGTGATAACTTCATAATTTCCATTTTACAACACTTTTTGTATAATGAAAAGTGCTCCGCTACATAATTCCTCCGCCCACATGAACACATCAAGTTTTGATAAAAATAAGGCTTAATATATTATCATAGTTTGTAACTTATTGCATGAACTAACTACTGTGGATAATACCATTGGATATTAACAAAACAGGTAATTAGACATTCAGAATGTCAATCATACTTCTTAGCGTTGACAATAATATTTGAACTGCGTTATCAAAATCCGCCGCAATATGGCGCTAGAGTGCAAGTTAGATGGTTTTCTTACTACGTATAGCGGTTTGCTGCTCGTAATGTGCTGGCTGATAATGCGTTGACCGTTTAACGTAGACTATGTAAGGCAAGAGATGAATTTAGGCAACATTCTAGGTTAAGTTTACGATGCTAATGAAACACGTAAATTAACTTGACAACCTCATACAATAACATCATAAACCTCACGACAATCTCATAATCGCGTGTTCTAGCACTTAACAGCACGCTGTCCATTGTTCATTACAAAAACCGGACGATTCTTTAACAGAGGGCAGCACCGTCCAATAAGAGTGAATTCAATTGGGATGTTAGTAAGGCTTCTATAATATACATTGCGTATGCACCTGGCGATGTAGAAATAAACGAATATGCAAACCTATGACCTGCAACAACGCAAAATGTAAATCCAACTAAGCCTAACATGTAATGGCGGCCTTAAAGCAAAACCGAATCCAATGTTAAACTGTAGGTCAACGCAACCTGTTCTTTAAAATATTAAAAGGAAACATACTATTTTTCAAAGAATGAGTTACGTCACACAATTTCGCGTTCCGCTACTAGTTCTTTGCTGTTACATGCATTTCGACATTTGCTAGTTAGACGGGCACTAGGACCTGCATTTCGGAAAGCGTTGCGCGCAAAAAAAACAGGTGCTGTACCACTCTGTTCAGATGTGTCAGTTTGTGACGAACTGGACACGTACGACAGCTCATGCATGCGTAACTGCAGCTTAATTTTTATCATAACATTTGCTGTGCTTTAGTACAACACACTGAACCTCTTACAGTAGCACTTTACTTCAATTTTCTCCCATTCAGTAATTTATTTATCAATGTCCAGTTAAACTTCATTAAATTTTGCATATTCTTATGCAACAAATTTCTCTGACTCACTAAACATTTTTGTTAAATTCACACCTCCGAACATACTTTAATTTTAAACTAATTATTATTATAAACTATAAAATAATTATAATATGAGTATTAATCAATTATTATAATAATCTTATTTGCAATAACAACGAGACTAATTTTTTTGGAAGTTCAAAGTTTAATACGGTGGTGCGAATAGAATAATTTAGAACTGAATGTTTCAAAAACAAAAGAAATTAGAATAATTTAGAACTGAATGTTTCGAAAACAAAAGAAATAATCGTAGATTTAAGAAAGAAGACTGACGGAAAGGCATCTTTACTTATAAATAAAACAGATGTAGAAATTGTTAAAGAATTCAAATTTGTGGGAATAAAAATTTCAGATGATCAGGGAAGCTAATGTGACTATTGTGTAAAAAGGCCCGCCAGCGTCTGTACTTTTTAGATAATTGGCATCTTATAACGTTGCCCCTACTGTGATTGAAAGTTTGTATCGTGCAGTAATTGAGAACGCCTCAACAACATCTCTCAATGTTTGGTACCATGGCGCCACCACATAGGAAGATCGCAATGTTCTTGATCAAATTTTAAAATGCGCCTCAAAAATTGTAGGAATTCAACAGCAATTCTATGCGACACTTATATAAAACTAGGGTCGCAATGAGAGCGCAAGTTATCATGAAAGATGAATTCCATCCAGGTAAGAAATATTTCGAAATGCTCCCCTCTGGTCATAGATCCCCTCGTAGATTCCGCTCAATTAACGCTAAAACCACAAGAACTTTAAATTCTTTCTATCCCGTTGCAATTCTCACAATCAACAGTAAATTTCAGTAAATCTCCAATATTAATTCTCTATTTTACTGTACAACTGATTGAATTATTTGTGTTAATCTTCTTGTTGTTTCCATAAGTTATTGCAGTACGTAAAACTACATAAATTTCATTGTAGCAATTGTCCCATAATGACAATAAATTGCCTACCTACCTACCTACCTACCTACACACCTACCTACCTACCTACCTACCTACCTACCTACCTACCTACCTACCTACCTACCTACCTACCTACCTACCTACCTAACTGCCTGCCTACCTACCTATCTATCTACCTACCTGCCTAACTATCTACCTACCTACCTGCCTACCTACCTATCTATCTACCTACCTGCCTAACTACCTAACTACCTACCTACCTACTTACTTATTTATCATAAATTCGCCTTATAATGTAGTCTAACTGCAAACAACGCTATGCAAGTAATTTTCATGTAACAATTTTGAGGCTTACCTCAATTTAACGCAATTTGCTTCTCTTGCTTGTGAAAACAATCGAGGTTAACTTTCCCGCGCAAAAGATTCACAGATATTCCAGGATATTGCGGTTAAAACAACAGCAGCACAGTCCACAATGAACTCACCGCGTATTGAATAATCCGTAACTAACATTTTGTTATAACAAAAACTATAATTTTTGTTCAAAAAATGTTGCTTATTAGTTACACCACGAAACCTAATTTGATTCTCTGAATTCCATATTGAGGTTGCCAGGTTAATTAGTTAATGTGACACATGGCAGCTTCTACTTTCAACTAATAGCAGCAATGCAATAATAATTACTGCATTAATTATTTTTCTAGCATAATTTTTTTACGAACTTCTGTCATCATCCTTTAGACATCCAAAGACTCAGTACAGAATTAAGTGTCAATTATCAATTATTACAATGTTGGAAGTATTCGCATGGTGGCGCCACCTTTCGGAACAGAAATTGATCTGTAAGGAAACCACAATAACTCAGGACGCTGTTATTCGGTTGATTTGTCAATGACTGACATACCAGGAATTTTCTTTAATTTTTATAATGAAATTTGATAAATCACAAAATGTAAAACAAGCTGAAATTGAATGTTGAAAATGTTGAAAATCCATCTTTTACATATAGATGTAGATTAGTGTCAAAAATACATACAATACTAAAAAAAACTAGACACGCATACAATTTCAATTTTGAAATATAATGAAAATAGGCAAATAAAACAATAATAATAAGGCAAATATTATTAAATCTTCCTGTTATTTAAATGAAAAGTTTAATGATTAGTATTTAAAATAAATTGTCATTCATAAGGCCTCATTTTTAATAATATGGTCATATAGTATATTTTTCATCATGTCTTAAAAACGGTTTTTCAGCATAATCAATAAATGCGTTAATTATTTCTAAATCATTACTTCCTGTCAAAAATAAAAATTTATCAGCATCGCTCATAAGAAAAAATTCTGGTTTAATTACATTGATGCGATCATATGTAATAGTAATAATAATGATAATAATACTAATAATAATAGTAATAATACCAATAATAATAATAATAATAATAATAATAATAATAATAATAATAATAATAATAATAATAATAATAATAATAATAATAATAATAATAATAATAATAATAATAATGTTAAAATTTCAACTATTGTTGATCACAAAATTACGCTACTTACTTAGTTAGTTTTTCTTTTCAATGTTTTTTTGCATTTATGAGACAAAAACACGCAGAAATGGCAGTTGAAAAGAAATTATACAAAGTCCACAGATTTACATGCGCGTGCACAATGAGAAATTGTTAGCCTCGCGCAAAATGTGACGCAACAACGCGCGCCATGTTATTAGTAGGGTACAGTTGTAATACTAAAGAGATTTTGAGTTTGCTAAAGTTGTGCTTTCTACCAATCTATTAAACAATTTGCAACAGTACTGTAGATGTGTTATACAGGCGTTGGTTAATTAAATTGAACTTCTTGCATTAAATAGTCAAACATCTCAACGTTTACATCTTTGAAATCAGGCCGTAACTGTCTCTTTCAATTCTTCATTGTAAATATTTTTTCATCCAAACCTTTCTCTTTCTTTTCCAATTTTTTTTAATCATACAAGCTAGCGCAAAATAGACCACAAAGTCTACATATTGACGCCATAGTTTGGCTGACACCCCTTACTGAATAGTTATTGCCAGAGTTTGACTGACACTCCTCACTGAATAGTTATTGCCAGAGTTTGGCTGACACCCCTTACTGAATAGTTATTGCCAGAGTTTGGCTGACACCCCTTACTGAATAGTTATTGCCAGAGTTTGACTGACACTCCTCACTGAATAGTTATTGCCAGAGTTTGGCTGACACCCCTTACTGAATAGTTATTGCCAGAGTTTGGCTGACACCCCTTACTGAATAGTTATTGCCAGAGTTTGACTGACACCCCTCACTGAATAGTTATTGCCAGAGTTTGGCTGGCACCCCTTACTGAATAGTTATTGCCATAGTTTGATTGACACCCCTTACTGAATAGTTATTGCCAGAGTTTGACTGACACCCCTTACTGAATAGTTATTGCCATAGTTTGACGGAGTGGAGTTTGATGTCATCTAAACACGAGTCTGTTTTTGTTTGTCAGTTTTAGTTAAACAGTTTGAAAACTGATCGTGTGAACGGTACATTACGTGAGTGGACAGTGAAGAAGCTTATATCAAAACTACTGGCTGACTTAAACCTGTGAAGTTTGAACAACATAAGCTACCTTATAAGGACAAAAAGAACTGCACCTGAGATTGTAATGGACGATTAATGTTCAAACAACATTGTAATTAGGTGCTGCCATTTATGTGCTAATCCTATTACATTCTATCAGCTGACCTACTTCAGTATAATTGTATGGTCCATTGACTACACACACACTGGTCCTCTCCCTATCTAAAATTAAATGTTGTTGTGAAGCCTGTGCAACTCTGCATAGGTCAAGTTCTATACCTGTATACTGGGTGTGAAACAGGTTTTACTGACTGTTTTTGCTTTATAGTTTTTGCTCAATGTTCAGTGCAGCAGTTTTGCTACTCATGTTTTCTGTAGTTTAATAAACACTTTTCTGTTGTGTGAAATGCAAACATTTATTACAAATTTTTGGTTCCTATCCATACTTCTCTGTGTCTAAACTCAATCATAACAAAGTGACTGACCAACAACTTCAAAAATGACTTTCACACATATATATATATATATATACATATATATAACATAGACTGTGATTCGCTAATTTTTTATGCTATTACAGTGAAACACTACTAATTTCTGTATCGTGTAGCAATACAATGAGCTTTCAGATTTAATTTTAAAAGTGACTTAATTATGTTTCAGATTATGTACCAGATTAATTATTGCCATGTAATTGTAAATATTGTGTTGCCGTCTTTATTTTAAATAATTATATAATTTGTTTAAACTGGTAAGTATTTAGTGTAATACTACTACAAGTAACAACGTTTTTACTCATTATAAATATAGTAACAATCATAACTTAATACTTTGTTTAGCTTGTTTAATAATGATTTCAATGTAAGTTTTTTGGCTATTTAATTGTAAGTATCGTGTTAAAATACCAGTTGCAGAAAAATCATTTATTTATAATTTCAAGCTTATTATTATTAATGATGGAATAATTCTACAATTGTTGAATTTGAAACTACATTTGCGCCAGCAAATGTGAAAAATTCGGGAAATAGAGATACCTCGTGTTCAAGAAGTCCCTGGTTCAAATCTAGGGCACGTTCCAAATTTTTTATATAAATTTCCTATTCTGGAGTAAATTTGTTTCAAAATTCAACAATTATGGTTTTTCACAGAAAAAATTTCTAAACAGGTTTCTTTGTGATAAACGTTTGATGTGGTGGCTTCTATAAAAGGCTTTGCTTGAAGAAGACCCCTTAGAAAGGGTTTTAAATGTAGAGTTTTCAACGGTTTTCATTGGGGATCGCAGGAAAACCCCTTTAAACCCCTTTTCTTTTCAACAGTGTACTTTTCTATTACTGAGGATAGCACAGCCCTTTCTCAGTGTCCAACTTATAACCTACAGAAGACAGTACACAGAAACGAAGGTGTTTGGGACACAGCATAAAAATATCAGATCTATTTCAAGGTCACTAGAAACTTAATTGCTAATTAACTACATTTCTTTTAAATTGGTCTTCTCTTAGTAGATCAAGTCGCTTAAGTGTGGACTGTTTTTTCAAGTTGTGAAAAATTACATACTGTTCTACACCTGGAAAACAATTTTTCTGAGTGAATGTGCATGTTGTTGAATTCACCCACCCCCTGCCTTGTAAATTTGATAAACAGAGCATCCCAAACAATTTTTAGATTAGATATTTAAATCTATTTACTTTAACAGGATACTTACATCAGCAACATAAATTAAAAATTAAATTGATTATCTACTAGCATAAAACTAGTCTAATACGGGAGCGAAATAACAAATTTGATTTAAATTGTAAAAGAATTTTGCTAGAAATGGCTGCAGTAATATTATTAAATATAGATCTAATTGGGTAGATTAAATTAGATCATTGACAGCTACTGGATGACCTCTATTACTGCAATCAGAAAAAATCAGAAAGGGTATCTTAAATATCTTTTAGTGGTAAAAATATAAATGTAAATATACGCGAGATCCCATTAAAAATGCATGTTGGCAATTTGCCAACAGCAGCTGTTGCCCAACAACGTGACGCCATTGAGCGTCACGTGTTCGAAGTATTGTTTCGTACATTAAGTTACAATCTCCTCAATTCTTAAAGTCTCTCTCGAAGTTCTCCGAGCCACCATTGTTAAAGGACAAGAAAAGGGGGCACCTGAAGTACGTTTCGGAAAAATCGCCTTAAAATTGTATTACTTTATAGCAAATTTACGCGTATATCGCACTCGCATTGAAAGGATTTTTTGTTTGTTTTCATCTTAAATCTCCCGAAATACTGTTCCGAAGTCGCCATTACGTGACGTCACTTATGCAAAAACGTAAATCAGGGGAAGAAAGGGAAATGCTAAACTATGTCCCAAAAAAAAATTTCCATGCAAAATTATGTTACTTTGCATTTCGGTTACCTGCTTGAAAGACTTATGTAATTGGAAAAAAAGTAGTAATTATTTAAAATCATTTTACTAATTGGCAAAATGTCGCTGACTCACCTCCAGGGTGCACCACTCACTAACCAAAAACAAATGAAAAAATGGCATAGTTTTATTTTACATAAACGAGAACAACGAGGCAAACTGAACGATTTACAAGGTTATTCTCAAGCGAAAAAAGTTGCCTTTTGCCAGACATCCGCAATCCGTTATTGCGTAAAAATTACTTTCAGTGCAGCAGATTTGTTATCAGATTTGCGTTACACTGCGTTGTTTTTCTGCATTTTTTCCTAGTGACTTTTTATACGCAGTTGGATGCGCAACAACGAATAACGAATTCCGGTTGTGTGATAAACACCGCATTACAGAATGATTCGCAATTCGCATAGCGCAATAACGCAAAACGAATTCCGGATGTGTGATAAACACCGCATTACAGAATGATTCGCAATTCACATAGCGCAATAACACAAAATGAATTCTGGATGTGTGATAAACACCGCATTTCAGAATGATTCGCAATTCGCATTGCGCAATAACACAAAACGAATTCCGGATGTGTGATAAACACCGCATTACAGAATGATTCGCAATTCGCATAGCGCAATAACGCATAAGGAATTCCGGATGTGTGATAAACACCGCATTACAGAATGATTCGCAATTCACATAGCGCAATAACGCAAAACGAATTCTGGATGTGTGATAAACACCGCATTACAGAATGATTCGCAATTCGCATAGCGCAATAACGCAAAACGAATTCCGGATGTGTGATAAACACCGCGCTACAGAAACCAATGACACTCGAATATCAAACCAACCTGGGGCAGCTGCTGCTCACACCTTGCAAAAGAAGAAGGGATGAGCACGGCAGATGACAATGTTCCGTCAAAGCCTGCAGGAAACACAGCTCCCGACTAGGTCTGTAGTAACCCCCAAGACATGTATGTAATGTAACGAAAATGTGTGCTACAGGAGTGACAGCTCAGGTGGCACGCGAGACGGAGAGGTACAGGATGGATCCATTGGGGAATAGCAAATGTAGATAGATTGGATTGGCAAAGATGAAATTGAACATGGGATAGATGATTGTACAAGTTGGTGAGAAAGACAAACACAGAGGTGGAGTGGCGGTATTGATGTCACAAAGTACATAGAAGAGTTGCATGGAGTTGAGACCAGAGTCAAGTCAAATAATATGCTCAAGGTTTTATTCAGCATACAGGAAGGTTACATTGATACATTGGTATATGCACCAACAAATGTTGCCAATGAAGAAGACAACGATGCTTTTTTATGGCAAATTACAGGCGATAATAGAAAAATGAAACAGGAATGACACGATAGTGTTGACGGGGGATTTTAATGAAAAGGTTGGCACTGATAACAATAATGGAGAAACTATTGAGAGAAAACATGAAATGGGCGAAATGTCAGACAATGGTGAATGATAGTGCGAGTTAGCAATTATGAATTGACTAGTAATAACAGGAACATGATTTGCACACAAGTAGGTGCATAACACCACTTGGACATCACCAGATGGGCAAACTGAAACCAGATTAGCCATGTGCTAGTTGCAGGAAAAATGCGATCATCAGTACTGGACACAAGAGCAATGATGGGAGCTGATGCTGGTAGTGATCACAGTCCAGTGAGGTCAAAAATGAAGTTGAAGTAAATGAGGGCTACACACAGCAAGAAGATCAGATAAAAGTTGTATTTACTGATGGTGATCCAAGTCAGAGGATGGTGCAATAAAGGAGAAGTATATATTGGAGATGAGGAACAATTTCCAAATTCTGGAGAGCCTAGTTGAGTTAGAGGAGCTTAGCGACAAGAATGAGCAGGTGTACATGAACATGGCACAGCCAATTCTTGGAAGGGCAAGGAGAATAAGCCATGGTTTGCAGGAGAAACATGGAGGCAAGTACAAGAAAATAGAGGGATCAATGAGAAAATCCTGAGAACAAGACTGGAGAGCACAAGACAGAGGTTGACAGAAGAATGCATTCAGGTGAAGATGAGTGCTAAGAATGACAAGAGGAGATGGGAAATGGAATGCCAGAGAAAGCAGACAGAGCAGTAGAGTATGGCAGGATGAAGGAACTGCTCAGCATCACACATGTACTGACAGGAGAAAGGGGGCAGTTGGGGGAAGCAAAGGACAAGAAAGAAGCACTTAAAACAGAGAAGAGAGAGAGAAGGGAGATATGGGTGGAGCACTTCCAAGAGATACTCAGCAGAAAGGATATTGAACACCCTGAAGGAAAGGAAGAGATAGAGCATGTGCAGGTCTTGGAAGAAATTAATTGTGCAACAATAAGGCTGAACTAGATCAAGGTTGGCACTATGCAAGACGAAGTGTGGCAAGGCACCTGGTGCAGATAATGTGAGCATGAACTTGCTGAAGGTAGATATAGAAGAGACAGGCAGGCAGTTAACACATATGTTCTGTTTAATATAGTGGGAAGAGAAGGTTTTAGACAACTGGAAGAAGGGAGTGATGGGTAAGATACCAAAGAAGCGGGGTGTGTGGGATTGCAACAACTGGCAAGGAGTGATGCAAAGCAAGTAAGATGCTCAGAAGAATACTCATTGATAGGATGAAGAAAAGAGTAGAAAAGGCAACAAGGATGGAAAAAGCAGGTTTCAGAATGGAGAGGAGAGCATGCAACCAGATCATCATTTTAAGGATCATAATAGCACAAGCAAATGAATGGAATGCTTCTGTATACATACATGTTGTTGGTTTTGAGGAAGCAGTTGATTCAGTACGTAGAGAGAGCTTGTAGAAGATCCTTGGCCAGTGAAGATGAGAAAGCTGATAGAATGTAATAGGATTAGCACATAAATGGCAGCACCTAATTACAATGTTGTTTGAACATTAATCGTCCATTACAATCTCAGGTGCAGTTCTTTTTGTCCTTATAAGGTAGCTTATGTTGTTCAAACTTCACAGGTTTAAGTCAGCCAGTAGTTTTGATATAAGCTTCTTCACTGTCCACTCACGTAATGTACCGTTCACACGATCAGTTTTCAAACTGTTTAACTAAAACTGACAAACAAAAACAGACTCGTGTTTAGATGACATCAAACTCCACTCCGTCAAACTATGGCAATAACTATTCAGTAAGGGGTGTCAGTCAAACTCTGGCAATAACTATTCAGTAAGGGGTGTCAATCAAACTATGGCAATAACTATTCAGTAAGGGGTGCCAGCCAAACTCTGGCAATAACTATTCAGTGAGGGGTGTCAGTCAAACTCTGGCAATAACTATTCAGTAAGGGGTGTCAGCCAAACTCTGGCAATAACTATTCAGTAAGGGGTGTCAGCCAAACTCTGGCAATAACTATTCAGTGAGGAGTGTCAGTCAAACTCTGGCAATAACTATTCAGTAAGGGGTGTCAGCCAAACTCTGGCAATAACTATTCAGTAAGGGGTGTCAGCCAAACTCTGGCAATAACTATTCAGTGAGGAGTGTCAGTCAAACTCTGGCAATAACTATTCAGTAAGGGGTGTCAGCCAAACTATGGCGTCAATATGTAGACTTTGTGGTCTATTTTGCGCTAGCTTGTA
>JAQGDQ010001734.1:0-15000 GCA_030141605.1 Tubiluchus corallicola
TAGTCGTCGTCGTCATCGTCGTCACTGTCTTCGTCATTGTCATCGTCACCGTCATCACCATCACCATCACCATCATCATCACCATCATAGTCGTCGTCGTCGTCGTCGTCGTCATCAACAACATCGTCGTCATCGTCACTGTCTTCGTCATTGTCATCATCGTCATCATTATCACCTTCATCACCTTCATCATCATCATCATCATCATCATCATCATCATCATCATCATCATCATCATCATCATCATCATCATCATCATCATCATCATCATCATATCATCGTGTTGCCTGCAAGGTATAGTGATTTGTATGCTGTATCTGAGTAAGTAAGCTTATTATCGTATTTATGATCCAACTTACCTGTCAACAATAATGAGATTTTATAATTTCGTTGCAATTTCATAGAAAATAGAATCAAATCATGAATCAGTTTTTGTTTACGTACCAGTAGCGATGCAGTGAAGCAAAATCAACTGTGCACACAAAAGATAATTCATATTTTTACCACTAGGGGGCCAATTCTGAAAATTCATATTAGGTTCTAAGTTCAATAATCACTGCATAAAGTCGCGGCATTTGCACAATTTTAGCTTTTCCCTTTCACCCGAGGAGCTATATTATAGTTCCTCGCTTCTTTTCTTTAGCTCATATTTTTTCCATTTCACTTACGGTCGGTGATAGATCTCATCTGCCAGAGACGAAGAAAAATAGTCAGAAAATTACTACAATTTAACGTCAGAGACGCACTTTTCAGAGGTATAAGCAGGATCGCTTGGAATTTTGCCAAGTCGGCAGCCTTATGGCAATAATAAACACGTAAATTCGAACATCAGAAAGTTTTTATGAGTAAATCAGAAATTCGGAAAGCTCTCTAGTGTGTTAATACTCACATTTCGTAAAACCCTTGCGGACAATTTACCGTTACAATTTTTTTGTTGAAAAAGTGTTTACTCTGCAGCCTCCCACGCTAAAGCAGAAGCAAGATTTTGTGAAAACTCTGCAGCGCATTTCAACAATCAGCGCAAAAACCAATAGGTAAACCTGCAGGTTTGTGACAAGCAGTGATTGACGCGCCATCTCCTATAAAACAATGAAGATTTCATCAAAAAAACTTTATGCATTATGTCTTTCATCTTCTTATTATGTATAAAATAAAGATTTTTGATTATGATGATGATGATGATGATGATGATGATGATGATGATGATGATGATGATGATGATGATGATGATGATGATGATGATGATGATGATGATGAAGGTGATGAAGGTGATAATGATGACGATGATGACAATGACGAAGACAGTGACGATGACGACGATGTTGTTGATGACGACGACGACGACGACGACGACTATGATGGTGATGATGATGGTGATGGTGATGGTGATGACGGTGACGATGACAATGACGAAGACAGTGACGACGATGACGACGACGACTATGATGATGATGATGATGATGATGGTGATGATGATGATGATGATGATGATGATGGTGATGATGATGACGATGGCGGTGACGATGACAATGACGATGACAATGATGATGATGAAGCGGATGACGATGACGACGGCGACGATGATGATGATGATGGTGGTGGTGGTGGTGGTGGTGGTGATGATGATGATGACGATGGGGATTATACATTTATATATATATATATATATAACAACATATATATATAGTTGTTATCATGAACCACGTTATCGTCGCCATCATCATCATGATCACTAATGTTGTCATTAAGAACAAAAAAACGTATAAATCAGTCACACTTACTTTGGCGTATTATGTAAAAAGGCCTGAAGCGCCGTGTCTTCGTCGTAAAGAACATCTGAAAAAGAAAAATTCGTGTCAGAAGCACCTGTTACAAAAATCTGCAGTATAAACTCATTAAGATGCACGAAACAGCGAGAACAACTGTAGCAGAAGCAGCAACGACAACAATGAACTGCATTTGTGAAAACTTACAGCAAGAAAAACAATAACAAAAAGGCACGCACAATAACAGCAACAACGACAACTACAGCGCCAAGACAACAAAAATAAAAGCAACTGCGTCAATGACAGCGGCTGGCACAGTAACAGCGACGGCGACAGAAGCAATAACACACAGTCACTTCCGTCACTGACTGCAACACTCAAAAAATCAATAACTCAATAGCACATTGGTTTCAATGACTAACAACTACAAAATCTCAGCTCTTCACAAAGAAGCCAGTTGAGGAAAGGAGTCAGTTTCAAAATGCAATTTGATTGTCTAGTCGCCAGAGTGACAAAAGACTTGAAAATGAAAACAGTTCAATATCCTGCAAACTTCAGCTAACATCGCCAAATAAAGACAGAGAATTGTTTTTCTGAATGTTTCTGCGAGCTCTAATCCAATGCTGGCCATCGTCGTCGTCGTTAGCGCTGTTGCTGTCGTCGTTGTTGTTGTTGCCACTGTTATTGTTGTTGTTGTCATTGGCGGTGGCGGTAGTGGTAGTCCTGGTGGCGGTGGTGGTGGTGTTGGTGGTGGTGGTGGTGGTGCTACTGCTGCTGCTGTTGCGGTTGAAGTTGTTGTTGTTGTCATCGGCGGCGGCGGTGGCGGTAGTGGTAGTCCTGGTGGTGGTGGTTGTGGTGTTGGTAGTGGTGGTGATGATGGTGGTGCTGGTGTTGGTGGTGGTGGTGCTACTGCTGCTGCTGTTGCGGTTGAAGTTGTTGTTGTTGTTGTTGTTGCTGTTGCTGTTGCTGTTGCTGTTGCTGTTGCTGTTGCTGTTGCTGTTGCTGTTGCTGTTGCTGCTGCTTGCTGCTGCTGCTACTTGCTGCTGCTGCTTGCTGCTGTTGTTGTTGTTGTTGTTGTTGCTGTTGCAACTGCTGCTGTTGTCATCTGTAAGCGTTGCCTATTGCTGCTGCTGTTGCGGTTGCTGTTGTTGTTGTTGTTGCAATTGCTGCAGGTTTTGTTGTCATCACTGATGCAGTCATTTACTTCCAGCTGACCCTAGTTCATGAATCAACATGAAATCTAATCCTCAGAAAGGAACTCGTGTTGCTGTTGTTGCTGTTGCTTGCTGCTGTTGTTGTTGTTGTTGTTGCTGCTGCTGCTGCTGTTGTCGTTTGTAAGCGTTGCTACTGCTGCAGGTTTTGTTGTCATCACTGATGCATTCATGACTCTAGTATACGAATCAACATGAAATCTAATCTTCAGAAAGGAACTCATGTTGCTGCTGCTGCTGCTGCTGCTGCTGTTGTTGTTGTTGCTGCTGTTGTCGTTTGTAAGCGTTGCTACTGCTGCAGGTTTTGTTGTCATCACTGATGCATTCATGACTCTAGTATACGAATCAACATGAAATCTAATCTTCAGAAAGGAACTCATGTTGCTGCTGCTGCTGTTGTTGTTGTTGTTGCTGCTGTTGTCGTTTGTAAGCGTTGCTACTGCTGCAGGTTTTGTTGTCATCACTGATGCATTCATGACTCTAGTATACGAACCAACACGAAATCTAATCCTCAGAATGGAACTCATGTTGTTGCTGCTGCTGCTGCTGCTGCTGCTGCTGCTGCTGCTGTTGTTGCTGCTGTTGTCGTTTGTAAGCGTTGCTACTGCTGCAGGTTTTGTTGTCATCACTGATGCATTCATGACTCTAGTATACGAATCAACATGAAATCTAATCTTCAGAAAGGAACTCATGTTGCTGCTGCTACTGCTGCTGTTGTTGTTGTTGTTGCTGCTGTTGTCGTTTGTAAGCGTTGCTACTGCTGCAGGTTTTGTTATCATCACTGATGCATTCATGACTCTAGTATACGAATCAACATGAAATCTAATCCTCAGAAACGAACTCGTGTTGCCATAAATTACTTGGATAAATATGAGGCACCAGTTCATCCCACTCAGAGTAATCGTTAAACAGATAATTCCTGTAAGAAACTCTCCACAAAAGATTGAACTTTTCAGTATTGATTCCACGTCAGTTAAACCATTTAGCAACCTGCCCCTGAAAGTCTTCCCAACTCCAGCGCAAATAAATTCAATCAGAACTTGACAAGTCTCTGATTGATTGTTCTGAAATCCCGCGGGAAAGTTCCCGGTAAGGATGGATCAGTTTCAGTTCTGATGTTATTACTCGGTTATTGTTGGTTCAAAGAAATCATTAAACCTGGAATATTTTGAAATTTGATTGAAATGTTCGTTTGTTTTTTTAGTTGCTTGGTAGAGACTACGGCCAAATCACGTTAAAAACACCGGTTCTCGTCTGATCACCGAAGTTAAGCAACGTAGAGCTTGGTTAGTACTTGGATGGGTGACCGCCCAGGAATACCAGGTGCTGTAGGCTTGCGGGATGCCCACACTGTATTTCGACACTAGGCGGAGGAGCTGCACAAGCAGCCAACGGCTAGAGGGCGGAGGAGGTCAAGTGACCCAACGGCCATGTGTAGAAGAGGAAACCTTCCAAATCAGGAGTCGAGCCCCGAGTTGCTCACTGACTCTGGCAGCTCCTGCAGCCAACGTATCGCTCCACTTTCCTTTGGACTACACCAGGAAGGAAGAGAGGGGGTTCCTGTTGTCTGGGCAACTCAGGATCTCCATACACCTTGCCCAGGCGTGCGCCCTGGAGACGTTCAAGGATCGCACTGCTCAGCCACAGTCGACGCTGCAGCTCCATCACTGTGATCAATAACTTACTCTCTTGGCGCACACTCCATTGTCTTCCGAGACAGAAGGATGCCAACCAACCAACTTGGTAGTTAAAGGAAAGACCAAGTCATTTGAAAAGTTGGACTTTTTCAACTTGGTGAAAAATGTTAGAAGGATTTAGTAATAAAAGTGTGATAATTGCATCTAGTAGTGCAAATAGAAAAATCACTTTAAATTCGCGATCATTTCACGCTTATGCTGTCCCATTTTGAACGCTAATTCTTCCACCAATGACGTCATTCATCGACTGAACAAAAGCAGAGCTCACTGTCAATTTCCTTCAAAAATAAAACAAGTTTTCACAAAAAAATAGATAGCTAATTTTGTGATATTTCGCATGAACATTACGTAAGCTACAGAATTTTTCATCTTTACACTTATGAACAGTCAATATGCTCACCAGTAACGTCATAATCTTCAAGTAAATGGCAGCTACCACCACGCCTGAAAACGTCTATATAGAGATAGTGTAAATTAACATTATTTTTTTGTAAATTTCATTGTTACATTTTTTAAGTTTAAATGATAACGGTAAATAGACCCATCATGCTGACTGAATGACTTGACCTTTCCTTTTAATTTTGTACTTAATTTTTTTTATTCACCGCCATCCAGTGTTTGTGTCCATCACGCAACAGTTAGACAGCCTTAACGTAAACGGTGCGGCGGGACCGCAACTTATAAAATTATCACGAGTAAGCCGAGAAAAATGAAAACTAGTTACAATGTTAATAATTCTAAATTCTAGATTCTACCAAGCCGATGTGTGATATTTTATGTTTCCATAGCAACCACGCGATAATTTTTTTTAATTCTTCATAAAAAGAACAATATCTGTTTCAAAAATATTTCATTACATTTCAATTTTGATAAATTCTTATCAGGAAAATGCAACGTTTCAGCTGCAAACTAGCACTCGTCGCCGGGATTTATATAAAGAATGATTTAGAATGTTATGTTAAGATTAAACTAAAGCCTTAGCCAAATATATTGCTTATTAATGACATTCTGAGGGTTAAAAACAATCGTTTATTTGGCAAAGATTATTGTAATTTTATGTGTAACCCTGATTTCTCTTTAATGAATCATAATGCAAAGACTTGGGCAAAGAAAAGTTAAGCCCCACCCATCATTCCTGTCAACGAATCAGGATTAAAATAATTTAATGACGTCGTTGTTGACGTCAGGCGTTTATGCTTCCTGAAATTGTTTACTTTATGCCGATGACGTTGATCTGCTATATAAAATCCTGGGTAAAAACGCCATTTTAAAGAGCTGCTTAGTCGAAATTGTAGCAAAGTCTGCCAGACTTAATCTGTTTGCAAAGAAACACCTTTCACTGGTAATTTCTATTAAAATTTTCATAAGAAGTGCAGAAAAACTGGTTAGTTTTCAGAATTACTGTCAACGTCAGTTATAGGTCGAAGAAAAAATGGTTGCCATTGTCAACACAACATTTAGCACAGATATTGGTTAGATCAATATACAGTCATCTACCGATTTTTCTTTAGCTTCAACGTTTTTTTTGTGATACCTATTTTATAGATATTGTACTACAGGGCTGTGTGGCAAAATGAAATGTAATGCTGGCAGGGGAATGCAGTAGACTTCTCAGGTGTGCGTGTGAACGTGGCTTTATCTAGCACAGACACGTATTCTGACCTTGTAAAAGCCACTAGTCACGTGCACACCTGAGCTTATAAAAAGGGAAAGTCTGCTGTAGATCCTTGTCAGTAGTCGTGTCTTTCATTGCAGCTGTGTTCACATTTCACAGGCTTTGCCGCAAACGCCGTTCTTCTAGGTAAGCTGTTTGTTCCTTATTGGGGGTGTGATATGTAGAATAAAATTGTCATTTCGACTCTATTGTTCGGGTTTTGTTTTGGGTTTGGTGTTGAAGGACTTAATTGGGACATGCCGCACGGTGTGGGCTGCGGTGCCATCCGTCCTGCCTCCGTTAAAGCGGACAGCAGTCCAATATACATAATTATATTTCTGAATGAAGATGTTAATGTAGTAGCTGCATTGAATGACCCACATGGTGACTGTAGTGAAGTAATAAAACAGACGCAAAACAACTTTATCCAGAAAAATGGGCGAATTTTCCATTAGCGTTACTGCCACCCCATATAATGTTTCTGTTTGATCAGTGTGAGTTGTCATCGAACCATGCAAAAAATCGAAGTTACCGAACCAATAACGATAATTAGAATTTTCAAGATATCGAAGCTGATATATTTCTCTCTCTCACTCTGTCTCTCACAGTCTCTCTCTTTCTCTCACTCTCCCGCCATAACCCCTGTCTCTTTTCTCTCTCTCTCTCTCTCTCTCTCTCTCTCTCTCTCTCTCTCTCTCTCTCTCTCTTTCTCTCTCTCTCTCTCTCTCTCTCTCTCTGGGCCCTCTCTCTCTCTCTCTCTCTCTCTCTCTCTTTCTGGGCCCTCTCTCTCTCCCTAGCTGTCTCTCTCTCTCTCTCTCTCTCTCTCTCTCTCCCTATTTCTCGTTCTTTCTTTCTCTTCCTCCCTCTCCCCTGTCTCTTCTCTCCCGCTGCACACTGTCTCGATCTGTTCTCATTTCTTTCCCTTTTTCATTCTTCCTCTATCTTTGTAATTTTAATTAGTAATTTACACTGTGTCTAGAATCACCTTATTTTATTATTTTATTAGAAAATTTGTAAAATTTATACTTATGCTGATCTTGTACCTGCAAATAGAGGTCTTATTAATAAAGATTTTAAATAAATAAATAAAATAAAATCCCTTCTCTCCCTTTTTCTCCTTCTCCCCTGTCGTGTTGTCTCTCTTTCCCTCACCCCATTCCTCACTGTATTCTACACATCGAGCTGCATTTCTAACAACATCTAAATTCTTTCTCCCTCCACATCTTCAACTCTAATTAAAAGGAAATGACCTCCTCCTGAGAACTAAATGACTCATCACAAGACGCAGGGTGAAGGTTATAACTCTTAACTACAACTAATCTAGCTCAGGAAATTAAAAGGTTAATGAAAGTTGATCTTTTGTTTTACATAGCTTCCAAACCACTTACGAACCTCCTGCAGTAGCTCAGATCAATATCAAAGTCGCCTGTCAAGGCCCTATTTTGAGACACAGTTCAGTTTGGAGTCTCATATTGTCCCACAGTTGCCATAGTAATAACACGCGTAGGATGCATGAATAAGGGTGATGGTATTAACAATGTAGGACCGAAGAAAGATCCTTGCAGCATCCCGTAATCCCTATTTTGAGACACCGTTCAGTTTGGAGTCTCATATTGTCCCACAGTTGCTATAGTAATAACACGCGTAGGATGCATGAATAACGGTGATGGTATTAACAATGTAGGACCAAAGATAGATCCTTGCAGCATCCCGTAATCCCTATTTTGAGACACCGTTCAGTTTGGAGTCTCATATTGTCCCACAGTTGCTATAGTAATAACACGCGTAGGATGCATGAATAACGGTGATGGTATTAACAATGTAGGACCAAAGATAGATCCTTGCAGCATCCCGTAATCCACATGCAGTTTTATCAATAGTAACTTTCTTTTGATCATTTTCCCTACAAGGTGCTGCTTCATCCACACTGGATAATTAACGAGTGGGCAAGAATACTAATAGAAGTGCGGAACTATCACTGATGCTTATATAATTAATAATTTGTGCAATTTGCAACGAGCACTGCAGTATGGAGAGTGCGTTTGTAATGTTTATTAAACAACCCACAGAGAGAAAAAGTCTTGAAATTACGTTGCCCATTTACCACCTCTCTGGAACTTCAAAAAATTCACCCCCTTTTCAATTAAGTTGATCAATACAGTACCTCCTTTGAACAAAATTAGAAAAAAATACTTTAATGGCTTTAATGTCTTCCTGTTTTAGGACTCCTGGAACCAACAATCGGTCATTTCTGTAATTAGCAGTCCATCAAATTTACAGGAGTGTGTTTATAGGAACACCAGGAGCCTGGGTATTGAACCCGGTATACTTCTCTCTTAAAAGGAACCGAAAGAGCTATAAAACTGCGCGTTTCTACTTTATATGTCTAGTTTAAGTTTTGCAGTATTCTGACAAAAATACTACCCCCAGACCGGTTTTTTGCATTTTACCTTTTACCATACGCATCCCAGTAAACCTTTTATATGACTTTTCTAAATATGTTTTGTGCACAAAATACTTATTTATTTATTTATTTATTTTAGGCGCATTGTCTCACCACGAAATAAAAGTAAAAATGCAATATGTCGATTTTTTAACATAGTCGAAACTTCGCTTGTCTATACATTATACATTATACATTATACATTATACATTATACATTATTAATGTCTGTACATTAATTACTCCATCTAAAAGAAAAAGTAGTAGACAATAAATTCAAAATAACAATGACAATAACAATGGTGGTCAGCATAACCACAAATTATGCTGTTGCTGTTTACTAATGAAACACGTTTAACAAAAGTGATTTACGAATTATGGTGGGGGTAATATTTTACCCCCCCCCCCCGGTTACCAAATATGCACTTTAACATATTGAAATTAAACATGCCATTTATTCAAAAATGACTTCCATGAAAGAATTATTACCACACAAACATAATTTCACGTTCGCGCCACTAGTTCTTCACTGTTACATGTTTCGCCATTCGTTAGTTAGACGGGCACTAGCGCGTGCATTTCGGAAACAAATTGCACAAAATTGCACCTCTCAGTTCAGATATGTTAGTTTGTGACGAACTACATACATTCGACAGCTCATGCGTGAACACAGCAGTAAATTTGAAATTTGAATTTTTATCTTAAAACTTGCCTAGTTTTAGTACAGCACTGAATACCTTACAGTAACACTGTACTTCAATTCTCGCTTCCACAAACACGTGCAACATGCTCGTGGAATATTTTTGATGTTGAAAATTATGTTAGTTTGTGACGTTATCAATAGTTGGGCTCGCCGCCGTTAATAAATTTTTAAACTATTATTTAATTATGAGAAACACATTTGCAGTATTATTTGAGTTAAAGGTATACTTTTTATCGAACTTGAAAATGAATTAGTATACGAAAAATCATCCTGCCTCCCTTTAAAGGATAAGAAACGCTCTTTATTAACAATATTTATTAATAATTAATAATAATATTATTAACGTCCTGATATTTAATATCATTTGTTAAACGTAAAGTCATCTGTAAATGGTACTATTCAAGCAGGAATCCAACACACAGGACTCACTTAATGAACATAGACGTGGCAAGACCGAAACCCAACTCAGTTGTCACGGAACTCGGCGTTGCCTAATTTTTGTCAGTAAACACACATCGTGACACTTTACCAAACGATTTTCCACATTTATGGCTCAGAACTGTTCAGTAAATCAGGAAAAGTCCCAGAAATCTGCACAAGACACGCAAGAACTTCTACACTGTAGTTCGTATTCGAGTCATGATCTTCTACTTCAATAAAATTAAGTGGAACTATTTATACCAATCTCATCTGGTATTAGTCACTCAGTGTGACTTTCTAAATTAAGAAATCAGCTACTCAGTGAATTAGTTAGTTGAGTTATGTCATCACAACAGTGTTAGCGCCAATGCATTTGCATGGCTTCATTGCATTAGCTACAATTCTTGCACATGGCTTCAAAGGTTTCAGCAAAAAAACATATTTGATTAACGAGAAATTTCAGTATAAACGAACATATGAAGTACTAAATTCAACACAAGAGCACAAACTGTAACTAAATCTTCAATCAATCGATGAATCGGTCAGTTACTTAGTCAGTGAGTCAGCTAGTCAGTCAAACAGTTAGTCAGTCAGTCAGTTATTCAGTCATTTAGTTTTGAATGTGAGATAAAAAAGCTAAATTTAAAAATTCAAATAAAGTCATTTAACTGGTTAGTTAGTTAATCAGTCCGTCCGTCCATTAATCAATTGGTGCAAAAACTGTAAGCCAAAACTGTAACTGTATTTGAAACAATGTTTACTGGGGCCCTTCATTACCTGTTTTGTAACATCAGAGAAGAAGAAAATTGGCAGATTTCACAATTTGGCTATAACGCATGCGCAGTTACTGTAGGTGAAAGGTTAAGTGTAACACAGCAAAGTGTCTTAAACTACAATCGTCACGTGACATGTGGGTAAATAATGATGATGATAAATCCTTTATTACGCCTCTATTGCAGGCTCAATACCGATGGGTATTGGTGTGGGTAAAGCAAAGCCGCCTGCTGCACCGGTTCAGTAACTTCTGTCGTTTTAAATAGTCTTTAAGCATTATGCATTAGTTGTAGAGTGATTTACAAGTAGGATCTTGCCTGGGAACAAGAAAAAATGAACTAGGTAAGATTTACCTGACAAATCTTCATCATTGTCAAGTGTGTAAGAAAAGGTATCTCCTAGTAGAACCACCAGCATCACTGTGAAGACTGCAACCTGCCCAGGAGACATCGTGGACACTGGAAAAAAGTAGATAAGATGCTAATTAAATTGTTGGTGCTCGACGCTGTGCTTGGCCGACCTAAAATGTTTCTCCAAGCAACAGTACAGCAGTTTTAGACTAGTTAAGGCTGTAATTATCACTGTCGGCTGTTATTGCTGTCGCTGCTGCTACTAGTGATGATGATGATGTTGCTTCTGCTGCTATCATTACTGTTATAGTAATTATTATTGTTGTTGTTGTTGTTGTTGTTGTCGCTGCTGCTACTAATGGTGTTGATGGTGATGACGAAGACGGCGACGACGAGAATAAAGGCACAGCACTTTGACCGCTATTACGGTGTCAGAAATCAGTAAAAGTCAGAAAAAAGTAAAAAATCAAGCCTGTATGCGAACCTACAACCCACGAGACAGAGATGAACAAACAATTGTTCATGTACATTTTTATGTTATTTACGTGCTTTTTTACTTTTTAGTATTTCTTTATCTGACGTTTGTCCTAAATAATATAATGTAATGTAATGTAATGTAGTGTAACGTAATGTAATTTAATGTAATGTAATGTACTGTAGTGTAATGTAATGTAATGTAATGTAAAATAACACATTGTAAATCCACTATAAATAAATAAAGTTTAAACTAACTAAAATAATCTAGCATAACGTAACGTAAAATAACATAGCATAACATAAAGTAAAATAACATAACATAACCATAACATAACATAACATAACATAACATAACATAACATAACATAACATAACATAACATAACATAACATAACATAACATAACATAACATAACATAACATAACATAACATAACATAACATAACATAACATAACATAACATAACATAACATAACATAACATAACATAACATAACATAACATAACATAACATAACATAACATAACATAACTTAACATCATAACGTAACTTAACATGACATACGTAACGTGACATAAAATAACGTAACATAACGTAAAATAACATAACATGACATCACATAACATAACGTAAAATAACATAACATGACATGACATGACATAACATGACATGACATGACATAACATAACTTGACATCATAACGTAGTATAACGTAACTTAACATAACATAACGTAACGTAACATAACATGACACAACACAACATAACATAACATAACATAACATAACATAACATAACATAACATAACATAACATAACATAACATAACATAACATAACATAACATAACATAACATAACATAACATAACATAACATAACATAACATAACATAACGTAACTTAACGTAAAATAACATAACATAACATAACGTAACGTAACATAACATAATAATGTAATAAATGTAGATGCATCCGAAGACTATAGCTGTAGGTGAGAATTTCTGATAAAGACATTATAATTATAACACAATAAAATGGCTTCTATACATTGCAAACTAAATAACATTGCATATTCTCAATATGTATTCGTTTAGTGAATCATCTCCCTAGATCACAGTTGCACAATTAAGAACCTACGCCCAACACTGCGAGTCAATTAAGCAAGCCTACGCCGTGATAATTATGCACCTCTACTAACCGCATGTTTTCAAGTCTATTATGTTGCATTCGAGCATTCAGTGAGAGCACTGGATGTCTTCCCACGAACGATCAAAAGCAAAAGAAGCCAGCGCTCTAAACTGAATCTCTCGTTTCGTCAAGACAAAAAGAAGCCACAAAGAATTTGACGCGAAAAATTATAAATTAATGAGCGTTTGTACGTCTCTGGTGAATACAGACAGTTGAGATGAGACGCCTTGTATTTCATGTGGGATGTAAAACAGACAGGAGAAACTTGTACGTCTCTGGTGAATACAGACAGCTTGGATGAGATGCCTTGTATTTCATGTGGGATGCAAAACAGACAGGAGAAACTTGTACGTCTCTGGTGAATGCAGACAGTTGAGATGAGATGCCTTGTATTTCATGTGGGATGTAAAACAGACAGGAGAAACTTGTACGTCTCTGGTGAATACAGACAGCTTGGATGAGATGCCTTGTATTTCATGTGGGATGCAAAACAGACAGGAGAAACTTGTACGTCTCTGGTGAATACAGACAGCTGAGATGAGATGCCTTGTATTTCATGTGGGATGCAAAACAGACAGGAGAAACTTGTACGTCTCTGGTGAATGCAGACAGTTGAGATGAGACGCCTTGTATTTCATGTGGGATGCAAAACAGACAGGAGAAACTTGTACGTCTCTGGTGAATACAGACAGCTTAGATGAGAGGCCTTGTATTTCATGTGGGATGCAAAACAGACAGGAGAAACTTGTACGTCTCTGGTGAATGCAGACAGTTGAGATGAGACGCCTTGTATTTCATGTGGGATGCAAAACAGACAGGAGAAACTTGTACGTCTCTGGTGAATACAGACAGTTGAGATGAGATGCCTTGTATTTCATGTGGGATGCAAAACAGACAGGAGAAACTTGTACGTCTCTGGTGAATACAGACAGTTGAGATGAGATGCCTTGTATTTCATGTGGGATGCAAAACAGACAGGAGAAACCTGTACGTCTCTGGTGAATACAGACAGCTTGGATGAGATGCCTTGTATTTCATGTGGGATGCAAAACAGACAGGAGAAACTTGTACGTCTCTGGTGAATACAGACAGCTTGGATGAGATGCCTTGTATTTCATGTGGGATGCAAAACAGACAAGAGAAACTTGTACGTCTCTGGTGAATACAGACAGTTGAGATGAGATGCCTTGTATTTCATGTGGGATGTAAAACAGACAGGAGAAACTTGTACGTCTCTGGTGAATACAGACAGCTTGGATGAGATGCCTTGTATTTCATGTGGGATGCAAAACAGACAAGAGAAACTTGTACGTCTCTGGTGAATACAGACAGTTGAGATGAGATGCCTTGTATTTCATGTGGGATGTAAAACAGACAGGAGAAACTTGTACGTCTCTGGTGAATACAGACAGCTTGGATGAGATGCCTTGTATTTCATGTGGGATGCAAAACAGACAGGAGAAACTTGTACGTCTCTGGTGAATACAGACAGCTTAGATGAGATGCCTTGTATTTCATGTGGGATGCAAAACAGACAGGAGAAACTTGTACGTCTCTGGTGAATACAGACAGTTGAGATGAGACGCCTTGTATTTCATGTGGGATGCAAAACAGACAGGAGAAACTTGTACGTCTCTGGTGAATGCAGACAGTTGAGATGAGATGCCTTGTATTTCATGTGGGATGCAAAACAGACAGGAGAAACTTGTACGTCTCTGGTGAATACAAACAGTTGAGATGAGATGCCTTGTATTTCATGTGGGATGCAAAACAGACAGGAGAAACTTGTACGTCTCTGGTGAATACAGACAGCTTAGATGAGATGCCTTGTATTTCATGTGGGATGCAAAACAGACAAGAGAAACTTGTACGTCTCTGGTGAATACAGACAGTTGAAATGAGATGCCTTGTATTTCATGTGGGATGCAAAACAGACAGGAGAAACTTGTACGTCTCTGGTGAATGCAGACAGCTTAGATGAGAGGCCTTGTATTTCTTGTGGGATGCAAAACAGACAGGAGAAACTTGTACGTCTCTGGTGAATACAGACAGTTGAGATGAGATGCCTTGTATTTCTTGTGGGATGCAAAACAGACAGGAGAAACTTGTACGTCTCTGGTGAATACAGACAGTTGAGATGAGACGCCTTGTATTTCATGTGGGATGCAAAACAGACAGGAGAAACTTGTACGTCTCTGGTGAATACAGACAGCTTAGATGAGAGGCCTTGTATTTCATGTGGGATGCAAAACAGACAGGAGAAACTTGTACGTCTCTGGTGAATACAGACAGTTGAGATGAGACGCCTTGTATTTCATGTGGG
>JAQGDQ010001734.1:20000-27443 GCA_030141605.1 Tubiluchus corallicola
TATTATTGTGCCAACATCACATTTACATGATGCTTTCATAACCTGGGATGATGTAAAACCTGATTGTTGCCGTCAGCATCTTCCGAGATGCCCTATTTCATGAACAGCATACAAACTAGGTATTTTCATTAGCCAACTGTTTTGTTATTAAAGGTCCAACATCTAGGCCAGCGAGGCTAATGGGAACTATAATGAGTCTTTTACTTCATTGTTGTGACAGACAATCATTTGTTCGTTTAATTACGGGTGTTTGTTTGTCTGTCCGCCCACTACCCACCCCTCACAGCAAACCTAATGGTAGTCTATTGTTGCCAAGTTTATTTCTTCACTGCTCGTTCACCGGCCCGTTAATTCATCTTTCTATTCTTTCACTCATTTATTTATCACTTTATTCAGTCTTTACTTTCTTTGCTCATTCACTCTATCATTTAATAATTCAACTTTTGTTTGTTACTTCCTTATTATATAAACCGTACTTTCTTCTGTACAAGGCGGCGGCGTTTGTAATGGCGCCATCTAATGTCAAATCACTTTAGCAAGTGAAGAGCATTAGGCTTTAAATTTTGTAATTAACAAGTCGTGTCACGCCAGGCCACCAGTGGCACAACTAATACATTACACGTGAATTCTAAAGGTCACGAGTTCGATTGCAAGCTCGAATAATCTAGGATTTACGTTTCTACTCTGAATTTTTCGTTTTTAACCTTTTAAAAAAATCAGACATCTTTCAAACCAAAGACTTTAAAAATAGTCAGATAAACTAAAAAAGAAATTCGTTACATATAAACATGAATTCACGTGTAAACAATGTTGAAAGAATAGAATTCACGCGTAAACATTATTGAAACAATAGAATTCACGTATAAACAATGTTGAAACAATAGAACTCACGTGTAAATAATCTTGAAACAATAGAATTCACGTATAAACAATATTGAAAACAATAGAATTCACGTGTAAATAATGTTGAAACAATAGAATTCACGTGTAAACAATACTGAAAACAATAGAATTCACGTGTGAATAATATTGAAAACAATAGAATTCACGTGTAAACAATATTGAAAACAATAGAATTCACGTGTAAATAATGTTGAAACAATAGAATTCACGTGTAAATAATGTTGAGACAATAGAATTCACGTGTAAACAATACTGAAAACAATAGAATTCACGTGTAAACAATACTGAAAACAATAGAATTCACGTGTAAATATAATTGAAAACAATGGAATTCACGTGTAAACAATATTGAAAACAATAGAATTCACGTGTAAATAATGTTGAAACAATAGAATTCACGTGTAAATAATGTTGAAACAATAGAATTCACGTGTAAACAATGTTGAAACGATAGAATTCACGTGTAAATAATGCTGAAACAATAGAATTCGCGTGTAAACATTGTTGAAACAATAGAATTCGCGTGTGAACAATACTGAAAACGATAGAATTCACGTGCAAACAATGTTGAAACAATAGAATTCACGCATAAACAATATTGAAACAATATTGCTCATTTACACAATACGTTTTTGAAATTGATAATTTTTAATTAATCGGCTGAGACAATTTTTTTAACTATTACTTTTTTAACATTGTACATGTTGCATTTACTACATTATGACCTAGTCTGTATTGTGCAGTCATGTTTTCTTATTTTCAATGGTATGATACTATAGGCTTACTAATCCATGTTAACTTTAAATGTAAATCTGCCATGTTATTTTTGTATTCTATACTGGGAAGAATCTCTGTATCAGTAGTGATCAACTGCTTGATTTAAGCCAAATAAAACTATGTTTAAAATAAAAAAATTCAAGCTGTACATAGTCACAACCATTTCGTCTTAAATTTCTAATCAGTTTTAACAATTGCTGGTTTGAACCTTTAGCATTAAAGCAAATTAAAAGCGAATTGATTGAAAAATAGATTTAAATTGTTTGAACTATCGAGTTGCATGTACAACTAGATGGTCTACAAAAATCGCTAATCATTGACTCTTGCAGTAAATACATGCAGCATTTTATTGCACTAATACTTATCAGAGCGAAGTCTTCATAAGTACCTGTGGTGTGCTAACTCTCATGGCTTGTTTCTGCATTTATGTTTGCCTTCTTCTCTGAATAAGTACTTCTGTGAATGCATGAATGAACGAATTATTGAGTGAACGAACGAACGAACGAACGAACGAATAACTGAATGAATGAATGAATGAATGAATGAATGAATGAATGAATGAATGAATGAATGAATGAATGAATGAATGAATGAATGAATGAATGAATGAATGAACGAACGAACGAGCGAATTTTGTAATGTTGCTGTCTGAACATTGCGCAAGCTGCAGAAGTTAAAATTAGTTTAAGCGGTGCGCGTTTACGGAAAGCCACGAAGCGTTTACGGAAAGCCACGAAGTCTCCCAGCTACGTAATAATTTTCAAGTGAATGGCGGCAACCACCTCGCCTGAAAAATTCTATTCATAGGTAGTAAATTTTAAATTTATGCTTTATAGGCAGTTCTTTGCAAATTTCTTTCTTATATTTTTCTAAGTTTCAAGTGATAACAGTAAAATAAACCCAACATTCTGAGTGACACGTTCTTTCCTTTCATTTATCAGTGGGTTTATACTGAGAATTTACGTTGATTAGACTGTCAAATTTCATTAATTTTCTGATACTCAGTGAGACGAATTTCAACTGAAGCCAGCACAAGATTAACGCTGCGGATTAAACAGCAATTGATTAATGATTCATGTTAACTATCTTTAATCTTTTATAAAGGAAAAGAGAAGTCAATTAGCATCTTGGGTTTATAATTTTAAGGACAAGTCAGATAGCATCTTGGGTTTACAATTTTAAGGACAAGTCAGTTAGCATCTTGGGTTTACAATTTTAAGGACAAGTCAGTTAGCATCTTGGGTTTACAGTTTTAAGGACAAGTCAGTTAGCATCCTGGGTTTACAATTTTAAGGACAAGTCAGTTAGCATCTTGGGTTTAGAATTTTAAGGACAAGTCAGTTAGCATCTTGGGTTTACAATTTTAAGGACAAGTCAGTTAGCATCTTGGGTTTAGAATTTTAAGGACAAGTCAGTTAGCATCTTGGGTTTAGAATTTTAAGGACAAGTCAGTTAGCATCTTGGGTTTACAATTTTAAGAACAAGTCAGTTAGCATCTTGAGTTTACAATTTTAAGGACAAGTCAGTTAGCATCTTGGGTTTACAATTTTAAGGACAAGTCAGTTAGCATCTTGGGTTTACAATTTTAAGGACAAGTCAGTTAGCATCTTGGGTTTAGAATTTTAAGGACAAGTCAGTTAGCATCTTGGGTTTAGAATTTTAAGGACAAGTCAGTTAGCATCTTGGGTTTAGAATTTTAAGGACAAGTCAGTTAGCATCTTGGGTTTACAATTTTAAGGACAAGTCAGTTAGCATCTTGGGTTTACAATTTTAAGAACAAGTCAGTTAGCATCTTGAGTTTACAATTTTAAGGACAAGTCAGTTAGCATCTTGGGTTTACAATTTTAACGACAAGTCAGTTAGCATCTTGGGTTTGCAATTTTAAGGACAAGTCAGTTAGCAGCTTGGGTTTACAATTTTAAACACAAGTCAGTTAGCATCTTGGGTTTACAATTTTAAGGACAAGTCAGTTAGCATCTTGGGTTTACAATTTTAAGGACAAGTCAGTTAGCATCTTGGGTTTACAATTTTAAGGACAAGTCAGTTAGCATCTTGGGTTTACAATTCTAATGACAAGTCAGTTAGCATCTTGGGTTTACAATTTTAACGACAAGTCAGTTAGCATCTTGGGTTTACAATTTTAAGGACAAGTCAGTTAGCATCTTAGGTTTACAGTTTTAAGGACAAATCAGTTAGCATCTTGGGTTTACAGTTTTAAGGACAAGTCAGTTAGCATCTTGGGTTTACAATTTTTTAATGCTATCACGTAAATTTAGAAAAAAATATGACAAAGAAATTGGCAAAAAACTGAACAGAAGCGGTACCTGAAGTAGCCTTCAGAAAAATCGCCTTAAGAAATTATACTTCTTTATTGCAATTCTATACGTATATCGAACTCGCGTTAAAAGGAATTTTTTGTTTGTTTTTCATTTTAAATCTGCCGCAGCATTGTTCCGACGGCGCCATTACATGACGTCACAGCGTAAATCAGGAGAACAAAAGGAAATGTTAAACTACGTCTCAAAAAACTTGCCATGCAAATCTATATTACGTATTTAGCTATTCGCTTACCTGCTCGAAAGACTTATGTAACTAGATATAATAATTTAAACTCTTCGTGCCAATTGGTAAAATGTCGCTGGCTCACCCTCCAGGGCGCGCCACTTACTAACCAAAAACGTATTTCTAATCTTATTGACAAGATACAGTAATTTAAAATTTTACTTAGTTAGTTCAATTGTGCGTTACGAATGCTCTGATTATTTTCAAACTTCACGCAATATTACCTTAACTTGTTTCAAACGATCTACCACAAAAAATGGCTGCGCCTAACAGTCATCGAGGTGGTCTAAATTGGCAAGTTTTATACAGCGTTTCTGCCTACGCAAGCCCTGCTTGCAAAAAGGCAGTACGCAAGTGGTATAACATTGCAAGATGAATTTTTTAAGCTTTATTAAAGTGGATGGTTTTCTTGTACTTTAAAGTTAGTTTATGCTACTGCTGTATAGAAATTTTCAGGCGTGGTGGTAGCCAACATTCGTTTGAAAATTATGACGTAACTGGTGGACTTCTCGACTTTTGATAAATGCATTGTCACTTTCCGTAAGCGCACGTTGGTTAAAGAAATTCAACATTTGTAGCTTACCCAATGTCAACGCAAAAATATCATCTAATTTTGGTAAAAACCTGTTATACTTTTGGCAGAAATGGACAGTACGCTGGTTTTCTTCAGTCAATGAACGACGTCATTGGTGGAAGAATTGGTAATCAAAGTGTGAGTGCCCAAGCCTGAAATGATCAGTCAATGAACGACGTCATTGGTGGAAGAATTGGTAATCAAAGTGTGAGCGCCCAAGCGTGAAATGATCAGTCAATGAACGACGTCATTGGTGGAAGAATTGGTAATCAAAGTGTGAGCGCTCGAGCGTGAAATAATCAGTCAATGAACGACGTCATTGGTGGAAGAATTGGTAATCAAAGTGTGAGTGCCTAAGCCTGAAATGATCAGTCAATGAACGACGTCATTGGTGGAAGAATTGGTAATCAAAGTGTAAGCGCCCAAGCTTGAAATGATCAGTCAATGAACGACGTCATTGGTGGAAGAATTGGTAATCAAAGTGTGAGCGCTCGAGCGTGAAATAATCAGTCAATGAACGACGTCATTGGTGGAAGAATTGGTAATCAAAGTGTGAGTGCCCAAGCCTGAAATGATCAGTCAATGAACGACGTCATTGGTGGAAGAATTGGTAATCAAAGTGTGAGCGCCCAAGCGTGAAATGATCAGTCAATGAACGACGTCATTGGTGGAAGAATTGGTAATCAAAGTGTGAGCGCTCGAGCGTGAAATAATCAGTCAATGAACGACGTCATTGGTGGAACAATTAATAATCAAAATGTGAGCGCCCAAGCGTGAAATGATCAGTCAATGAACGACGTCATTGGTGGAAGAATTGGTAATCAAAGTGTGAGCGCCCAAGCGCGAAATGATCAGTCAATGAACGACGTCATTGGTGGAAGAATTGGTAATCAAAGTGTGAGCGCCCAAGCATGAAATGATCAGTCAATGAATGACGTCACTGGTGGAAGAATTGGTAATCAAAGTGTAAGCGCCCAAGCGTGAAATGATGGCGATTTTAAAGTGATTTTGCTAATTAACCGAGGCGCTTATCGAGCTTCTAACAACTTTCATAAAGATCAAAATAAACGCAATTTCCCAGAAGTCTTGGTCTTTCCTTTAAAACTTTACCGCAATTAACTTTTGAAGTCGTGTTTGCTCTGAAAGCAGTTTAATTAAATCAGAAACTGTAGGACATTGCATTGCAATGGTTAAATTAGAAGTATGCTCAGCCATTAAAAGAATCGATTGGTGGTTAGGGAGGGAAATCTATATTGAAGCTCAATTAAACTCTATTTGTTTTATTGCCCTGCTTGCTTACGTCACGAGTTATACGATCTTCAGTTTAGCTCGACTGAGGACTTCATTATGCGATAAAATGCTCCCATATTTTATAAGCTTATTTTATAATTGCAATAAAATGGCATAACGATTACTTCGCTGTGTTACGCTGAATTTACTCTAATGTCGTGTAGATTTACTGTCAAGAGACTCACTGCTGAAACAAACTAAGAACAACACGATATTCACAACTTATGCCATGCAATAAACCCACAACTTTGTACCTAGATTTACTGTATATTCACAACTTGTGCCAAGCAACTAACACCACAACTTTTGTGCCTACACTTACTGTATATTTACCACTTATGTCATGCAATAAAACCACAACTTTTGTGGCTAGACTTACTGTATGTTCACAACTTATGTCATGCAATAAACCCACAACTTTTGTGCCTAGACTTACCGTATATTTTCCACTTATGTCATGCAACTAGCACCACAACTTTTGTGCCTAGATTTACTGTATATTCACATCTTATGTCATGCAGTAAACCCACAATTTTTGTGCTTAGGTTTACTGTATATTCACAACTTACGCCATGCAACTAGCACCACAACTTTTGAGCCTAGACTTACTGTATGTTCACAACTTATGTCATGCAATAAACCCACAATTTTTGTGCCTAAACTTACTGTATAGTCACAACTTATGTCATGCAGTAAAACCACAACTTTTGTGCCTAGACTTACCGTATATTTTCCACTTATGTCATGCAACTAACACGACAACTTTGTACGTAGATTAATTGTATATTCACAACTTATGCCATGCAACTAGCCCACAACTTTTATGCCTAGATTTACTGTATATTCACAACTTATGTCATGCAATAAACCCACAACTTTTGTGCCTAGATTTACTGTATATTCACAACTTATGTCATGAAATAAACCCACTGTGCCTAGACTTACTGTATATTCACAACTTATGTTATGCAATAAACCCACAACTTTGTACCTAGATTTACTGTATATTCAAAACTTATGCCATGCAATAAACCCACAATTTTTGTGCCTAGACTTACTGTATGTTCGCAACTTATGTCATGCAATAAACCCACAACTTGTGTACCTAGATTTACTGTATATTCACATCTTATGTCATGCAGTAAACCCAGAATTTTTGTGCTTAGGTTTACTGTATATTCACAACTTATGGCATGCAACTAACACCACAACTTTTGTGCCTACACTTACTGTATATTCGCAACTTATGTCATGCAATAAACCCACAACTTTTGTGCCTAGACTTACTGTATGTTCACAACTTATGTCATGCAATAAACCCACAACTTTTGTGCCTA
>JAQGDQ010001281.1:0-45000 GCA_030141605.1 Tubiluchus corallicola
GGTGACCATTTGACACTTGCTATTCCTATAAGCAAACGTCATATGATGCGCCTAATTCGTTAGGTTATTTTTTTCTTTTCAATAGGTTTTTATAGTTATGCGCTGATTTGCGCGTCATATATCTACCATTAGTACTCTGTGCTTATTGTATTAACTATGTGATAAAGTGAATAATTATCTATGAATGGTTGTCCTGAGTTCCATTTAATTTTAGAGCTGTCCCCTAGCTGACACGATGGATGTTCCCTGTTGTTTATACACTTTATGCAGACGACATTGCACTCATAGGAGATGTAAACAATGACACGCTCCCCTAGCTGACACGATGGATGTTCCCTGTTTATACACTTTATGCAGACGACATTGCACTCATAGAGATGTAAACAATGACACGCTCCCCTAGCTGACACGATGGATGTTCCCTGTTGTTTATACACTTTATGCAGACGACATTGCACTCATAGGAGATGTAAACAATGACACGCTCCCCTAGCTGACACGATGGATGTTCCCTGTTGTTTATACACTTTATGCAGACGACATTGCACTCATAGGAGATGTAAACAATGACACGCTCCCCTAGCTGACACGATGGATGTTCAAAGCCTTTATATCCCTGACGACTGACTAAGCACGAATCGTTATTAGATTATATATAAATTAGGAAAATTATCTGTCAAAAAAGTTTTATTTAAATATGTTTACTTAAAAAATATTTAAAAAAGTGATATATAATATAATATATATAATATATAATATTTTTAAATAAATAAGTTTAGTTAAAAATACAGATATAATGCATAGTGCACCAAAATGTGTGTACAACATGACAGTACTTAAAAAATAAGTGGCATAATAATATAGACGATAGACCCAAAACATAATTATATCAAACTTGTTACCGATGAGTATAATATGAATTTTGGACTATGGTTATAAGTATTAAATTAGTTATTTTAGCTAAGCCTTTGTCAGTAAAGTTATAAATATTTCATATATTTTACGCAAAAATCTTATTAACCCTTTAGCACCCGTTATATCCCGTGGGATACGAGAATATTTTCTGCCTTTAAAATTAATAAAATTTTAAAACTGACAGTTATTTGATCTGTTAATAGTTATTTTGATTTAAGCCAATAACAAGAGACTAAAAATGGTGATAAAATGGCAAACTAGAAAATCTACGTAGCATAAAAAACTGCGCAAGGTACAGTACTTTAGAGACGACTTTGTACAGATCAGTATAGCATGCATACTAAATGTCTTAAATACTTTAAAAAATTATCAGCAGTTGCAAAATGAAGCACATTTTATGCTTCCATTGAATCCCAATGTATCCCGTGGGATACAGGCTGTATTTAGCGCGTGGGCACAGGTTGAAAAAAAATAGCCAAAAAATTTTTCTTATTAAAAAAATAATTTGGGATTGAAAGGGTTAACGGCATTCGACTGTACCATCGTCAGTAACATACTTCACATTGAGATTACATCGACAAGTCTATAGGTACCTGATCAAATTCTCTGGCACTTCGTGCTCGGGGGCGGTGTCACTTTTCTCACCCACCCACCTAACCACCTGTCTCTCTCTTCTCTCTCTCTCTAATAACTTCAATAATTTTAGCACTGTGACCAGAGGTCCAAGTAACTGGGACTTATTAATAAAAAAAGTTTATCTATGTACCCTGATAAGTCTTCTCTTAATGTGCAAACCAGTTCAATTCCTTTAACTTTATTTTCAAACACTTGTACTGAAACTAGGCAAGTTTCCAGATAAAAATTCAAATTTCAAATTTACCGCTGTGTTCACGCATAAGCTGTCGCATGTGTGTAGTATATCACAAGCTAACACATCTGAACTGAGAGGTACAGCACATGTTTTTTGTACAACGCATTCTCGAAATGTAGAAACTAATGCCCGTCTAACTAGCGAATGGCAAAATGCATGTAACAGCGAAGAACTAGTGGCACGAACGTGAAATTCTGTTCATATGGTTGTAATTCTTTCGCATAAGTCGTTTTTGGAAAAATAGTGTGTTTCCTTTCAACATTTTAAAGCGTAGATTGTTTTGACATACAGTTTAAGATCGGGTCCGGTTCTCAGGCATTTTAAATTACAATAGAATCACATTATCTTCTTAATAGCTGTTTGTTTCGTCAGTAATAGAATTGGTTTGATCTAATTCCACGTGATATGACTATTTTGTGCCGGAGTCTTCATAAAGTATCGCATTTCAGGGACACGTTTGTGATGGGCAATTACAGGCACGTCAGCGGCATGGCAAAGTTTAACGAACGCCGTTCTCCACGAAGGATGAACGTTTCCGACATCGCTTCCATGGTCAGTGACGCGTTAAGCGGCGTTTACGTAGCATCCGGATGCGGATGTGTTCTGCAACTGCGCGGAACAGCCTGCGGAAAAAATCCATAGGAATAGTTGCAGAAAAAGGAATTGCTCGTACGCAGGGTGCATAAACGGGTGTATTGAAAACTATATAAACCAATTTTTAGCTCTTACACCCCCCTCCCCGTGCAGTTTTCACATACGGATGCTACATGAACACCACTTTACAATCTCAGAAAGGGTAACCGGTTACTGGTTCACTCGTTTGCCTTGTAAACACTGTTATATGTACGATAATGTAAACCTGTTACTTATATATATAATAATAATCTTTATTTGCCATTAAAATACATTGATAATCACTGATAAAAACTTTACAGAGATAATCAACCAGTGTTAGTTAATAAAAACTTACACTGCTAAAGGCAAATATGTCAGTGCAATCTAAACTACTGTGCAGTAATGGAAAGTAACGACGAATAAAATCAAACGTATTTACAACTATGCACAAAAAATGAAAAAACTATGATTTAATTAATATGGCCGTGGATATATGAATTCTGAATTAGTGTGTATGTTGTCGTACTGGTGTGATGGTATTTCATATCTGGTTAATATTAGTGATTTTAATTTTGCTTTAGATGCTGACAGGCACTTGATTTGTTTAACCTGTAATGGTAGAGAATTCCAAAGTAAAATTGCTTGTTTGATTACAGAGTTCGTTCCATAGTGGGCATTTGTCCTAATTTGTTTTAGATTACTTGTTCTGGAATTAACGATAGGATTTGGAAAAAACGTAAATCTGTTATTCTGGAATGGTTTGCTGATGTTGTTAATGTATTTAAATATAAAAAGCAGAGTAAAATATTCTTTGTGTGCTTCAATGATTGGGATTTTTAAAGTTTTTCTCAGGTTAGTTGTACTGATAATACTGATATATATATATATATACATTTAGTTAGTTAGCAAGGATTTTGATTTTTATCCTTTAAGTTGCATATTTAATTATTATTTATTATTATTATTTATTATTATTATTATTATTAATTATTATTAAGTAATATTTACACAGTCATTACAGGCATGCCACGTTTTTGTTTAATAACTAATGAAGAAGGATTGATTTTAATGGCTAACTGAATTTGTTAAAACTGAGAAAAAGTGAAAAGGTTTGTTCGAAAATCTTTCAAACTCAATTTGAATTCGATACCGATTCGAAACACTGAAATTCGGTTCGATTCGAATTCGAAAGCCACAACTTCTGGTAGGGAATGCTCGCACCTAGTTGTCGTCAATCGATGGAAGTGTGAAAATGTTGACTGTGCTAACTGTAGAAGTAAAAGCCTGGTGCACGGTTTGTTTGTTTTTCAGTTTTGTGCCTGTAGGATTTAAAGGAAAACCGGATGATTGTGTAAACACGAGTTCAGAATCAAGAATGCTCTGAAATATTGAAAATTACAATAGCTTATTTTAAATCAAAGCTTAGATTAAATAATAATTACCTCGGATACTCAAATTTTGTTAAACATTCAAAGCTACGCACGGCTCAGTGAATCTAATAAGATTGGCAACGGCGCCTTTTTGTCATGTGTGCGTAACCGACAAATAGAAGGCGGTACCGTGATAACCATGATCATGAACTGCAGTGTTAGTTTCTGATTTCATATGACGTAGAGCCCATTTTTCATGACATCATGCATTTAAACAGTACTGTAACACCTATGCAAACGTGCTTGATGCCCAAGGGAAGATGTCTGCCATTGCACAAGGTATGGTTAGTTTCTGACGTAAGCAATACCCGTTTACAGTTGCCATTAATTAACTTTCTAAGGTAATTATTCAAATATAAGGAACAATTGCCAACTTTTATAGGCAAGAGAGTAAATTAAAGTGAGATTGAGTCTAAACAATCGTCCGGTTTTCCTTTAAAGTTACTAGTGTGAGCCAAATCAGTGGGTTCAGTAAATGATATTAGTAAGTTCAATGAAATGTGAAGAATACAAGCTACTGGTAAAAATGTTACCTGTTTGCATTCTAGGGTCCAAAAGATTTTGAGATCGGCGACATTCACGGCCTACGGCTGCATTCTCAAAAAATGATATTCGCTCGAAAGTTTTCGTTCGACCAGAACGATCCGGTGAGGCGACAGGTGGTTAGGTGGGTGGGTGAGAAAAGTGACACCGCCCCCGAGCACGAAGTGCCAGAGAATTTGATCAGGTACCTATAGACTTGTCGATGTAATCTCAATGTGAAGTATGTTACTGACGATGGTACAGTCGAATGCCGTTAACCCTTTCAATCCCAAATTATTTTTTTAATAAGAAAAATTTTTTGGCTATTTTTTTTCAACCTGTGCCCACGCGCTAAATACAGCCTGTATCCCACGGGATACATTGGGATTCAATGGAAGCATAAAATGTGCTTCATTTTGCAACTGCTGATAATTTTTTAAAGTATTTAAGACATTTAGTATGCATGCTATGCTGATCTGTACAAAGTCGTCTCTAAAGTACTGTACCTTGCTCAGTTTTTTATGCTATGTAGATTTTCTAGTTTGCCATTTTATCACCATTTTTAGTCTCTTGTTATTGGCTTAAATCAAAATAACTATTAACAGATCAAATAACTGTCAGTTTTAAAATTTTATTAATTTTAAAGGCAGAAAATATTCTTGTATCCCACGGGATATAACGGGTGCGAAAGGGTTAATAAGATTTTTGCGTAAAATATATGAAATATTTATAACTTTACTGACAAAGGCTTAGCTAAAATAACTAATTTAATACTTATAACCATAGTCCAAAATTCATATTATACTCATCGGTAACAAGTTTGATATAATTATGTTTTGGGTCTATCGTCTATATTATTATGCCACTTATTTTTTAAGTACTGTCATGTTGTACACACATTTTGGTGCACTATGCATTATATCTGTATTTTTAACTAAACTTATTTATTTAAAAATATTATATATTATATATATTATATTATATATCACTTTTTTAAATATTTTTTAAGTAAACATATTTAAATAAAACTTTTTTGACAGATAATTTTCCTAATTTATATATAATCTAATAACGATTCGTGCTTAGTCAGTCGTCAGGGATATAAAGGCTTTGAACATCCATCGTGTCAGCTAGGGGAGCGTGTCATTGTTTACATCTCCTATGAGTGCAATGTCGTCTGCATAAAGTGTATAAACAACAGGGAACATCCATCGTGTCAGCTAGGGGAGCGTGTCATTGTTTACATCTCCTATGAGTGCAATGTCGTCTGCATAAAGTGTATAAACAACAGGGAACATCCATCGTGTCAGCTAGGGGAGCGTGTCATTGTTTACATCTCCTATGAGTGCAATGTCGTCTGCATAAAGTGTATAAACAACAGGGAACATCCATCGTGTCAGCTAGGGGAGCGTGTCATTGTTTACATCTCCTATGAGTGCAATGTCGTCTGCATAAAGTGTATAAACAACAGGGAACATCCATCATGTCAGCTAGGGGACAGCTCTAAAATTAAATGGAACTCAGGACAACCAGTCATAGATAATTATTCACTTTATCACATAGTTAATACAATAAGCACAGAGTACTAATGTGACGTATGACGTGCTATACATATCTATAAAATAACTGTTGAAAAGAAAAATTTAACCTAACGAATTAGGCGGATTATATGACGTTGGCTAATAGGAATAGCAAGTGTCAAATGGTCACCTGTACAAAGGTGATGATGGAATTTATAACTTTAGAATGAAGCCCGTATAAATAATTCAAGGTTAACCTAATCTAAAATTACAACCTGAACGACTCTGGGTAGATTTACAAAAGTTGTAGGAACCGGAATAAACTAGTTTGCAATACTGTAAATGAAAAGTCTAGCAGTAGAGTAGAACTCGTTCATGGGAATCCGGGAAACTGCTGGGACCTGTTTGCTTATCGATAGCTGCATCTTGCGGCATGACTGAATTGCTTCCTCCCGTTTTCAAAAATACATTTCTTCATTCTCTAGGAAGCTGGCCGAGCAATCTCTGAATCTCTTAACACGAAAAGCGTCGTTGTCTTTCCTTGAAGTTAAGAGGTGGTCCCTCCTGCCTAAGATGTTGCCAACCGACGCTTGTTGCGTGACTCCGTTCATGGCTCTGCAGTCTAAAGGAGGTAGGTGGCGCTATGATACAAATACAATAAATTCTGCATAAATCGAACACCTCGGAACCGGTAAAATTGTTCGAGTTATACGAGGGTACAAGTTTGACAATGTTCGTAAGAAAACGAGATTGAGTCACTCATCAATGTCGGACTAAACACTACAGCCTGTGAAAATGACAAACTGTGCTTTTAATCAAATATCAAATGATAATTTTTATGAATAATCAAAAATAAAATGACTGGTCCACCTCTATTGTAGTCTGAGTAGCGTGGTTAATAGAATTCGGCAATAATAATATTGTGACCTAGTTATTAAACCAGGTTAAACCATGTTCATCATCATCATCAGCAATGCCCCAAGTAGATTTATTTCTAAGGATCAATGCTGAAGTGTTTAAACCTTTCTGTGCAAAATCTAAATATGTTAACATTTGTCCTCCTGCAGGTTTTTTAGCTGGTTCTATGGCTTGTTGAAGAGCTATCTTCACTGGAACATCATCAGGTAGTCTAAGCACATGCCCAATTCATCTTAAACGGCGTCTTAAGCTAGATCAGGGGCTCAGGGGATTGAGTCTGGGAGCTGAAGGAGAGCAGGCTAGATCAGGGGCTCAGGGGATTGAGTCTGGGAGCTGAAGGAGAGCAAGATAGATCAGGGGCTCAGGGGACTGAGTCTGGGAGCTGAAGGATAGCAGGCTAGATCAGGGGGCTCAGGGGATTGAGTCTGGGAGCTGAGGGAGAGCAGGCTAGGTCAGGGGCTCAGGGGATTGAGTCTGGGAGCTGAGGGACAGCAAGCTAGATCAGGGGCTCAGGGGATTGAGTCTGGGAGCTGAAGGAGAGCAAGCTAGATCAGGGGCTCAGGGGATTGAGTCTGGGAGCTGAAGGAGAGCAAGCTAGATCAGGGGCTCAGGGGATTGAGTCTGGGAGCTGAAGGAGAGCAAGCTAGATCAGGGGCTCAGGGGATTGAGTCTGGGAGCTGAGGGACAGCAAGCTAGATCAGGGGCTCAGGGGATTGAGTCTGGGAGCTGAAGGAGAGCAAGCTAGATCAGGGGCTCAGGGGATTGAGTCTGGGAGCTGAAGGAGAGCAGGCTAGATCAGGGGCTCAGGGGATTGAGTCTGGGAGCTGAAGGAGAGCAAGCTAGATCAGGGGCTCAGGGGATTGAGTCTGGGAGCTGAAGGAGAGCAGGCTAGATCAGGGGCTCAGGGGATTGAGTCTGGGAGCTGAAGGAGAGCAGGCTAGATCAGGGGTCTCAGGGGATTGAGTCTCGGAGCTGAAGGAGAGCAGGCTAGATCAGGGGGCTCAGGGGATTGAGTCTGGGAGTTGAGGGAGAGCAGGCTAGATCAGGGGCTCAGGGGATTGAGTCTGGGAGCTGAAGGAGAGCAAGCTAGATCAGGGGCTCAGGGGATTGAGTCTGGGAGCTGAAGGAGAGCAGGCTAGATCAGGGGGCTCAGGGGATTGAGTCTGGGAGCTGAAGGAGAGTAGGCTAGATCAGGGGCTCAGGGGATTGAGTCTGGGAGCTGAAGGAGAGCAGGCTAGATCAGGGGCTCAGGGGATTGAGTCTGGGAGCTGAAGGAGAGCAGGCTAGATCAGGGGGCTTGGCATTACTATCTGTTATATTTATTGTGTTTGATGTTCAATAAACGTGTAGTTTTATAATCAGACTCTTCATAGTTTTGCCATCCCTAAAACACCAATAATCAGCTAGACACAAACAATACAACGAACTATTTTACTTTGTATTTGTTTGCCCACTTTGTTTTAGGAAAATTTTTTTGCATTTTCACTTGCGATGGATCAGGCTTCCCACGGTCGGAAAAATCCTTGAGAACGCAGGCTATCCTGCAAAACCATGGAAAAATCTGGGAAAACATTTTGGTGTAAAAAATCAGGGAAAATTATGAAAGGGTTGCAAAAATAATCACTGTGAACTGATATTTTTTAGCGATTCGTGTTCAAATAAAATTTTACTACGGCAGGTTCCCAGTTTCAATTTCTGTTCCAAAAATAATGATTGGCCGACACATTATATATCAGTATATGTATGAATGTCCATACACAAAAATGTTTGAATATCTATGCTGGTAATGCAATTTCTACTTATCTTTGTCGTGGAAAATCAATATTTCGTTAGGGAACAGTCGGGGAAATTTATTTCAAAATTCTGTGGGAACCATGGGTGGCAGATTTGCCAGTTTACGTTGCCATGACGACGTGTATGAGTTTTCTTCCTTGCATTGGCTTCAGTGATGCTGTCTCAGATGCCGATGTCATCTACATCGAATTGACATTTGTGCTAACTGCGTATCGTTGAAATGCACTGCTACTCTTTCCATAGTTAAAATTGTTTAACATTGCCTGTTGTTTAAACTTTAGGTTTAACGAAGCTTGACGAGTACAAAATCTGGATTGAATTTACTGCTGTAAGTATGGCTTTAGTTTGTACCCAGTCCGGGCAAAGAAATGGCAAAAATCGACATCGAACTGTGCGATTGCTATTTACTGGTGACAATTTTAGCATTCAACAATATGACTAGCTGACTGTTAAATTACTCAGAAAGCATCAAATTAACACAAATTTCGACACAGAAAACATTAATATATAATTTTTACTGAGGCTACAGGTAGGTATGCCTCTGGACAGCAGCAAGAATATGTCAGTATATGTATGCATTGCGTTGCGGGCTATGTCAATTTTTACATTTCTATAGTTCACGTTACTTCATACAGATACCATCACATCTTTCTCCTTCTTTCTATTCTCTATTAACCTTTCTTTTCTACTCCTTTACTGCTCTTTTCTATTACACTCAATCTACATTCATTACTTCATACAGATACCATCACATCTTTCTCCTTCTTTCTATTCTCTATTAACCTTTCTCTTCTACTCCTTTACTGCTCTTTTCTATTACACTCAATCTACATTCATTACTTCATACAGATACCATCACATCTTTTTCCTTCTTTCTATTCTCTATTAACCTTTCTCTTCTACTCCTTTACTGCTCTTTTCTATTACACTCAATTTACATTCATTACTTCATACAGATACCATCACATCTTTCTCCTTCTTTCTAGTCTCTATTAACCTTTCTTTTCTACTCCTTTACTGCTCTTTTCTACTTCACTCAGTCCACATTCATTTGGGGTGCTCTAAACAAGTAATTACTTCTTGAGTACCCCACGGGTCATTTGCGGCTTGGCATCCTGTGTACATAATAATAAATATGTTATTAAATACTTTTATGTACAATGCTGTATTGAACGTTGCAGATTTATTTAATAAATAAATAAAAGATGAAAATCTTGTGTTGGTGCTGCACAGATTAATGGTAAATTTGAGAAACAAAAACAGAAATGCATTAAATGAAAGTAAAAAAAAATAATGATTCACATACCTGAATACAGCATGCTGCCAAGACTCAGGTTCACAAAATTTGGAGGTTTGTATACGTTGTAGGCAATGCGTAAAATTTAGACATTTTATAAAATTTCTAGGCATTTCGAGAAAAGTGGGAAATAAATCTTTTTCCGGAGACTTTTTCAAACTTTTCCTAGACGTTTTGTATGATAACTAGGATTTCTTTGAAATGTGTAAAGTCACTTAGGCAACGTGTAAAATGAACATTGAATTTTTTCTAGGCATTGTATGAATTGGATAAAACAATACTTAGCTAACATACTAAACTTACTGGTGTAGTCATGGAAGAAGAGGCTAATATTTCTCTCTCTCTATCTCTTTCTCTCTCTCTCTCAATCTCTCTCTCTCTCTCTCTCTCTCTCTCTCTCTCAATCTCTCTCTCTCTCTCTCTCTCTCTCTCTCTCTCTCTCTCTCTCTCTTTCACTTTCTGTTCCTCTCTCTCAACTCTCAATCTCTCTCTCTCTCCCTCCCTCCTCTCTCTCTCCCCCCCTCTCTCTCTCTCTCTCTCTCTCTCTCTGTCTCTCTCTATCTCCTCCTCTCTCTCTCTCTCTCTGTCTCTCTCTATCTCTCTCTCTTGCTCTTTCTCTCACCCTCTACTTCTCACTCACTTAATGAACTACACATATGCTATGCTGTTACTTATCCCAAACTTAGAATTTAAACAATTATTTTCAGTACTTAGTGCCCTAGACAACTGTCTAGTTATAGAGCAGGCCGTGTTTACGATAAAGATTTACTACCTGCATGATCGAACTTTATCAAAGATGTTCTGTTGTTAAACTTCCGTTAGCTGTCTGAGCGTTTTAAACTAAGCGTTTCCATAACACTTTATCAAAGATGCTCTGTTGTTAAACTTCTGTTAGCTGTCTGAGCGTTTTAAACTAAGCGTTTCCATAACACTTTATCAAAGATGTTCTGTTGTTAAACTTCTGTTAGCCGTCTGAGCGTTTTAAACTAAGCATTTCCATAACACTTTATCGAAGATGCTCTGTTGTTAAACTTCTGTTAGCTGTCTGAGCGTTTTAAACTAAGCATTTCCATAACACTTTATCACAGATGTTCTGTTGTTAAACTTCTGTTAGCCGTCTGAGCGTTTTAAGCTAAGCGTTTCCATAACACTTTAACAAGGATGTTCTGTTGTTAAACTTCCGTTAGCCGTCTGAGTGTTTTAAGCTAAGCGTTTCCATAACACTTTAACAAGGATGTTCTGTTGTTAAACTTCCGTTAGCTGTCTGATCGTTTTAAACTAAGCGTTTTCATAATTTCAGGAAGATCAAGAATTTGAAGAAAAAGTTCGACTAAGAATGACAGCGGTGAGTTGAGATGGTTTTCCACAAACTGTTTTTGAATTACAACTAGCTTTTTGAGCGGAAATGCGTCAGTGTGGCATATCCTGGTACATTGTGTCTATTTTTATGATAAATTAGTTGCTTAGATCTGCCCTCGTAATAGATCAATGTGTAAAGGAAAGCTGTTTTAAATAGTGATTTTGATTAAACTGGTGATTAAATTATTAAATTAGTAATTCAAGATTAAATGTAAGATGAAACTATCGCCGTGGCTAGAAGCCCAGTTAGGTGTGGCATCACATGATCAGCTGATGTCCGACCGGCTGACCCAGATGTAAAGATTGATGATGTAATCCTTATGCGCAGAAGCTCATGGCGCATTGGGTAGTTAGACAAAAGTGTTTTGAGGCCCGCACCTCGGGGGAGATTAGGAACTGACTTGAAGACGGAGGGCTGGCATTACTATCCTCTTATATTTACCGTGTTGTGTTTGATGTTTAACAAATGTGTAGTTTATTAAATAAAGTCTTGATAGTTTGCCATGCCCATCGTGGCTGTTTCACATGCCACACAATAAACAACAATAATCAGCAAGCAGCTTTAACCACTATAATAAACAGACTCTAACGCAACCACTATACCAATTACTTTACTCACCTCGTATTAATGAATAGTTTGTAGATTTTATTATTTTTGTTGCTTCCAAACCAAAATCGTCCATAAGTCGGCATACTTTAAACTACGTTATGATGCTTCAAAGTAGAAGGTAGCAAAAACGTGGTCAAATGTTAGTTTCTTATTTTTTACAAAAACAAACAAAAGCTAAATATATTGGACTTTTATATTCCGGTAGCAAATTATCAGGAAAATGTTGAAAAATACCAAAACCCTAATTTTATAAGGCCCTGCCCAGTTTTCTGACTAAAAACTAGTAATGTTTTAAATTGCAAAAAGCTCATATTTTCAAACTCCAAGTAGCTCGTGGAAGCGGTCATTTTGCTTCTGTCTTTTTCTGTTGCCAAGCCCAGATCTTCGTCAGCAAGAGCCATCTACTTAACTGCTGTGTGGACTTGCTAATTCCATAGCAACCAACATTTGTGCGGTTGCTAAGTGTTTTGTAGAAACGCAATAAAAACAATGGCTGACTTTAACAACGATTTTCTCAAGATTATGTTTTTCAGTGTGCAGCCTGCACCTCAACTTCAATGTGGATTATCTCAGCTTAGAAATAACATAGAGTGATGAACTTGGTATCAAAATGATCCTCATGAAATGGAGATTCAGGATATGTGAATAACTAGAAAAGCTTAATAGCCGATTTATGGACAATTTTGCTCTTTGCAAGCACATATTTACCGTTGTACCTAATTACCCTTCAATAGGCTATTTATCTATTCATGCATCTTGAATGGCTATCTAGGCTTCTGGTGACATTTATTTATTTTCTGGACAACCTGTATTAAGATAAGTTAATATTATATCTTACCAAGTGCTATGCTATGTCCTTGTGGCTCTTTGTCAAGCATATTCTGTAGTCTCAGTATAAAGGTGCAATTAACTTATGTAGTGTGTGACATCATAAATGTTTGTGACAGTGTTCCCTCGCTACTTCCCTCGGGCGTGGAACGGAACACCTGCGATAAGTGAGGGAACACTGTATATCAAGTGAAATCTCACACGTACTTTTCTCATTGTATCGTGTATTAACCCTTGTTACTAAAACATAGCTAGCCTAGTAGTAGACTATGTAGTAATGTAGTCGGCCGACTCATCTGTACTTTGCAAATGTAACTTACTAATAGAATTAGTGCGGCAAATTTGCTCTCGTATTACAAAAAATTATGCACTTTTTGAGAAAATTGTGAAATTTCTAACATAACTAGGGACACCCTATGTTGGTAAGTGCATTGAATATGCTGTTTTAGGGCTACCTTTGTCTGCAAAGTTATGACGATTTTTGAGAGTTTTGCCATCTTCGATGGTGGCCATTTTGAAATTGATTTCTGACAGCCCTCAAAGATTAAACCTGATTTCCTTCCTCAGCGAAATGAAACATTATGATATTTCTTAGTTCCTTAACCTATGTTACAAATTTCCCTAGTTTTCTCAAAAAGTGCACAATTTTTCTGTTTATCTGTTGTACAAAATGTTCACATGCTTTGTTCTTTGTTCTCTTCTGTTACACACGTCTACAATGTATAAATCAGCAATGCTAAAATTTTCAAGTGGCTCAAGTTGTCAATTCCCCACGCACAAGGAATTAGTTCGTAAAACGGATTAGGATTTGGGTTAGGATTGGGATTAGGGTTAAGGTTAGGATTAGGGTTTGGTTTAGCGATAGGATAAGGGTTAAGGTCAGGATTCGGGTTTGGTTTAGCGATAGGATAAGGGTTAAGGTTAAGATTCGGGTTAGGTTTAGCGATAGGATAAGGGTTAAGGTTAGGATTCGGGTTAGGTTTAGCGATAGGATAAGGGTTAAGGTTAAGATTCGGGTTAGGTTTAGCGATAGGATAAGGGTTAAGGTTAGGATTAAGGTTTGGTTTAGGTTTAGGGTGAGGGTTGGGGTTAAGGTTAAGGTTAGGATTAGGGTTTGGTTTAGGTTTAGGGTGAGGGTTAAGGTTAAGGTTAGGATTAGGGTTTGGTTTAGGGTTAGGGTGAGGGTTGGGGTTAAGGTTAAGGTTAGGATTAGGGTTTGGTTTAGGGTTAGGGTGAGGGTTGGGGTTAAGGTTAAAGTTAGGATTAGGGTTTGGTTTTGGGTTAGGGTGAGGGTTGGGGTTAAGGTTAAAGTTAGGATTAGGGTTTGGTTTAGGGTTAGGGTGAGGGTTAAGGTCAAGGTTAGGATTAGGGTTTGGTTTTGGGTTAGGGTGAGGGTTGGGGTTAGGGTTAAGGTTAGGATTAGGATTAGGGTTTGGTAGGTAGGGTGATGGTTAGGATTAGGGTTTGGTTTAGGGTTAGGGTGATGGTTAGGATTAGGATTTGGTTAGGGTTAATGATAGGGTATTTAAATTGTGTGGGGAATTGTAAACACCTTTCAAATTTATTTGTGTCTGTCAACAAAGGTTAGGTTTTTGAATTTGGGACAGAATTTAAGCATCAGTCCAGCTCTTCCATCTTCACTATCAAACAATTACAAATAATTTAAACCATTTTCATTTGTTTTCAACAGTTACATGACTTACTCATCACATTTTGCTGAATATTTTAACACTAGCGTACAAAAAATTACATACTGACCTATATTTTGTTTTTCCTATTACCTATTTTTATCTATTTTTGTTCTAGTCTCAAGCACCAGACTTTCAGTGTTTTGCATCTGGTCATTTACGAGTCGTCCACTTGACAACACGACAAGAAATGGTCGCCGGTAAAATGTAAGCAAATTATAGTTCGGGTATTTTCTTCAGCAATCGTGAATTTTACTAAATATTTGCGTCGCACCGAGCCTTTGTTCCAATTCGTGAAAATGCAAATGTTTGTCTTTGCAAAGTGTCAATGTTTATATCTTATATAACCACCGTGCTGGACTCGTTTCTTGTACATTTCCGGAAATCACCGCAACCGTCTCCGTATCGGTAATAATCTCCTGTTTCTTACATTTGTTATTTAGATTATCTGCAAATATCACATTTGTGCAAATAATTAGTTAGTTTCAACTCTTCCACTCTGAGCAGCAAAATATTGGACTGAATTCGACTCAGGGGGTCGAACTCCAAGATGGCATGGCGGTCTTGATATTGCGCATCATGAAGTTCCATTTTACTATCGTTGTGTAACAGATTACTTAACTACAAATGTTAATGTTAATTACAAATGTTATGTTAATTAACTAAGTTAATGTCTGTAAACTAGTACCATATACCTTTTATAGCATGTCATTTAACTCTCATAAAATAAAATACACAAAAACTACACTGTACGAAGCTTATTATCAGCACTAATAAAAATAGGGAACAAAATACACACACAAAAAATAACTAACTAACTCAGTAACAGCACTGCACCCGAGGAGCACCTGTGTCAGAAATCAAGGTTGTAGTGACCTCTACACGCTTTTATACTGGCATTCCAGGTCAGCTGGCTTCTCACACCACGTGTAGGCCCAAACAAGACGTCTGGACCTACAAGAAAGAGGTGAGTCGCTGCTGACGTGGAAGCAGGGTGTATAGAGGGCCCTACACCTGACCCGACACAGGTAACAATATCTTAAACAAAGTACGGGACGTACTTTTGTGACGGGAACACAAAAGAATTTCCTTCATAGCGTACGGTGTTCTCAGAAATCTTTATTTCTGTATATATAAAAAATGAAAATAATAAATTTGACTCCTTTCACTGCTTACAAATGTATAATGATCTAATTATTATAATTTAAGACAATAAAAGTAAATATTACTCACATCGTGCGGCGATAACAACTTAATACATCCTTGGGACGTCATACTGGTTTACAGCAAATCAGGTAAAGACGCTACAAATAATTGCTTGAAAATTTATCTAAACATTATTTAACGTTTGCTGAGGCTTCTGTGAGCGTGTTTAGCGAGGCACAACCTAATTTGCAAGTTCACAGGTAAAATTACAGGTAAGTGCACCTTAACAAGTACTTTCCTGTGAACCATTGCCATTATTTGGGATGTATCCGCCTCTCAGTGCCCGTTTTATTCCAAATACTGTAGTTAAACCCAGTCATACTTGCCTTCAATGGTTTTATTTCGTTTAATTGATTTTAGCTGCGAAGTTTTTGCAATATTCATGGTGTAGTAGTCCCAAGCAACTGAAAATAAAGCTGAATTGAATTGACAATGTTTTGTCGGGAAATGGTTGCAAATAATTTTGTTCAAAGTATGAATTTTGGTTGATAATGGTCTTGTACTAACCGTTTTCTTGCGCAAAAGTTTTCTCTGCTGGCAAGTTAGGATGCCACAAGTTTTTAGTAACATGGTAAGTGTTTGGTGCAGTGGTAGAACAAAATGTGTTTTTTTCTTGCATAGTCTGTTAATGTTATACAGTTGGTGGTCAGGTAATGCTCGATGATCACGGTGTATTCTGACCAACTGTGCTGTTGTGCATCAAATGTGAACAAGTTCCCATAGTTCGATAATAAAACAATAACTAAAACTCGTACTGTTGACAGTAAACCTAGGCTCGTACTGTGAGCAAATTACTGGCAGTAACCTAGACTCATACTGTGAGCACATTATTGGCAACAACCTAGACTCGTACTGTGAGCAAATTATTTGCAGTAATCTAGACTCGTACTGTGAGCAAATTATTGACAAGATCCTAAACTATTGATTGGTAACCATTTCCTGGCAAAACAATTTAATTCAATCGCGCTTTAATTTCATTCGCTAGGACTACTACCCATGGAATGATTTTGTTTTGGAAAGCTACTTTGATGTAAATGAGAAGATAAACAAAATGCCTATGTCCATGTCTATGTCCATGTCTATGCCTATGTCTATGTTTATGTCTGTGCCTATGCCTATGTCTATTTTATGTCTATTGCAACTTCTCTATGTCTATGCCTATGTCCATGTCTATGCCTATGTTTATGTCTATGCCTATGTCTATGTCCATGTCTATGTTTATGTCTATTGCAACTTCTCTATGTCTATGCCTATGTCCATGTGTATGCCTATGTCTATGTCTATGCATATGTTTATGTCTATGCCTATGTCTATGTCCTTGTCTATGCCTATGTTTATGCCTATGTCTATGTCCATGTCTATGTTTATGTCTATTGCAACTTTCATAATTACATTTGCAAAAATAGGTAACTCTATTTCTATGCTTAACTGTAGTTGCTAAAATTCTATATTCTGTAATATTTTTCACCTTGCATTTTATATTACACGTCTAACTAATAACCTGTAATTTTTCAATGTTTCAGACAGGGAAAGTCGTATAATCCAGTTCTGTTGACCAATCCACCATCAGACAAGCTGTGGTTTACACTCTACTTTGACGTTAGTCGTCTATCCCATGATTGTCAAGGTATGAACTACAATTCGCAAGGTCAGTGAAGACCCTCGTCCAGGTTAAGTGCGTGGGTGGTAGACGTGACAGGCTTACAGCTGTTCGAAGATTTTGTGGTCACGTTGTAGGGACCCCTTCTCTTTTCTTGTCATTGTTGCAGTTGGTTTACGTTGATGTTCTGTGTGTGCGTTGTATTACGTATGTGTTATGTCCGTAGTTATCACATTCACATCTAAGGTTGGCAGTCAATGTGACCGCCATCACTGTTCGCCCCCCCCCGGGAAAGTTTGACCTGGCTCCTTCTCTTTTGTCATTGTTGAAGTTGGTTTACGTTGATGTTCTGTGTGTGCGTTGTATTACGTATGTGTTATGTCTGTAGTTATCACATTCACATCTAAGGTTGGCAGTCAATGTGACCGCCATCACTGTTTCCCCCCCCCCCCCCCCGGAAAAGTTTGACCTGGCTCCTTCTCTTTTCTTGGCATTGTTGCAGTTGGTAGACGTTGATGTTCTGTGTGTGCGTTGTATTACGTATGTGTTATGTCTGTAGTTATCACATTCACATCTAAGGTTGGCAGTCAATGTGACCGCCATCACTGTTCGCTCAAAGGAAAAGTTTGACCTGGCTCCTTCTCTTTTCTTGGCATTGTTGCAGTTGGTAGACGTTGATGTTCTGTGTGTGTGCTTTATATTACGTGTTTTATCACTTTAACATCTAAGGTTGGTTAGTCAAGGTCACTGGCTCCCCGCCGGGAGAGTTTGAAGATAGTGAGTAGGGACCGGGTCTGTCTTGAAACAAACGGCTAGCAATTAGTGGTCAGTCAGGAAATAAAACATATGTACTTGTACAATAATTGCAGTGTTAACGTTACCAGTGCATTTTTAAAACAGAATAATGCAATATGTGCTGCCTTAATGCATCAAATTAACTTAAAGAAGTTGTTGATAAAATAAAAATTGGCTGTGTGCAAAGTAAAAAAAAATCGTTGTTAAAATGAAACAGTGTGACGTTAACTGAAGAAAAGGCGTTAAATGTTCAGCGTTGTTAAACGAAACATCGCTAAACGGGGAGTCGTTAAGCGAGGTCTTACTGTATTCACTTTACACTTGTCTTACGCGTGTCTTACACTTTGCATGTCTTACTGTATTCACTTTACACTTGTCTTACGCGTGTCTTACACTTTGCATGTCTTACTGTATTCACTTTACACTTGTCTTACGCGTGTCTTACACTTTGCATGTGTTACTGTATTCACTTTACACTTGTCTTACGCGTGTCTTACACTTTGCATGTCTTACTGTATTCACTTTACACTTGTCTTACACGTGTCTTACACTTTGCATGTCTTACTGTATTCACTTTGCACTTGTCTTACACGTGTCTTACACTTTGCATGTCTTACTGTATTCACTTTACACTTGTCTTACACGTGTCTTACACTTTGCATGTCTTACTGTATTCACTTTACACTTGTCTTACACGTGTCTTACACTTTGCATGTCTTACTGTATTCACTTTGCACTTGTCTTACACGTGTCTTACACTTTGCATGTCTTGCTGTATTCACTTTACACTTGTCTTACACGTGTCTTACACTTTGCATGTGTTACTGTATTCACTTTACACTTGTCTTACACGTGTCTTACACTTTGCATGTCTTACTGTATTCACTTTACACTTGTCTTACACGTGTCTTACACTTTGCATGTCTTACTGTATTCACTTTACACTTGTCTTACACGTGTCTTACACTTTGCATGTCTTACTGTATTCACTTTACACTTGTCTTACACGTGTCTTACGCTTTGCATGTCTTACTGTATTCACTTTACACTTGTCTTACACGTGTCTTACGCTTTGCATGTCTTACTGTATTCACTTTACACTTGTCTTACACGTGTCTTACTATATTCACTTTACACTTGTCTTACACGTGTCTTACTATATTCACTTTACACTTGTCTTACACGTGTCTTACTATATTCACTTTACACTTGTCTTACACGTGTCTTACTATATTGACTTTACACTTGTCTTACACTTGTCTTACACGTGTCTTACTATATTGACTTTACACTTGTCTTACACGTGTCTTACACTTTGCATGTCTTACTGTATTCACTTTACACTTGTCTTACGCGTGTCTTACACTTTGCATGTCTTACCTTGCAAGTCGGCAGAATTTTCATTTAAATCACGATGTATCCATCCAAAGGTTTCATGACTTGCTTTCTCACACCACTTTAAATAATTTGGGTGGTGTTTGCTCTTAAATAAGCAGCTCTCGCAGTGAATGCTTCCTGTTATCAGGAATTGAGCGACTTGCCATTTGATTTGCATAATTGGGTTCACAAAACTCTGCCCCTCAGTGCAGCATTTTTATCTGAAGCAGAAAGATTATTTATCAGCAACTAGCAGATAGTAGTTCAATTACTGACCAGAGTTTGCATTGTTTAACTTTTGAAGTTTGGCAACTGAAGTTTGAAGCAACATTATTTGCATCAAAACCAGGCATAATCTACTGCACGTATAAGCGCTAATATAATTACGAAATTTTCATATTAAATAGTATCATTCGTCAATTTCTGGCAATAAGCTGTTTCGCAGTTTAGTCATGCACATGCGCAGTTGCTGTAGGTCAGTGGTTACCAAAGTAGGGGTAAATTACCCCCCGGGGTAATATGTTTTTTTTTTACGTGGCTTTACATAATTATGTCTACGAGTAGGGCGATTTACTATCAGGATCTTGTTCGAGAACAAGAAAAAATGAACTAGGTAAGGTTCTAGCTATTAAACTGTTACTATTACAGTAGCACGGGCTGCGAGGCGTTGTCAAGTGTACACGTATGCTTTGACTGGTACACTTAACCTTTGACCTTTTAATGTTCATGATCAATCACTGGAACTGTGAAAAGGCTTATTGGTTAAGTAAGGCAAAGAACGAAATGACAGTCAAATTTTTGAAAAGAGGTAAACTCAGTAGTAGCAGCAATAAGCCCAATTAACAATTAGTCTTATAATTAGCAGGTGAGAGCGCATCAGATGTGAGATACGCACTGTTTCCCAATCTGGACAAAGAAGCCATGTCCTCTGATTTAATGATATTGCAAGCAGACTTGTACGAACCAAGCGGCGGACTGAAGTGTAGTCAGCTAATTAAACACCGTTGGACACCAGCAACTGTCATGAAAAGGGTAAGCTGCCTTTAAAGGAAAAGTCAAGCTTTCTGGGAAGTCGGGCTTATTTCAAAGTTAGGGGAAAATGTTAGAAGGATTTAGTAATAAAAGTGAAGTGTAGTCAGCTAATTAAACACCGTTGGACACCAGCAACTGTCATGAAAAGGGTAAGCTGCCGTTAAAGGAAAGGTCAAGCTTTCTGGGAAGTCAGGCTTATTTCAAAGTTAGGGGAAAATGTTAGAAGGATTTAGTAATAAAAGTGCGATAGGCTCCCCCTGTAATTAGCAAAATCACTTAGAAGTCATGAAGTAAAGCTTGAGTGCTGCTATTTTGTACACTCATTCTTCCACCAATGATGTCATTCGCCAACTGAAGAAAAGCAGTGCACTGTCAACTTCTGTCAAAAGTGTGATAAGTTCTTACAAAAACGAATAGAGTTTGTGCAATTTTTCATGATTATTAGCTAAGCTGCAGAAGTTCGAATTATCATAAGCAGTGCATGCTTACGAAAAGTCGTGACGCGCCTACGAAAAGCGTGATGCGCCTACGAAAAGTCGCGATGCGCCTACGAAAAGTCGTGATGCGCCTACGAAAAGTCGTGACGCGCCTACGAAAAGTCGCGATGCGCCTACGAAAAGTCGTGATGCTCCTACGAAAAGTCCTGATGCCCCTAAGAAAAGTCGTGATGCGCCTACGAAAAGTCCTGATGCGCCTACGAAAAGTCGTGACGCGCCTACGAAAAGTCGCGATGCGCCTACGAAAAGTCGTGATGCGCCTACGAAAAGTCCTGATGCCCCTAAGAAAAGTCGTGATGCGCCTACGAAAAGTCCTGATGCGCCTACGAAAAGTCGTGATGCGCCTACGAAAAGTCATGATGCGCCTACCAAAAGTCATGATGCGCCTACCAAAAGTCATGATGCGCCTACCAAAAGTCCTGATGCGCATACGAAAAGTCGTGATGCCCCTAAGAAAAGTTGTGATGCGCCTACGAAAAGTCCTGATGCGCCTACGAAAAGTCATGATGCGCCTACGAAAAGTCATGATGCGCCTACCAAAAGTCATGATGCGCCTACCAAAAGTCCTGATGCGCCTACGAAAAGTCCTGATGCGCGTACGAAAAGTCATGATGCGCCTACCAAAAGTCCTGATGCGCCTACGAAAAGTCCTGATGCGCGTACGAAAAGTCATGATGCGCCTACCAAAAGTCATGATGCGCCTACCAAAAGTCGTGATGCGCCTACGAAAAGTCCTGATGCGCCTACGAAAAGTCGTGATGCGCCTACGAAAAGTCGTGATGCCCCTAAGAAAAGTCGTGATGCGCCTACGAAAAGTCCTGATGCGCCTACGAAAAGTCCTGATGCGCCTACGAAAAGTCCTGATGCGCCTACGAAAAGTCGTGATGCCCCTAAGAAAAGTTGTGATGCGCCTACGAAAAGTCCTGATGCGCCTACGAAAAGTCATGATGCGCCTACGAAAAGTCATGATGCGCCTACCAAAAGTCATGATGCGCCTACCAAAAGTCCTGGTGCGCCTACGAAAAGTCCTGATGCGCGTACGAAAAGTCATGATGCGCCTACCAAAAGTCCTGATGCGCCTACGAAAAGTCCTGATGCGCGTACGAAAAGTCATGATGCGCCTACCAAAAGTCATGATGCGCCTACGAAAAGTCCTGATGCGCCTACGAAAAGTCGTGATGCGCCTACGAAAAGTCGTGATGCCCCTACGAAAAGTCGTGATGCCCCTAAGAAAAGTCGTGATGCGCCTACGAAAAGTCCTGATGCGCCTACGAAAAGTCCTGATGCGCATACGAAAAGTCCTGATGCGCGTACGAAAAGTCATGATGCGCCTACGAAAAGTCATGATGCGCCTACCAAAAGTCATGATGCGCCTACGAAAAGTCCTGATGCGCCTACGAAAAGTCCTGATGCGCCTACGAAAAGTCATGATGCGCCTACGAAAAGTCATGATGCGCCTACCAAAAGTCATGATGCGCCTACCAAAAGTCATGATGCGCCTACCAAAAGTCATGATGCGCCTACGAAAAACCTGATGCGCCTACGAAAAGTCATGATGCACCTACCAAAAGTCATGATGCGCCTACGAAAAGTCATGATGCGCCTACGAAAAACCTGATGCGCCTACGAAAAGTCATGATGCGCCTACGAAAAGTCCTGATGCGCCTACCAAAAGTCATGATGCGCCTACGAAAAGTCATGATGCGCCTACGAAAAGTCATGATGTGCATTTAATAATTTTTTCAGTACATCTTTCTAAACGTGTCCGTGTACGAAGGAGTATTTTCATGCGGTGAATTGTATAAAGGAGTTTGGATGGTCAGCTTGAGACAGGTATGTACAATCTTCATTTGAAGATTACTGATTACAATAATTTTTGTGCATAGTACATGACATTGGTACTTACTGTCATAAACTAATTACTTGATTAATATTAATGGGCAAATTAATTAATACTAGAAGTTGTTCAACAAGTAATCTGAGTAACTGGCTGTGTGATCATCAGATTTTTGTAGGTAATTATCGCTAAAAATACGTCAAAAGAAACCGGGGCCCGGTTCCGCAAAGCTGTTACGAACTTACGATGTCGTTTTTAATAATTAAATGAATGTAACGATGCCGTCGTTAGCTTAGTGACAGCTTAATGAAACTGGGCCCAGATATTAAATTTATTATTAATAATTTAAATTTATTTCATACATTTAAAAGTATGTAGCATTATATAAAAATGCTACGCAACGTAAAAATAACAATGTGTGTGTAGCATTTAATTGTGGCTTGCATAGCAAAATCGTCCACAAGTCGGCAATTAAGCTTGTCTAATTATTCTCACATCCCAAATCTCCATTTCACGAGGATTATTTTGATACCAAGTTCATCACTCTATGTTATTTCTAAACTGAGATAATCCACATTGAAGTTGAGGTGCAGGCTGCACACTAAAAAACATAATCTTGAGAAAATCGCTGTTAAAGTCAGCCATTGTTTTTTGTCGCATTTCTACAAAACACTTTGCAACTGCACAAATGTTGGTTGCTACGGGCTTTGCAAGAACACATTGAAGTTCCATTTAAATCCAGTAGATGGCTCTTCCTGAGGAAATCTGGGCTTGGCAACAGAAAAAAACCGAAGTAAAATGACAGCTTCTACGAGCTACTATCGCAATTCGAAAATGCAATTTTTTTACAATTGGATTTTTAGTATTTTTGAACAGTTTCTTGATTCTTTGATGCTAGAATATAAAAGGCCAATATATTTAGCATTTTTTTTCGTAAAAAAAAACAAAAAAATCGACATTTAACCAAATTTTTGCTGCTTTGTACTTTGAAGCATCGTAACGCAGTTTCAACTATGCTGACATATGGATGGTTTTGGTTTGCAAGCACACACATATGTATAACTTTAATAACATTTAAACACACTTTGAAGCTGTTTAGAATTTTCTAGAATGCATACTGCCGATATTGTCATGCGTGCTCCAGTCTAGGCTCCAGTCATAGGAAACCGATAAATTAATCTTGTAGAATCCGTAGCAGAATAAACGCACGTTTAAACTCACGAACCACTTTTCAAATTTGCACATTTATGCTTTTTCTGTATTTCAGAAGTCGGTGAGAAACCCGTTTGTATATGAGCGTACAATTCATATACGAGACGCTGACATGATGTCAAGAAAGTTTGATTTAAGAAGTAAGTGGGTGAATACTTTTGCACCTCGCTTAACAACGTTAGTGCATTGTATATAAACACGTCGTTAAAGGAAAACTGGACGATTGTTTAGACTCAATCTCATTTTAATTTACTGTCCAAAATATAAAATATTCTTGCCTATAAAAGTTAGTAATTGTTTCTTATATTTTAATTGCTTACGTCAGAAACAGTTTGTGCAATGGCAGGCATCTTCCCTTGCTCGTCAAGCACATTTGCGTAAGTGTTACTGTTTAAATGTGTGATGTCACGAAAATTGGCTCTATGTCATATGGCGTCAGAAACTAACACAGCAGTTCATGATCATGCTTATCACGGTACCACCTTCTATTTGTCGGCCACCTGCATGTGACAAAAAAGCTCCGTTGCCAATCTTAGTAGATTCACTGAGCCGCGCGTAGCTTTGAAAGTTTAAAGAAATTTGAGTATCCGAGGTAATTATTATTTAATCTAAGCTTTGATCTAAAAAGAGCTATTGTAGTTTTCAATATTTTAGAGCATTGTTTATTCTGAACTCGTGTTTACACAATCATCCGGTTTTCTTTTAAGGGAAACAGTTATATGAAAAAATGCCTTTCATATAAACCTTGTAAAAGCATTCAGTTGTGACTCCCACGCGAAGATCAATAATGCCTGGTACCAGTGGTGGCTAGTAATTAAAATTACTGGGGGTGCTGCTTCAGAAGATTCTTAGCCATTGTTTTAATACTGTGTATAACGAAACAAATATGTTTAATTTTAATGTTGTAAATTTGTAATTATTAATTTAAATAAACAAGCATAGTTTATACATAAACTTGATAAAATCCTAAACCAAAATGTTTTGTGCTTACGGAGAGCCTAAACTGCCGCAATTCAAGAATATGCCAGTACACGGTTTTGTGCACCGCTACTGTGTGTGAGCAACTGACAGTACACACTGCGTGAGAGACAGTACTTTCTCTGCCTAACAGCAGATGCTAGCAGTGCAGCGTACTGCGTGTCATCTCAGACAAATGCGCACAACAGCCAAACACACCACTGTGCTGGGCTGTGAAGCAAACAGTACTACCCTCACGTGCTCTGCACCGTACAAATATGAAGAAAGAACTAACGAAAAAAGACTTATTATATTGAGCATTATCAATAATATCGAGTTAAAATAGGGGGTGCTGCAGTTCCACGGTACCTATACACGAGCCTCCATTGCCTGGCTATGCACAAGTGATCACTGAGTTGCCCTGCAAGGCAAAAATTAATAATACTTGGCTCATTATTACTAATAAAATGAGTGCAGCAAACAAACTTTCAGAGCTTACGCATAAAAACGAAACAAGCGTCGTTAGTGACTAAAACGTTTCAAAAATGTAGCGCAGTTAAACCGAAATGTCATTTGAAGGACAAGAAAAGCGGCGCCTGAAGTAGGTTTCCGAAAAATCTTCTTAAATATTATATTACTTTACAGCAATTTTATGAATATATCGTATTCGCATTGAAAAGAATTTTCGTTTGTTTTCATTTTAAATCTTCGGCAATGCTGTTCCGACGGCGCCATTACATGACGTTACTACGCCACATAAATCAAGGGAAGAAAAGTCAATGTTAAATTATGCCCCGAAAACTTTGCATGCAAATTTATATTACTTAGCATTTTGTTTACCTGCTGAAAAGAATGGAAATAATAATTTAAAATCATTGGTGAAATGCTGCTGGCTCGTCTTCCATGGTGCACCACTCACTAACCAAAAAACCAAAAATTTTACTCAGTTAGTGACGTGTGCGCTATGAACGCTCTCATTATTTTTCCGAACTTTACTCAATGTTATCTAAACTTGTTTCAAACGACCAACATGGCTGTGCCTAATGGTCATTGCAGGTGTTTAAATTTCGAAGTTTTATACAGCGTTACTGCCGGCGCAAACCCTGCATACAAAAAGGCAGTAGGTAAGTGTTATAAAATTTCGAGACGAATTTTTTAAGCTTTATGTAAGTGGAGGGTTTTCTTGTGCTTTTAAACGAGGCATCATTAAACTAGAACTTACTGTACCTCAGAAAAGAAGTTATTGATTTATTAGTTGCAATAAATTTTTGTCACTCTTTTCAAATATAATCAAACCTCATTATAACGCCTCCCCTTTATAATGCCAACCTCACTTAATGCCTACAGGACCGCATCATTCAAAATAGGTCTTATAAGACTAATGACTTTTCCGATACTGCATGAGCACAGACATGACTAAATGATTACAAATTATGTACTGTTCTATTCGGGAGAATCTCGGCTATCCAATCATGATGTTCCTTTGAACATTTATACGTGATTTAATCAGATAAAATTAAGACACGCCCTTTTCAGACACTCCAACTTAGTCAGGTGAGTAGCTTAGTCTGCTGTACACTTGCATGATCGTACACACTAATTTATTAATTGCGTGCTTGGTAGAGCTCAAACTGTGCAGTGTTGTGCTGCTATTCCAGGAAAAACCAACTCATCAGCCAAGGAGAAATTAAGGTGGTTTCATCTTTCACAGGAATTTCTCCTTCAAAACAAAGTAGACTTGGGGCTAAAGTGTGTCAGAGTGTTGTGTTTGGATAATTGAAATTTTCTGCATTAGCCGATTTCACACAAGTGATACTGTACATTGTTACAGAGCAAACACTGCAGTTACTAAAAGCTTTTCAATTTATTCGTGAAAAATCGATTTTTAATTTATCTAACGTAAGCAGATGCATTTCAAATATAATTTTACGTGAAAATCGTTGTATGGGGAATAGAAACCCACTAAAATATCGAATATAATGTAATTGTTGCTTAGTAAGAGCAGTTTTTCATGAATTTATGCAAAATGTAGCAAACTCATGCATTCCTGAAGGAGTCAAAGCTAAAATATTTGGCAAAACATAGTATCTATATTTGCAATAAACATGTTTTTCTTAACGCCAACTTTTTCCGAGTCCAAAAATAGTCAGAATAAAGAGGTTTGATTTTGTCGAAGTGTGCGATGTGATGCAAAGTTCATCATTCTATATTCTGCACCTATAATGATAATTTGTTTATGAAAACCAATGTGAAAATTGGTTCTTGAAATGTGATAACCAAAGCAGTTATGCTAAGTGTGAGCACGTCTTTAGGTTGTACTGAAGTATATCGCTAAGCAACGGCCGACCAGCTATGTGGCACCTGGCATTTGTTAGTGTACGTAGTTTGTGCTAGAGAGAAAAGAATTATGTAATAAATGTGAAAAAGGAAAAGTAAGGTAGGTCAGTAAGAACAGGATAGCGCTAAAAAACAGTTTAGAGAAAGGTCATGGGAGTAGGTTTACATATTATAGTTTTAGTTTTTTGAGAGGTGATTATATTCTCATTTTTGTAGGAGTGTAATTAGTAATCATAAATTAGTTTGTGTTAATGGAGAGAAATTTTGTATGCGTATAGTTATAATATTTTTCAAGGAATATGTTATGAAGGGAGTAAAGAAAAACAAAAAGACAAATACAATTACAGGTTTTTTGAGTCATCAGGAGGAACTTGAGAGTCGAGTTTCGGCTGCTATTCCTGCAAAGTTCATCATTCTATATTTTGCACCTATAATGATAATTTCGTTTAAGTCACAGTTCAGGGATAAGACCTTAAGTAACTAAACACTTATTTCCAAGGTGGTCCCAATTATTATTACTTGCATGTTACTTTGATAAGCCCCGCGTGCTTGGTCGAAGAACGAGTGTTACCATTTTTTAAGTCTTTGGTATGACTCATTCGGGAGTTGAACTCGCACCTCCCGGGCGGGAAGCGAGCATGCTACCATTGAGCTACAGCTACTTCTGCTTTCTATACACGTGCTGTACTTCTTTCAGGTATCCTAGGATCATTTCACGTCGACGACGTCCTTTTTGTGGGTAGAGAGGATCCGCACCGCAACCTGAACGAGTTGGAAAATTCCGAACACCTCGGCGTCGTTAATCCCCTGAAGAACAAAAATGTCGCGACGACAAAACCGGTTAGCAAAATTGCCAGTCGTGGTGAAAGAGACGATGATGATTCATGGCAACTGGGCAGCAATGGAGGCAGGCGTGCATCGAAAGAGGGAACAGAACGTTTGAAAACAACAAAACACGTCAACGACAATATCTGGGACGGTGGTTTCCTGGACGGTAAAGTTCATTTGTCGGAGTATGACTGCGGGAGTATCCTGGAACAGGAAAGTTGGTACGTGAAACTACTAGCGAATTATCAGTATATATCACAAATTTGCTGTGTATATTTTGTGATACGTAATTTGCACGGCGGTTTGAAGAAACCAAAAATTAAGTTTTTATTCTAAAATACCTACATAAACAGTGAAGTAGTGTCAAGTTGAAAATCAGAAACCCAAGTGACCAGAACTACAAGTGAAATCATTTAGGTGTGAAAACAGGTTTAGAGATTATGCATTCATAAAGACTGTAGAAGCCAATGAAAATTTAAACAGGAAAGAGAAAGTTCAACAATTTTAACAAGAGCACCTGAAGGTGGCAGCACTATCCAAAGCTAAAAAAGTATGATGACATTGGGATAAATATACAACATAAATTTAGATTTAGAATAATTAAAAATGATTTTCTTTTGTCGACACAGTCTTATAAAAATATGCAATTAAATATCCTACAAATGAAATGGATATCTGTAAATTGAACATGTTGCTTTTTTGATTTTTTTATTGGAGTTAGTGAGACTATTTTATGTGCTGCTTGCAAGCCGAAACCGTCCATAAATCGTCATAGTTAAAACTACATTATGATGCTTCACAGTAGAATAACCCAAAAATTTGGTCAAATGTTGAATATGTTCGACTTTTATATTCTAGCATCAAATTATCAAGAAAATGTTCGAAAAATACTAAAAATTTAATTTCATAATTCCCTATCCGCTTTTCTGTCTAGAAAGTAGTACTACAATCGTTAACAACTCGTTTTTTAAACTCCAATAGTAGCACCTGCAAGCGGTCATTTTACTTCGGGTTTTTCTGTTGCCAAGCCCAGATTTTCGTCAGGAAGAGCCATCTACTGGATTTAAATGTATCTTTAAGGTGTTCTTTACATTTGTGCAGTTGCGAAGTGTTTTGTAGAAATGTGACAAAAACAATGGCTGACTTTAACAGTGATTTTCTCAAGATTATGTTTTTCAGTGTGCAGCCTGCCTGCATCTCAACTTCAATGTGGATTATCTCAGCTTAGAAATAACATAGAGTGATGATATTGGTACCAAAATGATCCTCAGTAAATGGAGATTCAGGATTTGTGAATAACTAGAAAAGTTTAATTGCCGACTTATGGACGATTTTGCTATGCAGGCGCGCGCATGTAATGTATGCGTTTACTTAAAGAATTTATTTTATAGTTACAAAGACGTAGTTCTACACAGTGGAAAAATTCTGGTGCTATCCTGTCTCGTATCTTTCATTATTTATTTATGGTAAGTTGTTACTGTCTTTTTTGAGTGGTTCTGAGGACTAATAGATTATAAGTACATATTGAACGTGCGCTTTAATTGAGGACGGCTGAATAGGTGAATGGTCTCACGTACATGACTGAAGTTAAGCCATGCTGAGGCTAGCCAGTGAATGGATGGGTGACTGTCTTCAACATGTGCTCATTCGGTTTCATTTGCCATGCCGATTCTGGCAGTTTACCTCGTGGAACGAAGAACATGGTTGAGACGCGTGCACGCACACAGAATTTCGTGATGGCAGTTGCTACTATGCCTTAACTTCTCCAGGACCGTGTGCTTCCATTTTGCATGGGTTTTATTAAGCAGCGATTATGTTATATTTAATAATTTTTGTAGGATTCTTCTCCTCACACAATGGACTTTTGTGCAAAATTATATGCGAAATGCATCTGCCTACCTTAGACAAATTAAAAATTTTATTTTTGACGGAAAAATTGAAAAAAGCTTTCAGTAACTGCAGTGTTTGCACTGTAACAATGTACAGTATCGGTTGTGTGAAATCAGCTAATGCAGAAAATTTCGACTATCCAGACACAACACACTGATACACTTTCGCTCCAGACACAACACACTGACACACTTTAGACTCAAGTCTACTCTATTTTCAAGGAGAAATTCCTGTTTAAAGATGAAACGACCTTAATTTGTCCTTGGCTGATTGATTGTTTTTTTCCTGGAATAGCTGCACAACACTACACAGTTTGGGCTGTAGCAAACAGGCGATCAATAAATTAGTGTGTACGATCACACAAGTGTACACCAGACTAAGCTACTCGATAGGCTAAGTTGGAGTGTCTGAAAAGGGCGTGTTTTTCTTAATTGTATCCAATTAAATCACTTATAAATGTTTAATTTTATAGCATGATTGGATAGACGATATTCTCCTGAATAGAACAGTGCCTAATTTGCAATCGTTTAGTTGTGTCTGTACTCGTACACTAGCAGAAAGGTCATAAGGTCTTATTATAAGAGCTATTTTGAATGGTGCGGTCCTGAAAGAGTTAATAGTTTCACCACTTCTGCGTGAAGTAGTACTACGTTAAATTAATGCAATAAAAACTGCATTATTATTTTGCAATACTGTGACTACAGTGTATTCGTGATAATATGTTTTGAAGTGATTACACTGATCTCGGTTTGCCGGACCTCGCTTTTACTGATATCAGAAAATTCGGACAAAATCTGGTCCGTTCAAAGTCCCACATAGTACGGGCACAGCTATTTTGCAAGTTGACCGCTAGTTGACGGGCCATCACTTTGTTTACATCATGTACATCAGTGTAACCACGTGTTTATCTCTATGTATGAAAATATAGAATCAATTATGCGAAGTTATTTGAGTCAATTGCAGACAGTTTTTATATACTTTTGCATAGGAGCGGCCCATACTAGTCGTTTCTAAGACAATTAGGCAACTGATTCTACATTACCGTGAGTCTAATACACGGTGTTTACTGTATTAGCTTAGTATCAGAAAATACAGACAATTGTCAAATTCAGACCGACGTCTCCACGGTTTTGTCCGGCAAACCGGTATTTGTGCGTATTTTCAAACTTGAAACCGTTTTATTTATTTATCTTTCATAGGTGCCATTTTGTAAGAAGCAAAAAGTTTGACACCTCCGAGAAGAAACTGATGTTGTACATACTTGCTGGTGCTGTTCTTCTAGAGGCTCCCATATTTGTCCATCACTGCACTGATTTAATTCATACGAACTTTCTTTCATTGCAACGATGACATTAACTGTTCTGCTTTGTGTGTTAATACTGTGATTAACTTGTATGAAATGGAAGCCTAGTATAACTCACTCACTAGTATAATGAAAATAATTTACATTTAGACATTCACTTTATGTATCTTGCATTAAATAATCATTTTCTTTAAATGAAAACAATGAAATGAAAACTTCATCTAACCTTTTAGCAGCTTGTCATTAATTAAATTAGGCTATGTCTCTGTTGATCCGTTATGTAACTTACCGACAGAGAAATCATAACTACATCCGATATACTTATTTTAACCCTTTCATACCCGTTGTATCTTGTGGGATACGAGAATATTTTCTGCCTTTAAAATTAATAAAATTTTAAAACTGACAGTTATTTGATCTGTTAATAGTTATTTTTATTTAAGCCAATAACAATAGACTAAAAATGGTGATAAAATGGCAAACTAGAAAATCTACATAGCACTAGGTACAGTACTTTAGAGACGACTTTGTACAGATCAGCATAGCGTGCATACTAAATGTGTTAAATACTTTAAAAAATTATCAGCAGTTGCAAAATGAAGCACATTTTACGCTTCCATTGAATCCCAATGTATCCCGTGGGATACGGACTATATTTAGCACGCGGGCACAGGTAGAAAAAATAATTATTATGTGTAAACAAGATATTAAAAATATAATTTAGGACTGAAAGGGTTAAACAACTTCTTTTTTTGGAACAAAAACTACTCCTACCAAGTTTAGATTATCCAACTCACTGTTTTTCGGAAACATGAAAATGAAAAAGTGAAGACAACGTCTAACATAAAATAAACAGAAAAAAGTGAAATTTACATTTAGACATTTACTTTATGTGGTTTGCATTTGATGCTTTTCTTAAAACAAAGACAACGAAACAAAAACTACATCTAACTTTTTAGCAGCCTCCTGTCCATTAAATTAAGTTAAGAAAATCAAAACTGCATATAATATATTTGCAACATGCATTTAGTCCTTTCTATAAAACAAAGGCAAAAAACAAAAATGCGTCTAGCGAATTTACATAGCTACCAAATACAGCTTGTTGTTAGTTCTTTTCCTGTTTCCATGAAATGATTGATGATGATCGTCGTACTAATAGTTACGTCTGACTTTTCTAATACACTAGCTAGATATCCACATGATGTAGATATTTGCAAACAGCAACTTGTTACAAAGATTTTACATTATATGGAATGTGTGACCAGGGCCTATTTCAAGGGGGGGGGAAGTGGGGATACTTCCCCGGGGCCTCACCGTCCAGGGGGTAACATTTTTTTGCTTTATGCGAACATACTGCCCCCCCTCTCTCTCTCTCTCTCTCTCTCTCTCTCTCTCTCTCTCTCTCTCTCTCTCTCTCTCTCTCTCTCTCTCTCTCTCCCCCTTGCCGCATGCGTGCTGTTTGCCAGTATTGACAAGTATTAAGGACTGGTCTTCAGAATAAAGCAGTTTTTCTTTCAATTGTTCTTTCGTTTAACAACTGTATAACTCCATATTTTCTCTTCGAAAATGCTTCTCCAACGTTCTAGCAGTTCAAAAATTTTCTGGGTGCCAAACATGGTAGTGCCCGCCCCCCGGCGCTTCGCCCCCCCCCCCCCTGATGGGGCCTCATAACTGCTTGCATGCACTATTGAAAGAAGTGATGTTGGAGCAGAAAGTCTTAATTAGTGGCGGTCGATGTTCCTACTGAAGAATTTTTTCAAAACGTCCAAGCAAAGCATTTTGTAGAACAATTTTCGAAGCTTTTTGTTTTTCCAAGCATAAATTATCGGGTTCATAAATGAATTGTTGTACATTAGTACAAAAAAGATACTGGCAGTCTGGGAAGATACGAGTCCATTTTGCGTGACAATGATCATTCTGATACTTACTATAGTTATTGGAAAATAACAAAAAATGAAAGTACCAATGACTAGAGCAATAATCTTGACTGATTTCCAGGCTGCATAAGATTATGGATATCCATAAAACAAGACCAAAAATCCATAAAATAAAATTTGAAAAATCCATAAAATAAGAAATGCATAAAATAAAAAAATATTTTTTTTGTGATTTTTTGTACAAAATAAGGCAATCAAAACTGAATACAGGCATTGGATCGAAAACTTCAGCCTAGAGGGCATTCTACATTCGTACCAAATAGACGAATTATTTGAATTGAAGTGATGAATTACAAGGCATTGTCTCGTAAAATTTGATTAAATTTGAAGTGATATGAAACCGATAAAATTAAAACGAAACCCATCAAATTAAAACTGCGTCCTGTGTGTTTAAAAACACGTTTCAAGCCTCCTGTTTTTACTTTTTAATTGATTTCCCCCTGGGCATCTCGTTCCAGATATAGTCTATTTCTTATTTTATTGATATCCATAAAATAAAATTTCAAAAATCCATAAAATAAGCTATTTCATTTATTTTATACATATCCATAATCTTATGCACCCTGCAGTGATTTCACATTATGCTTGAATGATCCTGCTGCATTTGGTTCAATCTGTCGCATGTGCTTTCGAGCAATACATATAACGTTTGCATTTACAACCAGCAAAACTGCTGTAATGATTACACAATATATAAAACTCAGAATAATGAAATTCTGATTTGAAAATGCACAGCTATCCTTCCAGCTGTCTTGGAGATATATCACGGCGCTTAGACCAAGTGACTGCAACCACAAAACCACAATAGTAAGCCGAACTACCCATTTTCATCAGTAAATTGTACCTTAGTGGGTATTTTATGACAATAAAACGGTCTATTGTAACAGCCAATAATGTTGCCATTGACACGTAACTAAAAACTGAGGAAATCTGATACAATAGTAAACAGTCACCTTCTGACAACGTGTTATATTGATAGTGGAGTTTATATGAAAGAACGTGCAGATACAATCCTGTTAACAAGTCTGCCACTGCGAGATTACATATATACCAGTTCTTATACTCTTCCATGTGCTTGTACTTCACAAGAGCTATAATAACTATCAGATTAGTTAGCACAATAAATGCTGCTATGATATTTTTCACAACATGAACTACATAAAAAATATATTGGTATTGCCAAGTGGATATGTGTCCATCTGATTGATTCCAGTTGTTGTATGATGAATTTTCTATGATAGTCTGACTGTCACAATGTATGGCTAACCAGTTTATAAGTAATATAATCAAAATAGTATGTGACATCTTCCAAGTTGGTGTTTGTTGTTCGTACAACGTAAAGTATTTTACAATCAGTTTGTAGATTGTATTTTCGTTAGCTCTTTAACAAAGGCACAACTGCAATTATAGTTACAACACAGTTACATTACTTCGTTATTCACATTGAAAGAAATAACTACCATAATAGTAATGTAAAGTATTATTGCCCAGTGTGTCAGTTAACAGCTTTAATTACCCCTATTTTCTGCAAATGCCTTTTAATGGGCGCTGATGTAGAATTTAATTTGTTTACTTATTTGCATAAATCTACAAAGCTTACCTTTATTAGCCACTTTCAGAAACTGCAATGGTAGCAGTGACAGTTTGTTAGGGCATTATATTAATCAATGTTGGGTGTTAACATACTGTCATGCTTTCATCCAACTAAATGTGAATCGAAGGAAACTTGTGCATGACTCATGACAAATTTAGTCCAAACTATTAAAAAATTAAAATGTGAAAATTTTAACGAGAATTTGAAACTTTTAGACATGTTAGAAATCCTTTAGGTTAATTTTTGTTGTAAATGAGTGAAAGCCACCTTCAATCCACATTAAATATAGCAGTGCCAGATAACCAATAATTGTATAATTTGTTCAGATGAGACAGATATAATTTATGTAAGTACTTATTTGTGTAATTTAGTAATTTATGTAAGTACAAAAGCACATGACAGCATATCAAAAATAGCCATAAAACATATGAACTCATTTTGTCAAAACAACATAGGAGAAAGTTCAATTCATTTTTCACGCACATTTCTTGCTCAGCTCTATAAAGTGCAAGGCAGCTAAAATACCTGAGCATTAATATTTTCTTCTGTGTTATTATCTCCACTTAAGAATAAAATAATTAAGGCTGACATTTAAATTATCTGGAATTGGTGCTAGTATTAGTGGTCTAACATTTACACACTTTTTCAGTGTAGCACGTAATTACTAGTAGATCGTTTTAGACAACCACTCAAGAAAGAAACAAAAATTGTTCAAAATTTTTTGCTTGGGTTCCCAAATTATTTTTTCTGCACAGGCACTGCAACACATTTATTTCTTGCTTTGCAGATTTGGACGCTGTCAGTTTGTTTCCATCGCACTTGCTTCTGGTTTTCGTAAGTGTATTTGTTGCTTTTATTATCATTTTATTTTGCTGATAATGTTATTGCTTGTTGAAATTGACTACTGTCATTTTAGCTATCTCTTTTACCGAGATAAATGCTATGAAAGTTGTTAAATCTAAGATAAAAGCGAATATTACTTATGAAAAAGAAAATAAACTGGTGATTAAAATTTAATGTTAAAACATTTTTGTTTAATGCATTTTTAACTTTTTGCATGAATGGCACATTAAAATAACTTGAAATCAATGAGATTTGGGTGTGACTGTAAGTGAAGGCAAGATTTCCGCTATTATCAGCACGGGTAAGGAATTTGCAAAACATTTTTGTTATTGATTTTTACTTTCAGTTCACTGGCTTTTAACAAACCTCTGCTGTAAGATAATTATTCCGACTGGCCAGTATTGATCAGTTTAGGTTTACTGCAGTAAGTTTAACTGCATTTACGATGGAGCGTCTCACAGATATCGAGTTGGTTGGGATAAACGTACAGGAAACTCAGGCCAGGGCTTACGGAGTAGTTGGCGAAAAGATGATAGGAGACGAATTCGTGCACACTTCCTTTGGCAGAGTTCATGTTGCTGTGCAAGGCACTAAGGGCAAGCCAGCGTTGATAACCTGCCATGACATTGGACAAAATTATTTATCCTGTTTTGGAGGCTTTTTCAGTTATCGTGATATGGAACCTATGCTTCAGAATTTCTGCATCTACCATGTTGACGCTTTGGGACAAGAGGAAAATGCAGAACAGCTGCCGGACAATTTTACTTATCCAACTGTTGACCAACTTGCAGAAATATTGTTCACGATCACTGAGCATTTTCAAATCAAACGCTTTGTTGGTTTTGGTGTAGGCGCCGGTGCCAGCATTCTGTGTCGATTTGCTATCACTTACCCACAAAAGATGGATGGTTTAATTTTGATAAATGGTGTGGCAGGTCAGGCTGGTTGGATAGAATGGACGTACCAAAAGATCAGCGCTTGGTATCTAAAAGGTAAAAGCATGAATGAATTCACGCAGGATTACCTGTTGTGGCACCACTTTGGCAAGGAGACACTTGAATTGAACCATGACTTGTTAATGGCATTTAAGGAAAACTTGCAGAGGCAGAATCCATTTAATCTGTCATTTTTCATCAATGCTTGGGTAAATCGTACTGACCTACACATCTATAGATTGACAGATGCTGAGAAAAAGAAGAATCCTGTTCCCATTCCGGCTCGCGCTATCAAGTGTCCCGTTCTTCTGGTAACCGGAGTGACGTCTCCGCATGTAGACGACACCGTGGATTTAAACTCCAGATTGGAGCCGTCGCTGGCGAACTGGATGAAGCTGTCCGACTGCGGTGGTATGGTGTTAGAGGAGCAGCCCGGAAAAGTCTGCGAAGCCCTTATTCTCTTCCTGCAGGGAATGGGTTACGTACAGCATGTAGGACACGTGAAGCCGGCTGGATTATCAACTCCGTCAAAACGACCTTTCTTGGAAGATAGTAACAAGCGAGTGATTGCTTAGAAGTATGCACTGTATGAGAGCTTCTTCATTCTTGCTTTGTGGAATCACTGTCACTTTTGTATCCATTTTTTTGTATGTAGAGCAACTGGTTAAGTCGGGGAAAAGAAAATGAAATAATATGCGTTGTTGGTAATTTGGCAGCTTGTAATGCATATTTAGTGCAGCAGTACTAAATTTAAAATGTTAGTGCTGTAGTTTTGCATTATCTGCACAAAATTGGACTTATTGTGAAAGGAGTTTTATGTGTTAACTTTTGCTTAGTAACAGCTTCAGGTCTGCTACTGACAGGTCTTAAATTTAACACCAATCCTTCCCTAAATTCCTGTAAATCTACCCAAGGACAGGCAGAAGTCGCCCATACACCCTCCGTTTACTTTAGGCCTGTAACGATTCATCGTTGTGCAACAGTATCGCGATAATCTGAATTACTGATAGGTGACAGTGTGCCGCCTTCCGTAGTGAAAGGGTTATGTCCCATTTTTCTTGACAGCAAATCTTAATTACTACTTCATTTGCTGTGTGGCGAAGACGGTGACGTAAACTGGTTAATTGCTTTATTGTTTTGCTGCCATGTATTTAGCGCTTTATGCTTTAAAGCGGCTGTATTTCAGTTAATGATTAGCTGACATTGTTCCAACGTTTAAATTTTTTACATGCAGGTTTTTCGGCCATAATTTGATAACTACTGAAACTTGTAACTTTCAACTTTCTAACGCACTAGTTTCTAATATTATTGTAGTCTAAACTTTTGTGCCACCCGATACAATTGAACATAAAATTGGCATCGTGATACCTTTTGTAACAATACGCATATCGTCAAAATGCGTCAGTATAATGCCAATGCGAATCATTGATATTTAGCACAAGCTTGAATGATAAAAACAGAATGTACTGTAGATACGTAACAATCAGTGCAGTGAGCGCTGTATTAGCAGACTTGACGCAGGCAGACCTAGCAAAAAGGAAGAAGTTGAAACTGCAACGTGTTTGTGATCTGTAGTCGGCTGATTATGTTTTTGCTTATAAGTTTCTGAAATGGCTTGCAGCAAATGCAATTAAGTAGAAAATGCACCAGCGTATTTTAAATCAAAACCATTGAAATGTTTTGCATTTCTGGTGATGTTACAATGCAAATAATACAAGAGCGTAAACAGAAATCAAACAGTCTGCTGAATTATTTAACACTTACCCATATATAATATATCAACAGCTTAATCTAGTTTTTTTTGTCAAAGGCTGCAAGCGTTAACTAAATGTGTATCGTGATACGTATCGTACCGTGAGGTTAGTATCATGATATGTATCGTATCGTGTCTTGGGTATAAGTATCTTTATTTTATCACCTTTTTACAGGAAGAAAAACGCAGTGCGTAAAACGATAATATGATAATAACAATGTAACAAAATTATTGGAAGTAATGTTACAGCGGTAATTTACTCGCGTTTGGCACAAACGATTTTAAAAAGGCAAAAATGTGAAAGAAAACGGGTGAAATACAAATTTTATGCAGTTAATATTTCAACATTTTTCATACAAAATTCAAGAAGGAGATTGACGTTTGCTTGTTGAAAGTGTTCTGTTTACTTCTAATGATGCCATTGGGCAAAATTACTTATCAGAGACGTAGTTTGTGGATCGGTCAGCGTGACTGCCAAAAAAGAAAGGCTGCATGATTTGAAAGTGACTTGAATGAGAAATTGACCGTCTAGTGCGGTCAGGGCAGAAAAACCCTATATGTATGTGAATAATGAAAAAGATGCTGTATAAACTTGTTAATTGCTGTGCAAAATTAACATTGTATAGGATTCTTTACCCATTTAACAAACAGGCAAATTTTTTTATGTGGTGATAGGTATATCTTTTAAGGTGCCTGCCTCCATTTCTCGTAAAAAAATGGCAAATTTGTAATAAAATTAATGTAAACTGTACGTACAGTAATGATTTACGGTTTACCGCTGGAAAGTTTTGTAGCTTTCCGACAATAGTTGCTTCCACGTAACGTGCTAGAACATTCCAACATAACATGCTATTTGAGCAGTTCAAAAACTGTGTAATTGCAAATTGTTCTTAAATGCAGACAAGTGCTAGAACAGACTAATGCTAATTCTAATTGATTATTTAGTAATAAAGCTTTTCCTGTTTAATTTTTAAATACACGTTACATGGTAAGACACATAAATCATTATTAATCATTGTATATATACACATATACATACATATATATATATATACATAGGGCGCTTTGTACAACATATTTAATTGCTTTTTGTTCTTGGCTTGTCAATGGTATGTTGTAATTATTGTTGTAACTAATGTTCAGTAAATAACATGGTAATCAAACTAGAGTTGTTAACTGGTAACTAAGATGACGGAATTCGAAATATTTGCTGACATTTTGTAAAAAACAACTTGAATTGTCAAATTTATTCCATGTTGATATTAATTTATATTAATTTCTAAATCAAGTTATTGTAAGAAGAATTTGTCAACCATTATAAGGTTAATGTGAAGATTATTATTAAATTTAATTATGCTATAAACGTTAAATTAAATTTCCGTACTCATCTTGAAAGACAGAAAATGTAAAAAGTTAAAATGCTTCCTGGTTTTGAACCGGGGGCCTTCTGGTTACATTGCTTATGTCTGCAATGTCAGCAGAATGTTGCTGGTTCAAAGCTAGGCCGCTTTCCAAATTTTTCACATTTCCTGTTTTTCAAGTTAATTAATTCTGGTTCTGTAACTTCGTGAATTTGAACATGAATTTGTGTCCTTTTAGTGATAATTAAGTAATTTTCTAAGTTTGCACGCAAATCCCTTGTTAATTCTTACTTCTTAATCAGTACGTTTCAGTACATCTCTAATATCTATGCTAAGGTGAATTGGAATATTTTCACTGAGTAACACAGTTATTGCTAAAGTTGCTTCATTTTTCAATTCTTGTTAGCAGATGTAAAAGTTTATTCATTGGCCTCGATGATAAGCTTTTTCACATTTTGCTCACGAGCAGTTGCTGTAGGTCAAAGGTTAAGCGTACTGTAGCAACTGTCTCGTGACATGTGGGTAAAGCAAAACCGTCTGGCACACCAGTTCAGTTGTTCTATGCGGATTTTACTTAATTATGAATTAGTCTGCATGTTGAGTGATTTACTAGCAGGATCTTGCTTGAGAACAAGAAAAAATGAACTAGGTAAGGTTCTAGCTAGCTGCTAAAACTGTTACTATTACAATAGCTTGGGCTGTGTGACATTGCCATGTGTACACAAATGCGTTGTCTAGTATAACTAACCTTTGACCTAACCTTTGACCAGGCTCATCATTAACATCTCTCTTATTCTCTTGTATTCTCTTGTTTGCCTGCGATTCCTTTCATCGTCGGGAGCAATTACGAATTCACTTTAATCAATGAAGCCGTGTATTATAGAGGCGCTTACAATCTTTTAGTTAAAGGTCAATTGCCATCCTTGTGATTGTAATTTAATATCTTGATTTCCATTATTAATAAAAGCAGTTTATGTAATGTAATTAATTGTATATTCTTTTGTAATCGCAGAGAGGTTATATATTTTCGCCCAGCATTTTTTATCATTACTTTAGTTTGGCTATTCGTAATAGATGGAGCAGCAGTAGACTTCGTATTTTTGAAACAAGTCTAGCTTCCTGTTTTAGAAGTTTAGGAATTCCCAGTAGGTATTATCTTCTTTGGGAAGCTCTATTGAAATGTATGTGAAGATTTACGCTATTGTATTTAAGATGTGGTTTTAAACTGCATAACACACACAGTAGGTATTATCTTCTTTGGGAAGCTCTATTGAAATGTTGTGAAGATTTACGCTATTGTATCTAAGATGTGGTTGTAAACTGCATAACACACCCAGTAGGTATTATCTTCTTTGGGAAGCTCTATTGAAATGTTGTGAAGATTTACGCTATTGTATCTAAGATGTGGTTGTAAGCTGCATAACACACACAGTAGGTATTATCTTCTTTGGGAAGCTCTATTGAAATGTTGTGAAGATTTACGCTATTGTTTCTAAGATGTGGTTGTAAACTGCATAACACACCCAGTAGGTATTATCTTCTTTGGGAAGCTCTATTGAAATGTATGTGAAGATTTACGCTATTGTTTCTAAGATGTGGTTGTAAACTGCATAACACACCCAGTAGGTATTATCTTCTTTGGGAAGCTCTATTGAAATGTATGTGAAGATTTACGCTATTGTTTCTAAGATGTGGTTGTAAACTGCATAACACACCCAGTAGGTATTATCTTCTTTGGGAAGCTCTATTGAAATGTATGTGAAGATTTACGCTATTGTTTCTAAGATGTGGTTGTAAACTGCATAACACACCCAGTAGGTATTATCTTCTTTGGGAAGCTCTATTGAAATGTATGTGAAGATTTACGCTATTGTTTCTAAGATGTGGTTGTAAACTGCATAACACACCCAGTAGGTATTATCTTCTTTGGGAAGCTCTATTGAAATGTATGTGAAGATTTACGCTATTGTTTCTAAGATGTGGTTGTAAACTGCATAACACACCCAGTAGGTATTATCTTCTTTGGGAAGCTCTATTGAAATGTATGTGAAGATTTACGCTATTGTTTCTAAGATGTGGTTGTAAACTGCATAACACACCCAGTAGGTATTATCTTCTTTGGGAAGCTCTATTGAAATGTATGTGAAGATTTACGCTATTGTGTCTTAGATGTGGTTGTAAACTATATAACACACTGTATATTTAGCTCCTATTGTGCAAATTTGTTAGCAATATAAGATGTATCTGTCCTTAGTTAAGCTGTTATGGTTTTTCCTATTAGTTAATATCACTAATGGGTGGTGACAATTTACTGTAATGCACGGATGAGGTTATTTGCTTTGCCTTTCTGGCTGTTTCCACTGTGCAATGTGAAAACAGACCATTGCATATCTAAGCACTTGCACCATTTATAGAAAGTAACTCGTCGACGGAAGCTTCACAATATACCAGCCTATTACAAATGTGCTTAAAAATCATTTTCGTGACATATCTGCCTTCTCGTGTCCGCAATTTGCCTTAGAAATTTCGTAACCGCGTCTTAATATTTTGGTTGTCGCGCCGGCAATGCAGTGCGTCTTTAAAGATGAACATGATTTTAGCGAGTTATGCTGTGAAGAGTATGGAAAAACAACATTACCTATAATGAAACATGTGGATCAGCAAACTATTACATGTTAAAACAGTTCAAATGATGTAAGTTCTTCACAGTGAATTGGAATATTTTCAATGAGTAACCATTGTTATTGCAATTCCCACTTTTCAGCTTTTTTTCACCTGATGTAATTGTTTATCAGGGCCAAGGCCAAGAGATAGCCGGTACCAAGACAGTAACGGCAGTGGCTAATTGTTTATCAGGGTCAAGGCCAAGAGATAGCTGGTACCGAGACAGTAACGATAGCGGCTAATTGTTTATCAGGGCCAAGGCCAAGAGATAGCCGGTACCGAGGCAGTAACGGTAGTGGCTAATTGTTTATCAGGGCCAAGGCCAAGAGATAGCCGGTACCAAGACAGTAACGGTAGCGGCTAATTGTTTATCAGGGCCAAGGCCAAGAGATAGCCGGTACCAAGACAGTAACGGTAGCGGCTAATTGTTTATCAAGGCCAAGAGATAGCCGGTACCGAGACAGTAACGATAGCGGCTAATTGTTTATCAGGGCCAAGGCAAAGAGATAGCCGGTACCGAGACAGTAACGGTAGCGGCTAATTGTTTATCAGGGCCAAGGCCAAGAGATAGCCGGTACAGAGACAGTAACGGTAACAGATATTCCTTTGTCTTGATATTATAAATTGTTAGCCTTTTCACAGTTTTGTTGTGCACGCACGCAGTTGCTGCAGGTCAAAAGTTAAGTGTACCACAGCAGTGCGTCTTTACCACAACCGTCACTTGACGTGGGTGAGTAAAGCAAAGCCGTTTGCTGCATCAGTTTACCAACTTCAGTTGTTTTATGTGGTTTTTACTTAATTATGCATTAGTCTGCGCGTGCTGTGATTTACTAACAGAATCTTGCTTGGGAACAAGAAAAAAATGAACTACGTAAGGTTCTAGCTAACTGTTAAAACTGTTACTATTACAGTAGCATTGGTGCCAGGCGTTGCTCAACAAAATAAGCAGAACCGTTTACCTTAACTTTACGAAAATATACTGGCATCGACTTTTTGTTTATTTTTTCGTTGCTTTTAACTTCATTCAGCTTCATAAACAATTTCTAAATGTTTTGTACGTTGCTCATTCTAGAGTTGTTTGTTCTAGTTCGATAGACTGCATAAAAACGAATTTATTTTTGCCTTTCTTTAATTTAACCCTTTCAGTCCCAAATTATTTTTTTAATAAATTTTTTTTGGCTTGGTACTTTTGCTCAGTATGTCCATCTTGTTTACACGTAATAATTATTTTATTCTATCTGTGCCCGCCTGCTAAATATAGCCTGTATCCCACGGGATACATTGGGATTCAATGGAAGCATAAAATGTGCTTCATTTTGCAACTGCTGATAATTTTTTAAAGTATTTAAGACATTTAGTATGCATGCTATGCTGATCTGTACAAGGTCGTCTCTAAAGTACTGTACCTTGCGCAGTTTTTTATGCTACGTAGATTTTTTAGTTTGCCATTTTATCGCCATTTTTAGTCTATTGTTATTGGCTTAAATCAAAATAACTATTAACAGATCAAATAACTGTCAGTTTTAACATTTTATTAATTTTAAAAGCAGAAAATATTCTCGTATCCCACGGGCAACAACGGGTCCGAAAGGGTTAACATAAAATTAGTACTTCTTATGGAATTCAAACTTGAAGAGCGATTAATATAGTAATTTTGAGGTTAGTATCTAAAACTGTAAGAACTCGGATTAGTTGGTGACATAGTTCAATGCAATAAACATGTTTGTATGGCAAAGTCGTATGTTTAGTCTAATCGAATACAGTTAATTTTTTTACTTTACCGCAGTGGTTCCCAAAGTAGGGGTAAATTACCCCCCGAGGGTAATATGGTTTTTTTTTGGGGGGGGGGGTAACGGGCACCCCTCTGGAAATTTTAAAACTTGGCTCGGAATGCATTTTACGTAGTTTTGGCAACAGTACAACAACAACACCTGGAAATTTATTTATGTCACGAGCAAACATAAATAATTTTGCTGCTTGTGGCATATACGTGTGTTTACTTTTTGAGTTGGAGAAGTAGTACTAGGTGGGGGGTTTCCCGATTTGGGTAACGGTCCGAGAAAGTTTGGAAACCACTGCTTATAAGCATTATGCATGTGACAAACCTTTCAAAATTGGCTTCGTTAGTGCTGTATGACTTGGCATGGAAAATGGAAAACAGCAAATGCACGATTTTATGGTTGATTTAGTAAGAACAATTTACTCTGGATTGTGCAGATCAATATCAGTACGAGGAAATGAGCCTTGTCATGTCACAATCCTCGACATCAACTTGCTGCAAAAATCTAATTTGACAGCTGAAGCCAAATTTGCAGAATTTGAAGCCGCCTGTCTCTGCAGGTTGCTGTAACGATGCAAACGGACTGGTGAATTGAGTTCGGCTTTTCTGTAGAAGTGATGTAGATTCGCTGCTAGTTTTGCTGTAGGGCTAATCTGCAGGGCCTATTTCAAGGGGGGTAAGTAGGGATACTTCCCCGGGGCCTCACCCTCCAGCGGGGCCTCGCGCGAAGATATTTTTTTGCTTTATGCGAACATACTGCTGCCTCATCTCTCTCTCTCTCTCTCCCTCTCTCTCTCTCTCTCTCTCTCTCTCTCTCTCTCTCTCTCTCTCTCTCTCTCTCTCTCTCTCTCTCTCTCTCTCTCTCTCTCTCTCTCTCTCTCTCTCTCTCTCTCTC
>JAQGDQ010001281.1:47500-49797 GCA_030141605.1 Tubiluchus corallicola
TTAACGTCTTACAGGTTGCAAAGTGAGACCTTTTCTTTGTTGTTTGACCTTCTGAGGGTTCAAAAAGTTAATTGGACGACATTAACGTCTTACAGGTTGCAAAGTGAGACCTTTTCTTTGTTGTTTGACCTTCTGAGGGTTCAAAAAGTTAATTGAACGACATTAACGTCTTACAGGTTGCAAAGTGAGACCTTTTCTTTGTTGTTTGACCTTCTGAGGGTTCAAAAAGTTAATTGAACGACATTAACGTCTTACAGGTTGCAAAGTGAGACCTTTTCTTTGTTGTTTGACCCTTCTGAGGGTTCAAAAAGTTAATTGAACGACATTAACGTCTTACAGGTTGCAAAGTGAGACCTTTTCTTTGTTGTTTGACCCTTCTGAGGGTTCAAAAAGTTAATTGAACGACATTAACGTCTTACAGGTTGCAAAGTGACACCTTTTCTTTGTTGTTTGACCTTCTGAGGGTTCAAAAAGTTAATTGAACGTCATTAACGTCTTACAGGTTGCAAAGTGAGACCTTTTCTTTGTTGTTTGACCCTTCTGAGGGTTCAAAAAGTTAATTGAACGTCATTAACGTCTTACAGGTTGCAAAGTGACACCTTTTCTTTGTTGTTTGACCTTCTGAGGGTTCAAAAAGTTAATTGAACGTCATTAACGTCTTACAGGTTGCAAAGTGAGACCTTTTCTTTGTTGTTTGACCCTTCTGAGGGTTCAAAAAGTTAATTGAACGTCAATAACGTCTTACAGGTTGCAAAGTGAGACCTTTTCTTTGTTGTTTGACCTTCTGAGGGTTCAAAAAGTTAATTGAACGACATTAACGTCTTACAAGTTACAAAATGAGACCTTTTCTTTGTTGTTTGACCCTTCTGAGGGTTCAAAAAGTTAATTGAACGACAATAACGTCTTGCAGGTTGCAAAGTGAGACCTTTTCTTTGTTGTTTGACCTTCTGAGGGTTCAAAAAGTTAATTGAACGACATTAACGTCTTACAAGTTACAAAATGAGACCTTTTCTTTGTTGTTTGACCCTTCTGAGGGTTCAAAAAGTTAATTGAACGACAATAACGTCTTACAGGTTGCAAAGTGAGACCTTTTCTTTGTTGTTTGACCTTCTCAGGGTTCAAAAAGTTAATTGGACGACATTAACGTCTTGCAAGTTACAAAGTGAGACCTTTTCTTTGTTGTTTGACCCTTCTGAGGGTTCAAAAAGTTAATTGAACGACATTAACGTCTTGCAAGTTGCAAAGTGAGACCTTTTCTTTGTTGTTTGACCTTCTCAGGGTTCAAAAAGTTAATTGGACGACATTAACGTCTTGCAAGTTACAAAGTGACACCTTTTCTTTGTTGTTTGACCCTTCTGAGGGTTCAAAAAGTTAACTGAACTACAATAACGTCTTACAGGTTACAAAATGATACCTTTTCTTTGTTGTTTGACCCTTCTGAGGGTTCAAAAAGTTAATTGAACGACATTAACGTCTTACAAGTTGCAAAGTGAGACCTTTTCTTTGTTGTTTGACCCTTCTGTGGGTTCAAAAAGTTAATTGAACGACATTAACGTCTTACAAGTTACAAAATGAGACCTTTTCTTTGTTGTTTGACCCTTCTGAGGGTTCAAAAAGTTAATTGAACGACATTAACGTCTTGCAAGTTGCAAAGTGAGACCTTTTCTTTGTTGTTTGACCTTCTGAGGGTTCAAAAAGTTAATTGAACGACATTAACGTCTTACAGGTTGCAAAGTGAGACCTTTTCTTTGTTGTTTGACCCTTCTGAGGGTTCAAAAAGTTAATTGAACGACATTAACGTCTTACAGGTTGCAAAGTGAGACCTTTTCTTTGTTGTTTGACCCTTCTGAGGGTTCAAAAAGTTAATTGAACGACATTAACGTCTTACAGGTTGCAAAGTGAGACCTTTTCTTTGTTGTTTGACCCTTCTGAGGGTTCAAAAAGTTAATTGAACGACATTAACGTCTTACAGGTTGCAAAGTGAGACCTTTTCTTTGTTGTTTGACCTTCTCAGGGTTCAAAAAGTTAATTGGACGACATTAACGTCTTGCAAGTTACAAAGTGAGATCTTTTCTTTGTTGTTTGACCTTCGCAGGGTTCAAAAAGTTAATTGGACGACATTAACGTCTTGCAAGTTACAAAGTGAGACCTTTTCTTTGTTGTTTGACCCTTCTGAGGGTTCAAAAAGTTAATTGGACGACATTAACGTCTTGCAAGTTACAAAGTGAGATCTTTTCTTTGTTGTTTGACCTTCGCAGGGTTCAAAAAGTTCATTGGACGACATTAACGTCTTGCAA
>JAQGDQ010000509.1:0-159510 GCA_030141605.1 Tubiluchus corallicola
TGATATTCTACATCAATGTGGAAAACTGGTAAGGTTACTTTTTTGTGGCAAGCTTTGCAGAAGGGCAATATATAAACGTCATATTGGTTTTTATTGGTGACTTGTTTAATTTTACAGTACACCTAACTGGAAGAATTTCTTGTATATTTTCAGGAAGGTTTGCTGTCTAGTTTAACTAAATTATCGAGTTTGACCATATCTAGGAATGCATTTACAGCCTTTCCAATGGGAGGTCCAGCACAGTTCTGCTCTGTACACGTATGTAATCTTTTTTCTGCTAAATGTAAATGTTTATTACAGCTATTGAAAAGGATTTTATAGTGTTTTCTCATTTTATTTCATTATCTTACTTGTGGAATTAGCTATAACCTGTTTATTATATTAAGGCAAGTTGCATACAAGAATAGCAATATTTATTCAGAAAAGCAATTAGTTTTCCTTCAGCATCTGTAAAATGAAATTATTTTCAAATAGGTAAATGTGAAATAAGAGATGAAGAATTTTTTTTAACCTAATACTCAAGTTTTGTAAATGCTTTAAGGTCAAGAAAATCGGTGAAGTAGGTTTCAGAAAAATCGACTTAAAAATTATATTAATTTATAGCAATCTTAAGCGTATATCATACTCACACTAAAAGAAATTCCCACTGTCTTTTATTTTAAATCTCCGGCAATACTGTTCCAACTGTGCCATTACGTCAAGCACCCACAACCTAAATCTTTAAACTACATGCACACATTGCACAGTATTGTACACCCAGCAAATTGAAAGACTTCATGATTGAGTACTTGTTGTTGGCGGTGTGCACATTGTGGGAGATTGTACAGTACTTCCTGAAATTTCGCGAGTAACTTTTATCGATTTCTGATTGTCTAAAGTCATTTGGTTGGCGGGTTGAGTTGCAAATTATTGTTAAAGACTACCGATTCATCCAATGGCGGCAAGGAAGTAGTAATAACATCTCGTCTGTGATTCACTCAGTGACACAGGAACTTCATTTTCAATTTCAGCTTAAATGGGGGCTCTTGGAATGACAGCTGCTGTGAACTTGATTCAAGTAGCAGCGAAAGTCTTGACTGTAAAATTTTATGCATTCACATTTTATATTAACTTTTTGTTAGATTTGCACTGAAGATTTAAAAAAATGTTATTTTAGGTTTCTTTATCACGTAGATTTTTTTAAAACCTATAGGCCTTTTACCCGAGGAAGCACTGCTTTAATTAGATATCGATGCATTACTAACATGTATTTACTTTTTAGGGTTTCACATTTTTTCATAAAAAACCATTATACTTTGACTGAAATGTGTTCAACTTTCAGTCAATTATCATTTTCCTTTTACACTCCCTTGAGACCAAAGTTTTGGGTGATTTCGTTGTCAACTTGTTTGTCAAAATTTTTTAATGAATTAACTCACCTGAAGACACCGTGAGTAATTTTTATAAAAAGTAATTATTTTTTTATCAATTTACTACATACATGCAAGACTTTTGATTACAAAACACATTAGCAAGGAGTAACAATGATGTCCAGTTAAATTTAATGACAACTGACAAATAAAATAGCCTAATAATTTTGGTTGCCACTGGGCTTATTGCTGCTTGTGTCATCTAAACTAGATCCAACAATATCAACAACTTTGCAAATTAACAGTTATTATTCGAGCATTTATATTACTCATGTTTGGTTAACAAGCACATGTGTAAATAAAATGAGAAAACACTATAAAATCCTTTTCAATAGCTGTAATAAACATTTACATTTAGCAGAAAAAATATTACATACGTGTACAGAGCAGAACTGTGCTGGACCTCCCATTGGAAAGGCTGTAAATGCATTCCTAGATATGGTCAAACTCGATAATTTAGTTAAACTAGACAGCAAACCTTCCTGAAAATATACAAGAAATTCTTCCAGTTAGGTGTACTGTAAAATTAAACAAGTCACCAATAAAAACCAATATGACGTTTATATATTGCCCTTCTGCAAAGCTTGCCACAAAAAAGTAACCTTACCAGTTTTCCACATTGATGTAGAATATCATATAAACGACTTAACCTTAAGTCCTTTATCAAACATTACACTTTATACTACATGATATAGTATAGAACTATCAAGATCACTACCCAAAAAGTTTAGTCTCAGTTCTTAAGGTTCTGGCTATTTAAAATGCATTTTTGGTAACTAAATGCCCTTAAATTTGAGTCTGCATTCAAACCGTACACTCCACTCCAAACTGTAAATTTATTTTCTTTGTGTAAATATAATGTATGCAAGTACATATAATCATTGAATGGCTCAAATTAGTTATTAGAATAAAGATAACACCCAATTTTTAAATATTCATGGGTCATTGTTTATCTAATTCTGAGAGCCATTTGAAATATACATTGACACACAATGTTATTTAAAAATTTATAATGCAATATAAATCCTGATCAACAATTGGTAATTTCTACAACTTGACACTAGGTCACCTTTGCGACAACATTTTGTTAAACAAGTTACCAATTGTTGACACAGAGGCAACTCACCGGTAATTGTGAAATATTGTTTCCTTCTATGTTAAACTCTTCCAAGTTGACACAGTTGCTCAGAGTGCTTGGAACAGCATTTAGTCTGTTGTATCTATAATAATAAAAAATTAAGTAATATTCAACTCTTACAAATAAATAAGTGGTGTCTACCAGACATTAGGAACACGATACATTATGTGTATCCGTTATAGATAAAAATCAGTTTATATTATTTTCAATGAACTCATTTATCAGATCTGCATATGCATTATTTTTTCCGCAGCTATTTCCTTTTGATTTTTAATGATTTCACATTCTTCTTGTAACTTCCAGGCACTAATAAAAGTTGATAAGTTATTTCCATTCTTTTCATATTTAAAGGCGAACAGGCAAAAATTAACTCACCTTAAGCCAAGTCTAGAAAGAGATGTAAGATTCCCTAAAGAATCAGGGATATCTCTGAGTTCATTATGTTGCAGGTCTAATGATGATGTGTGCTGACATCGTCCAATTTCTGAAATTTATTACACAGTAAAACAAACCATTAAATCTACATGACAAATGTGTAACACAAAGTGTAAATTAATAATAAAGTAATGGGATTAAGCCTACTAAGCTCTTGCACAATTTAAACATAGGTTAAGAGACAACAACAAAATTTTGTTTTTCAACTGAAACAAAAGCAAAGAAAAATCTGAAAAGTGCAATGGTCAATCAACAGAAATCTCAAACATTCCACAACGTTCGAAATTTTCCTGACAATTTTTTTAGATAGCAAATCAAAATATCAAGGCATCACAAAACACCATTAAAATGCAATCATTATACATATATAATATTTCGGTTGTTCACCAGCCTTTCCCAAATGATAAATAACAGAAAAAAACAAATGCAAAGATCAGTTTGAAATCTTAAAACATTTAATGCAAGATATAATAGAACAATATATAAAAATTATTAAATTATGATGCAAATTGTAAGAACAAAACACAAATTCACTATAGTAATGAGTAAATTTCCTCTAATGCTCAATTTTTGAATTTGATAACGGATTATTAACTGTAATAATTTATGCATGCTTCTTTGATCAAAAATTCGAATTAATTTCTGAGAGACTTGCAGTATAACTACATGTCTAAATTTGTCTGAAGTGATTAGTTCATTACAAAAAGTTAGATGTGCAACACTTAATTAACTATTTCTATGTTTGCGTTCATAATTTGATTACCTAGTTGCGTTATAGTCTGACCTATATGCTGATTGTTGGAACTAAGACATCTAAACTATATATCACATTGGCAAGACGAAAATTATGACAAGGAATATCTTTTTCTCTGAAACATAAAGATGTGAACATATTCTTTGTATTGATAGAAATTGGCTTCATTATATTAGCAGCCCGAAAAATAAAGCTAATGTTATTTGCTCTTACACTGCTGATAAATGGCAATTTTGCACATCCAAATAGAATTATTTTAAGGCTTGATTATTGGAACTAATTAACATCTTGAATACTAGTAGCAGTTGTAGTAGGATCTGCAACAGACATGTTTGTAAGATTTCAAAAATTTCTATTGTTTACATTATTTGAGAAGGCTAAAGAACAACCAAAAGTTCAAAATGTCATGCCAACATTCCAACATATTTACATTTAATTTTTTAGAATATGAATTAGGAATGTGCACAAATAATTGATTATCCTATGTACAGTGTACTGACCATACGATCAATACCACCAGCTCATTTACGGAGGCAAAAACCAACATACTGTCTCGACAAAAACAATCTGCAATCTTGCCACCTTTGCCTTGTCGTAGACAAAGAAAAACAGTCATTCCACAGTCTTGATAATTGCCGCCTGGGATAAATCACGAGGGAATTGGATATACTGTATATACTTAGTCATCACTATGAAATCAAAGAGCTTGGTCAGAGAACCTTATGGAAAAATTAATTCAAACACTGCAGAATATTCATTCCACAGTCAGCTCACTGCCTTGCGTAATTCACTGGGAAATTGGGTATACTGCATATACTGAGTCGCCATTATGAAATCAAAGAGCTTGTTCAGAGAACCTTATGGAAAAATTAATTCAAACACTGCAGAATATTCATTCCACAGTCAGCTCACTGCCTTGCGTAATTCTCTGGGAAATTGGGTACACTGTATATACTGAGTCGTCATTATGAAATCAAAGAGCAAGTCTAGCTAGAAATTAATCAGTAGAAATATGAATAAAACTCATAATACTTTTAATTTATGTGATCTGAGCAGCAATGATTTTTGCCTTTGGAATATATCTCAATTCTTTGCGTCGTAACTTAACACCATATTTTGCTGGAACACAATAGCATTGTAAAAATGAGGACTTACTATATACAAGTTTAGAAATTTAGGACAGGACAAAAGTCAAGGTGGCTTTACCAAGCTGTATGTAATAAAGTTCTACCTTCAGGTAAATGTTCTAGGTGGTTGTGGGCAACATCGAAATTTACTAAGTTCACTAGTCGACCGATAGCTCGTGGCAATTCTTTGATTTTATTTTCTCTCAGACTCAACATACTCAAATGCTGAAAATATAATTAAACAAATAAACAAATAAAAACTTAAAAAGAATCTTTAACAGCAAGTTTGCAATAAGTTCATTTCAAATACTAGTAAAAGTCTAGGACCTAGACAAGTTCACCTTGTCCATTTTTATTAAATACCAAAATATTTTCTTTGCTTTTCTCATTGGTAGAAACAGAATCATCTAATAAACAATAAATGTGATGTTACCCTACAGCAACATATAGTACCCATTTGATAAACCACTTTGATCCAATAAACAATGATTTGCAACTGCAATAACTCATGAATGTTTGTTATGATTTACAACCTAGACAAGGCATCTACCAGAACAAAATATGCTTGCTTTTAGGGAATTAGTGCATTTATAAGCCATTTTGAAAATCAATGGCTTACTATTTCGTATTTTGAAATACCTGATACAAGTCAGAGATAATATGACTTCACACAGAATAATATGACATTTTATAACTTTATTATAAAAAATGAATTAATTCCTTCAAGAAGGGCATGTCAATGTCAAACCTTGCATATTTATCTCCATCAAATGTCATTGTGATATTTAATTCATAAGATTTGGATAAATTTGTTTCTTGCACCATGTGCATTCGTCTTAAAAAAACATACGTTTTTGTTTCAGATATTTCATAATTGTTTTATGCACTTCATTTCGTTTTTGCAAAAGCATGGATATTTGCTTCTTATATAACAGGTTATTTATTTCATATAATCAAACACATTTTTTATTTTTATACTGTTCAAAAATTACATGTATTTGTTTCTTAAATCACATGTATTTATTTTAAACAGTTTTCTGTTATGAATTCTGAAATAACTCATGCAGTCACACTGTAGAAATTGTCTCTATCAGTGTGGACCCAATAATTATTGTAAATGCTTTTTAGTGCTAATGATTCATTTACAGCTGTTTGACAACAGGCAAGAAAAATGACAAGAGTGGTGATAGTATATGCTTTTAAACTCACAATGTTGCGCCTGGTTGGGCATGGATGGGTAATACCAGGAAATCACTTTTGGAAATTTTATGTACTTCTTTGAGGCAGAATGTATAAGACAGAGCAGTATCTGTTAAATCATCATCTCATCTTAGATTAGTTTTCATAAAGAGGTAAGTTGTGGTCATGACTACATCGTTTCTGTTTGCAATTTGAAATGTTTGATCTTTACTCATGCATTAATCTACCCAAAATAAAAAGTAGCTTCATTAATGATATAGCAAACATTCAACTTACCACCAAAGAACCGATTTCGTCTCCAACTTCTTTGATTCGATTAAATCTAAGGAAGAGCGTCGTCAGTGATGTTAATTTGTACACTACGCTTGGTATCTAGAACAAACGGTAGTTTTCTATTAATTATTGAATTAGCATCACGATAATGATCTTAGGGTGAGCTAGCAATGAATTAAACGGAATAACCTCCTCATTGATTCATTCACTGAAATCCTATCCCACATTCCTGTGCAACAAAGGCATTAATAAACTGCTAATTTCTTGTAGATCTGTCAGTTTATTATGTGTTAAGCTAATAATATATTTGATTGTTTATGTGCAATACCTTCATTTCCACGAAATGGCAAACATGTGGTGTACAATATAAATTTGTGCAAAGCTGCAATCACAAGTAGTTATAATCTTGCATAAACAGTAACATTATACAATCACTTCTTTACTTTTTTATTATCTATTTTTATTTTAAACAAACTAGTTACATGCATATTACTTATAAACATACACAGAGAAAAAGGAAAAAATATGAAGCAATGAAGACCTAATAAAGTAGTAAAACACTGCTGTTTTATTGGTTCACTCACCTCTGTAAGTTTGTTATGTCTTAAATCAAGCACCCGTAGCTGTCGAAGATTTACCAAACTTTCCGGGAGACTCATTAACGAGTTTTCACTAAGTGCCAGAGTCTGCAAGTTTACCAACTGTCCTATTTCCGTCGGAAGAGTTGTCAATTTGTTGCCATACACATAAAATTCTACTAGGTGTTTAAGCTCTTTCACGGAAGGTGGCAAAGCAGAAATCTGCAAAAAAAATTTCAAACCTCCCAATTTTTGACAAAACACTGATAAATTTTGGACTTCTATGTGAAATTCTATCTAATTTAGTGACACTTTTACTCCCAAAAGAACATTCATCAATTGAGTTTAATTCTAATTATTTGCACTGCAAAAAAAGAACAAGAATGAAGTTATCTCTTGCATCACACATTTTAAATACTATCACGCAGTGGTTCAAGATTCTGGGTTCAGCATTCAAGATTATGCCTGTAACTGTTATAAACAACAATTCTAAAACTTCTTTATTCACATCAAAAAATAATAATAGATAGTCACAATTCAATATGTCACATTCATGGCAGGAAAACCTATAGTGAAAAAAAAAAAAACAACAAAGACCGGACAAGCCCACATATTTAAAATGTGAAGTTGCAGCAAACAGAATTTAGTCTTTTGTTTTGCTTTATAGTCTCAGAATTTTACTCCAAGAATTCTGTAAAACCAAGAACACCTGCTGCATAAATTACCTATATTTGATCATTGAATTCCTCACAGTTTTGGAGCATTAAGTTAAACAATTTGCAAAAAAAGATAAATTTATAAACTCAATATGATATTTCAATATACAGTGAAATAAAAAAAATGGCAAATCAATTGATCTATTACAGCTGGATATACTCTAGCTGATCAAACCATGAAGCAGTTGTTTCCAACTTCAGATACTAAGTTAATTATATAAACTAGTAAAAAAGAACAAAATTTTAGCAAAAACGTGTAGCAACCAATTGAAGCAGTGATAATAATATGATGAATGTGATGAACTTACACTTGATTTACTTAAATCTATCCTAGTATTTCCCTCTTCTTTACATCGGCTAAATTCTTTGGAAACATCCTGTTAAGAAACAAAAGTTATTTACTAAAAGTGAAATTAACTACCAGGAAATGATGTGGCGGACATTTAAAGATCTTTTCAACACAACTTAAATGCACTTCCGCTTGTACTTGCATGTGTGAATGCATGTGCTTACATACAAGTTTGTGACAGTGACTTTTTATAATAAAATAAAAATGGATAAACAGATAACATGTCGTTATACAGCTTTTCAGAATAAGATCAATAGTGGCATGAATGCGAGCAATATAAAGTCATGCTGCAATTAAAAGATATTGATGTCAGACATTTTAATATTTTAAAGAATATGACAAAGACGTTCCAGCAATGAAAAGAAACTATTTCCCAATTTCAATGGCAAGAAGTAACGTGACATATGAAATAATGCTGCTGGTGTGCACACTTGCATACATTTTCATGTCTCAAACGTCTGATGACGAATATAAAAATATATTTTCATATCATACCAAAGATTTTTACACATAGAAAACTATCTTTATTACTTGTAATAAAAAAAGTTCAGGTGGGCCAAATAACTTACTAGGTCAGCTGTGGCAAAAGCCTTCCCCTTTTTAACTGTTGGATTTGTAGGTTTGGCTTTGTTAGAGCCTGGTTGTGATACCATGACTTGTCGAGGTCGTGTTGGGTCAGGTTGTGAAGTAGTAGTCATGCTCGGCTTCTTCTCCTGCAGTTAAATAAACATATTTATTTATGCAAATATTACTTACTTTATTTACTGCATGTATTGCAGTAGATTCAAGACTGCATAGAATTACGATTTAGATCTAAGGTTGGTTATATGACAGGCAATAAGTAATTAGTGTTTGGTTAAGTATATTATAATAATTTACTTAAATAAGTCCTAAATAATTATTATCAGTTATGGTAACTCTTTAGATATTCAGCTATTTCACCTATATATCCAACGAAACGATAAATTATTATACTCAGCTAAAATTTATGTTTTTCTTAAACATTCATTACTACACCAAGTGTTTTATAGGCTTAAGAATTTTAGTTGCAGGTAAATAATGAGCCTACTAGTAATTCAGCTTACCAGCTGAATGTGCTACTTTTTGCAGCTATCGCTAAGTTACCGTTACATGAAATTCCCACTGATAGCTGTGCTATTAGCAGTAGAGCTCAAATCATGGTCGTGGTAACCACAGAGTCTCAGGGGTCCAGGGATCATACTGATACTGGCATTGACACTATGGGGATAATTTAGGTTATCAACAGTACCTATAGTTTGATTTGTCAGGCTTTACAGGCTCTGTAATGTTGTTAAGTTAGTGTGAATGTAGTGCCTTTACTATAGCACTCATATCTCGGTTTGCAGGACCTCGTTTTTATGGATATCGAAAAAATCGGACAAAATCTGGACCGTTAAAAGTACAGCATATTACAATCCGTTGTTTCGTGTGCTGACCGCTAGTTGGCGGGCTGTCACTTTGTTTACATCATTACGTCAGTACAACTGTATACTTTGTATGTTAGGAAAGGCCGGTACTAGATGTTTATGATACATTAGGCAATTACTCTACATTACCGTGAATCTTATACACAGCACCTACTGTATTAGCTTAGTATCGGCAAATATGGACAATCAGCAAATTTGAACCGACGTTTTCCCACTTTTCTCTGGCAGACCGAGATATGAGTGTACAACCACTAAATCCACTGTTACAAAGCAGCCATGAGAACTAACTGTGTCGTGCCTATGCATAATTTTTCCATATATTTGCATATAAAAGCTTTATTAGTCATTTTACAAAATAAGACATTGCAACTTATGCTATATAAACCCAAACTTCGTCAGAACAAATCCTCAGTGAACATCACTAAAGTCATTTAAGTGCAGACAAAATGCTTTTATCATGCCTCAGTCTGCAGTGACACCAGCTGGCAAAAAGCCAACACTGCAGTACTCGTGAATTTAAACAAAAATTTTTGCATTTGTTCCTTACTTAAACATCAGCCAATGCCTGTTGGAGATTAATAAGTTTTCCAGCAGTCTAACCCACCAATGGTCAATCATTATCATGGGACTTAATGCATAAGCTAGTTGTGATGATACAATGAGCACACAATTATTTTAAGTTTAGTGAAAGAAAAGTCAGTATCGAATATGAAGCTGGAATATTATATTGCCCACAGCCCTTCATGACACAGGCAGCTTTTAGCTCAATAATTTTTCCTGTACTGGTGGGCCACAGTAGGTGCACACGAAATTAAATAGCCTTATAAGTGGTTATATCCTGGCAACAGTGATAAAAATAAGTGGGATATACATACATTACTCTTACATACATTACTTCATAAATTATATGTAACACCTGCATCTTTAAAATAAAATGGACAGAAAGTAGAATGTGGGATATACATACATTAGTCTTACATACATTACTTCATAAATTATATGTATCGCCTGCATCTTTAAAATAGAATAGATAGAAAGCAGAATACAACAGAAAATCTTTGCTGCATACTGAATGTTTACCATCCAGTTTTCTTGTTAAGTGAAATACAGTAACAAAAGTTTTAAGTTGTCTGCTAGCTGTAGTAACTATGGCAGCATGCTATAGAAATAATTATTGAAAGAATGCAGAGTATTAAGTGTAGGCAGGGCACGTGACTTATGTTTCATAAATCTATACATCTGCTTGGTCAGCAGTGAAGTATATTGTCAAGCATCTGCCGTGTAAATTAACGCTAATGACCACCTTGCATCTAGGAATCTAATTTTTTTTTAAATCAGAAATATAGGAAAGTTTCATATATTATGCATAAATGATCAAAAACGACGCATTATTAACGTAAGCGAAAATTTGAGATATGTGATGCGATTTTAAATGATTTTTTATGTGTATTAGCATAGGAGCTCAACGGGACTTTTAAATGTGATATGAAATAACCAAAACTACAAATTTATGAGATAAGTGATAAGTGGAGTTAAAATGTATCCATTTTCTAGCTAGTATTTGAAAAGTCCAGTACAAAATAGCAGCACACTAGATGAAAGTACACAAAACTAACCAAACAACAAAATATGTGTGAACAAACAAACCTTGTGTCTATCAGCAGATGTGCTAGGTAAATCAACCTCATGAATCTCCATACCATGAGTAGCACTAGGACTACCAGCCATCTCTTCGGGAGAACTGGGTGTAGTTGGGCTATTCCCTGTAACAAAGTAAGTCAGTTAGCCCGGGTTTTCAAATGAGAAAGTAAGGGCTGCAGAGAAATATATTTAAGTCAAGTTATAGCTCAGTTATAGGGTTTAGAAAATCATTAACAAATGCATTTCATATTGTGTTAAAATATGTTGTGAACGCAGTTTTTACGTGTTCCTGAGCCTTCGCTAGTCTATCTTAAATGGCAGGTAGAATATTTAAATGGAAAACGTATTTGACTCACTTCAGAAAGTAGCCTACTGCAACTGAGTGCATCACCACAAAAATAACAAGACAATAACAAAGAATTCAGATGCAAATCCACGTGCGTAATGTCGTGACAGTGTTTATACCAGACTATACCTGGTCAAGTGCCTTTAAACTATCCTAAGTTTTTTACACCATTGTCTGAGTCCCTATTTCAGATATCTGTCTAACAAGTTTTGTAACTCAAGTTACTACAGTTTTAGAGTTATTCAATGTTATGCATTACATTTTGCCTCTTATCTCAGGCCCTTGAACAGTATCAGCTTTCATAACCATATCATTGTCTGAGCACCTACCCTACCTCCCGAAATGTTTCGTGGCTCCAGCTATTATAGTTTTAAAGTTATTCAGTGTTATACATTTTGGCTCCTATCTCGGGTCCTTAAAGAAACTTAGCTTTTTAAAAGCCCAGGTACACGTGTACCTCTCAATAACTAAATACTTATGAAAAAAATTCGAATGTAACCCAAAGCCCTATGACGAACGGCACGATGAATGGCAATCGAAAAACGACTGACGTCCAGTGTCCTTGATCTCTTAACTCAGGTCATCGCTGACCATATTACTTTCAATGCTCCTACCCCAGGAATCTCTACCTTGCAAGTTTCGTTACTCTGCATTTGCAAGTTAAAATGAATCAAAACTGGGAAAATTGAATGCGTAACACAATGAAAATCATGATATAGGTTCTCTTAGATCTACAATAAAAGCACTTGGGAATAAAAAGTGCACTGGTCATTTTCCTGCTGAATACAGAATCTACAGAAGATCTTAAAAGTGCCATTTTTTTGTACTCAGCATAAATGGAATACAAAGGGACAAAAGATTTTTCATTTTGCAAAAGTGGAAAGCAATCAAGAAAGTGCTATCGTTTCTTTCTTTTCTACAAAGGTTAGAGAACCGCATCCTTTACAAACTAACGCCACACTTAGAAAAAATTATGAAAAGATATTATAACTGCTAAGTTTTTGTCAGTAGTTAAAAAACAAATTAAGTGAAAGTTAAAATATTGTACACACTATCCACTTTACTTACAACCAAATTATGCTTCAATCACATACCAACTACAACAATCTGATTCATTTAATCTACCACTACATAAAGCTTACTAAAGTAAAAACTACATTATGTAGAAACAAACAATCAAAGTCATTGTATATCTAGCAGTACACTCACTTCAATAATATCTACGTGTATATGTGAAACTTAAAAAACACTGTCAGCCTTTATTCACATCATTACAAGGTAATTAACCATGTTAATATACTCCTATTAGTTAATATACGAACAAGTTAAGCTATACACGGAACACACAGAATTGGTTCCAGACAAGTCAAAAAGCGTACTCCCGAATTACCAGATTATCATCAAGTAGGACAACAGATTTCAAAATGTGAATTTATTTAACTCATCAACTGTTAGGGTGTTTGCAACCGATAAAAGTAAAAAATCCTTTCAGAAGGAAATGTTTTAGTCGATATCATCAACAAGTGAATTTATAAACAAAGAAACAAACAAATAAGCGAGTCTCCTCAAATCACTCACACAATGGTTCTCCAATAATTTCACTTAGTACACATTTCAGGGATAAAACCTTAAGTAACGCAGTACTTATTTCCAAGGTGGTCCCGATTATTGTAACCCACATGTTACTTCGATAAACCTGCGCACTTAGTTCGAAAAAGCAGCAGTACCATTTTTAAGCCTTTGGAATGACTTCATCAAAAGTTGAACCCACAAACTCCCGTGTGGGAAGCAAGCATACTACCACTGGGCTATATTACTCAGGTTAAGAAACCCAAGCAGGAATACTCAAGAAAAAAGGATGAAAAATTATTATAATTCTTACTTGTTAGTCAACGATACTGACCTAACTTACCTTTTAAACTAAACTAAACTAAACTAATTAAGGAAGAAAATCCAACTAGAATTTGTTTTAATTTTGCTGGGCATTTATTGGAAAAATGCAATCACAAAAAAACCATGATCGAATGTTGATCAGCGATCAATATATGCATAATGATTCCAAGTATCCACAGAGATGCATAAGAACTGAAACATTTCTGTAGTAAAGAAGCACAACAATGTTTGGCACTCCAAGCACAGTTGAACAAGTTGACAAATAGCAAAATAAGAGCAAATGACCAACAAACGTGAATTTCTTGCTATCAGTAATAGCTGCAATTATGCATTTCAACTATTCTTATATTCATTTTTACCTTACTGTATTAAAACAGGAAAATATAAAAAAGTGCCATAGTACACATACTGGTTAGCGGAGGGTGGGTCTCTCCTCGATAATCTGCCAGTCTTGCAGCTGCTTCCATATTTTGTTGTTCTACTCCTTTGCCTTTTCCACTTTTTTTAACTTGGGACATTTTAGTTGCTGTCCTATGACTAGTGCATGATAATTGATAAAATACTGTTTCTGAAAAATAATTTAAATTCTTTATTATTTCAAGTAATTTTGGCAAATTTCATCTTGGCCTTTATACAAACATAATTAATAGACATTTAAAAAGTATATCAAGAAATGTCATTTAAATGAAAACAAAATTATACTTATTAAAACGCTTACTTCTGATAGAAAAAAAACTAAGATTCACAACATGAATCGAGCCATTGAGAAGTTAAATATACAGTTACACTACCATGTTAACCATATCCAAATTCACATAACTTACCTACTGTTTAATCTAGCTGAAAATCAAAAGGCATTGTATTCAACTTTTGGTTAGAAAATCTTAGACAATTCTTTGTAATATACTTTTGTTTTACAGCAAAGATATTATACATACAAAAGTAAATCGATCGGCAAAAGCAGATGACAAAAATGCACTACATGTGTGATGCAGTTATTATGACTTATTCATCTCATTCCTAGTATATGAATCCTGCAAATACAAAAATACAGTGATTCAGTAGTAAATTGCGGACAGGTTAAATCTGAAAATTTAGCAGCAACTTTATAGTGAACATATAGTAAATCACTTTGCTAGATAATTTGGGTCCATGGTTGTAAGTCGTTGTTACGAAAATGGGAAACGCTCATCTATTTATCGGCTTTTCCTGACCTTCTAATTTTTTAAATAAAGCAAGCAGTTAAAAAGGTCAGAGATGAAGCTTTTTAGGGCAAAGAATTTTTAGCCAGACTTTTTTTAATTATAACTTATTGTTGCATCTATAACACACACTAGAAGTAGAACACATTGTTACTAATTAATGTGCATGATATGGGGGTTCGCAGTAACCATTTTTAGATCCACCACACAGAAACTTTTTCGAAATTTCTACCCAACACTGTGTACAAAAACTTTAGGCACTTTGCAAAATCTTAAATGAAGTTTTGTGTTCTTTGGAAAGAGAATAAACTGGGTTACAAGGTGACATAAATCTTTTTCAGGATACTTAACCAGTGCCTACTGGTCGTATAATTCAAGGGTGAATTTCACTAAAGCCTCACTTCTAGTGGTGAGCATACAATTAGTAGTAGTAGTAAACTATTGCTTCGATTATTTACCCTCTCGATTATTACTTCTGGTATTAATTACTTTGTTAAGTATTCGAATAATAAGTGAGTACGTTTTTATTAACAAATTTATAACAATCTGAAATGTGAAAAATACAAACTGTCAAAGTAAAGACCCTCAAACACAAAAGCTCGCATAGCTCCACATTCAGCAATTCAGTTAACATTTAGCATGAACTGGGAGCACACGTTTGAATTAGCTACCCCTGCTTTGAAACAGGTGCTGACGGGCGTTTTCAGTAATCGATTACTAACTAAAATTAGTCGACAGTCACGATTCCTTTCAGAATAATTTTGGCTTCTTAAAGCATGATTACTTGAAATCAGCGGTATCGTCCACCACTGCTGGCTTGAAAAACTGAAAACACTCAGCAAAAGCTGTAAATGTACAAAAACAATCAAAGACAAATACATTCAATAGGTATTTTAATTCGATAATTCCTACATGAAGGCGACAATGATCTCTTACGTAGGTACAAATTATTTACCTTCTGGTACTGGCAGTTCTTGAAATTTCAAACTACCCAGTAATATTAACAGAAAATTTCAAAGACTTATAAACTCTGGTGCTTACTGGTAATACCGTGTTTACTTTCGTTTTAACATAAGTTTAGGCTGCGACTGTCATTCATTTAAAATAGAGAATTTCTAGAGCGCCTGAGAAATTCAAGGGCGGCTGCCCTGGATTTCCAAGACTCAGATCACATCACAGAAACTAATAGCATTAATAACGTAATCTAGCACAGTCGATCGTATGCAAAATACAATCATCTTTATTTTAACTGTACCACACATACTGAAGGGATGTTGGGCTAATAAATTTAAATAAGTAGCAGTAAAAAAAGACTTAAATTGCGCTGCAACACATACCTCCATGGAACTCACTATGCACTGTAAAAATACTACAGCCACACAGCGCTTGCGCAATAGATGTCATAAAATGGCAAAGGCGAATATTCCAAACCAAAGCAAAGTGTTGACAAGCATTGTGTTGACAAGTCATGATGTCAAGCATTGACAATTTACGTCTAACATAATGTCATTCATTTTCGTTGACTGCCCTATCAGCGTGCAAGTTATTTCACACACCTGCAGAGCTTAATTAACGCAGGTACGTTCGGGACTTTTAGTTACAGCTCCCTCTAACACTGTTATGAAAAATGCTCAACTTTTCATTAAATAGCGGGAGAAATATTGGCCTGGTTCTAGATTTTATTATTGTCAATTGAAATTGCAAGTGAATTAGTGGAAATATATAGTAAATGGTGTAGTGTTACTGGTATAGAAGTATGAGTCACCAGCTTAGTATGCACTGCAAAGGTTTTTTAATGAATTTTGGTAACAAAGTACAGTCGGCCCTCGTTAAACCGGACCCCGTTGGTCCGGATATCTGATAAGACGGACATCATCCGTGGTAAAGGAAACTGAAACGAGCCGGAGCGCTAAACACAACACGGCCTACCAACTCAACATGAGCCGAAGCGGCTTGCGGTGCCACCCAGGCTGCTACGATTCCCGCTAAAATTCAGTTTGCTTACCCCAGCGACAGCACTGGTAAATAGATATTTATACGTATACTGTACTTTTTCATTATTTAAACTGTACAATAATTTGTTTGTCCTCACAGGTTAACTATTTTAAAGTAATATACAGTATAGTATATAGTGCAATGTATATAGGCCTTATTAAGGTGATTATTCCTGTATAATATAGACCATATATAGGCATATCGGATAAATCGGACAATCGGCTAAACCTGACCCCCCCCCCCTAATTAGTCCGGTTTAACGAGGGTTGACTGTAATGCCTAAATTCTTTTGTGCAGTTAAAAATTAGAATAAATATTTTAAATTATTGATTTATACAAGTGAATTAGCAATAAATTAAAAAGTATACTATTCTAAATCACACAAGTCTGTTTATTTGCAAAAACTAAAAAAATTCTTTCAAAGTCGGCTGCTTCATTTTATTATGAAGAAGTTGGCCCACAAAGTTCTCATAATGATAAAAACGTTGAAAATCTGTTGTTGTATGATGCACAAATTCTCATAAAATACAAGTCTTAGTGCTTGGCATGCTTAAACTGTTGGTGGTGCCCGTGTTTCCCCGCAAGTAGCTTCGTCTGTAATTTCGTCTAAGCTCCCGCTTGCTATAATTGTGACGTACATACTGTACTGTACCTGGGTCCCTGGCATAACAGCAACATCTAACTGATTAAACTTTCCAACAAAGACAGTCAGAGCTTCAAAAGCAAACGGCTAGGCAAATGATAAAAATGTTTAGCTTAAAGGAATTCTTGGGGAACGAGTTTAATAGCAGTGGGCGGGCGGGTCAAAGCAAACCATTAAGGTAGCATACGATAAAGGTTCTTGCTTACAAACAAAATGGTACTTAGTATGATTGTTCTATGTATATTATAGGACAAAAGCGAACTAGATGATATAAAAGTCATAAAAGCTTATTAGTCACAGGGAAGTATCTTATTGAAGCATGTGAAGCAAAAATATTGAGTAAATTATGCGGAGTATTTGAGTCAATTACCGATAGTTTTTACGTACATTTGAATAGAAGCGACCGCCCCCCCCCCCCCGTACCAGGGGTTTTTGAGCCAATTAAGCGATTGAGTCTATTAACCGTGGGTCTATTAAGCAGCGCCTACTGTATTTGATGAACTGTAAACCTCAATGAGATCTTCACAGTCAAAGTTAATTCAAATGTGGTCAAAACCTATAATATACATCAATGTAATCTTAGTTAATTTACGTTATTCTTCTGGTTATAATCATGGTTAAAAGATGCCGTTGGGACTTATGTAACTCGAGCAATCAATTTAAGGGTCGTCGATGGAATGGAATAATCACATTTATTACATTTCCGTAGCGTAACAAACGGAAAAACAAAAAACTGAATAAATCTTGCAAACGAGCATGATCAGTTAATATAGAAAAAAGGCATGCATGATGTTCGTATGTTTAAAGGCAAGAGAGACTTCATATTTTTGTTGCTCATTTATTGTAAAGCTAGGCAAACTGGCTTAGTTGCTTTAATACACTTACATCTCTGTATTTGGTAGTGCTTTGGAACTTCGTCTCTACAGTCTGCTTAAATTGAAAAGTCATTTTTTGGCTACTTGGCGTGTTAATTTCGTGCAAAAATAGCTGCTGCTCTGCAAATTTGTGTATATGAAAAGTGCAATCAGTTTATCTGCTGATTAGACATTAGTTGTGACTGTCGTGTTGTTTAGCTTAGTTTACAGTTTTTACACAGTTGTTGTCCAGCGTGAGCTGTTGTCCCGAATGCCCCTGAGCGTGCTTACGTTAGAGCGAAGGCGGAGCGCGATAGATCAATTTGTTTGAAGTCAATTTGGTATTTGGCACGAACTCTCGGGAACAAGACATTTAGGCACAGGAACACTTGGGCATCAATTATAAATTCTTAACTTTCACAATATTTTTTTAAGAATCATCGCTGCACTAATATATGATAATTAGTGGCCACTCGTATATAGGCACTGTGGAACTGTTGTTGTTGTTGTTGGCATCCTTCTGTCTCGGAAGAGAATGGAGTGTGCGCCAAGAGAGTCAGTTATTGATCGCATTGATGGAGCTGCAGCGTCGACTGTGGTTGAGCAGTGCGATCCTTGGACGTCTCCAGGGCGCACGCCTGGGCAATGTGTATGGAGATCCTGAGTTGCCCAGACAACAGGAACCCCCTCTCTTCCTCGCTGGTGTAGTCCAAAGGAAAGCGGAGCGACACGTTTGGCACCAGGTTGGCTGGAGGAGCTGCCGGAGTCAGTGAGCATGCTGCACTGGTCCGCCTTCGGGGCTCCACTCCTGATTTGGAAGGTTTACTCCTCTACACATGGCTGTTGGGTCACTTGACCTTCTCCGCCCTCTAGCCGTTGGCTGCTTATGCAGCTCCCTCCGCCTAGTGTCGAGATACAGCGTGGGCATCCCGCAAGCCTACAGCACCTGGTATTCCTAGGCGGTCACCCATCCAAGTACTAACCAGGCTCTACGTTGCTTAACTTCGGTGATCAGACCAGAACCGGTGTTTTCAACGTGATTTGGTCGTAGTCTGTAGTGTGGAACTGTAGAACCCCCTATTTTTACTCAATATTATCCAGAGTATTCAATATAATAAGTCTTTTTTCTTTATACTTGCACAGAACCAGAGCACGTGAGAGTAATGCGCTCCAGCAACGCAGCCTTTGGCTGTTGTGCACATGCGGTCATGTGCACATGTCTTGATCCAAGTAGAGAAAGTACTGTCGCTCACGCAGTTTGTTGTCAGCTGTTGCATGCTTACTGTGAATGAATCAAGCTTGAACTGCGACAATTTAGACTATAAATGAGCAAAAAACATTCCTTGTTTAGGATTTCACCAAGTTTATGTATAAACTTTCTTATGTTTGTTTGTTTTAAATTACAACATTAAAATTATCCAATTATGTTTATTTCGTTTTACATAGTTTTTAAACGAACTAAACAAAAACGCATTACATTAGCATTTTATTAAAATGTCTATGTAATTTGTTTTATAGAATATAAAATTTGTTTATACGCATATGTTATATGCGTATAAACATATATGCCTATGTGACGCCGGGTTTTACTTGTTGGTTCTCTGTTCTTTATTTAAACCAGATTTACTTCAACAATTCCCAAACTAGTACTCCTAGCCGAGCGGTGAGGTAGTAGCACACAGATGTTAATAGTTTAGAAACTGAATCAGTTTCTCATAGGTACCTCTACGGGGCGTACCTTGAGATAAAAGATGTTGGTTCGAATCACGAGTGGGATCTTAAGTGTCGGCCTTGAGTTGCTGTTATTGTGTTTAGCTAACAAAGTGTGAACTATTCATAATATTTTTACTATTCAAATACTTTTTAAACGTTCACAAAGAAACGCATTCCAAGATACATATTTTGTGTATAAAGAACAATCAAAATTTAATTAACAAATTTGTGATGATATGATCAAAAAGATAATTTTCAAAAGCAATCAGATAAATACGAGGCAAAACCCAACTAAAGATAAACAAATTAAGATTCTAATACACTAGGTACTCACTAATTACCCTTTCCCTGGGAGGTGCACCGAATAACCTGTCCACGCTGAGGCGGTTCACTGTCCATTAACGTCTTGGCATGCCACATAATCACTGGTGACGTCACTGGAAACGAAGTCTGCACTATCCAGTAGATGAGGTAGGTGAGGTGACATCGTGAATGGTTTAACTTTCTCAGAGGCTGGCGTCAGGTAAATTTATGCGGCGATATTCAGTCCAACCTTCCACATGAACAGTAGTAACCCCATAACGGCTTAAGCAAACTGTCCCAAGTGTCCGTTTGGCTTTAAATTCCGACAGTGCACAAAATGTATCACAACATATCTGGACTGCTCAAAAACGTTACTGTCCTTTAACTGTAATCACAGTTATAAAATGCTAAATGCCAAACTGCAACAAATTACATAGTCCGCAGGTAACACGTACCGAGAAAACGTTTTACTTCATAGCTATAAACGTGCCGACTGAAACCGTCGAAATAAACTAGGACGACAACCTGGTTTCCAACTTATGCATTTGTTGAAGGACAGGTGTGTGGCTTTCCCATCCCGCAGTACTTACAGTACCTATTCGTAATACTAGCTAGACATTCATGTATAGTAAACTGTTCATAACATTCGCCCCTCCTAAGAGAGTATCTGCATGACAGTGTAAATAGCATCAGATACTCAAAAGATACTCCAAGTAGATGGGCATATATTTAAAAAAAATGGTGCTAGTGGGTGCAAATGCATTGCAGTGCAACATATTTTATGTGTGAGTGCACCCTCAACAGAGCCATACTGAGAAATATTTGTGTCTCCATCAAAATCACTTCTGCACGTTTGTGGGCTTGTGGAATCCGGTAGGCTCTCTGATGTACAGGTTTGCAATCTTCATGTGCTAACAGGATCTTGTGCTTAATCAAGGAAGTGCGTCCAGGGATATCTGTAAAAATATCACTGTAATCTTGAAGCACCTTTTGGAGTTCTATCTTTTGTTCTGCAGACAAGTACTTGGGGGTGGCTACATCATGTACAAATTGTGTTTGCTGGGCTCCTGGCGTAAATGCTTCTTCTGGCAGGTGGGCAGCTTGGAGCATGTCAGCGAAAGAGTCAGAAACTTGGGTGTCTGAGTGCAAATCATCGACCCCTGGGAATTCATATCCTGATTCCAAACACTGAGAGTACAAAGCAAAACTCTCCGAGCGTCTGATATACGGTTTGAGGAGATTGATGTGGAATGTCTGAGTTCTTTTCTTTCTGCCACGACCAGTAATGGCGACTTTATAAGTATGCTCAGAAATTTTGTCCACTACCTGATAAGGTCCGCGCCACTGTTTTGACAGCTTGTTGTGAGCCTCGGGAAGTAGTACTAATACTTCTTGGCCAACTTCTAATGCATGCGTAGTTGTGAGCCGATCATACCAACGCTTCTGCGCCAACTTTGCTTCCTGTAGAGCAGTATGAGCATCTTCTGTTGTTTGCTCAAGCTCATTGATAACACGATGGACGTAGTCGTCTACCTGTTCTAGTGTTGGTGGATCCAGATCGCCCCACTTGCGACGTAATGCAGCCATGGGGCCTCTCACAGGAAAGCCATAGACAAGGTCAAATGGGCTGTATTTCAATGATTCCTGAGGGACCTCACGATAGGCAAATAATACAAAGGGTATCAACTCATCCCATTCCATCGAGCGCTGGGTTTGTAAAAGTTTTCGTATCGAATTCTTTAGTGAAGAGTTAAATCTTTCTGTCACTCCCTGAGATTCTGGGTGGTAAGGTGTTGAGAAAATGCCTTTCACACTGAGTGCTTGCTCAAGGTCTGCAATAAGAGTAGATGTAAATTGTGTCCCTCTGTCCGACTGTATTGTTCGAGGTACACCATGCCTGCAGATGAATTGAAGCAAAGCTTTTGCAACTTCACTAGCAGATTCTGTCTTCAATGGATATGCATCTGGGTACCTGGTAGCTTGGTCAACTATAACCAATGCGTACTTGTGTCCAGCTTTAGTCCTGGGCATTGGCCCAATAAGATCAATGCATATAGTAGAGAAAGGTTCTTTAACTACCGGATGTGGCTTCAAGGGTGCTCTATCCCTTTTCATGACCCTGGAAGTCTTCTGGCAGGCTGGACAAGACTTAACATAGCTTTCTACTTGCTTGCGCATTCCAGGCCAACAGTACTGACTTGCAATACGATCCCAAGTCTTCTTTTGACCTTGGTGAGCAGAAGTTAGTCCATCATGAGCCAATTTGATGACTTCTTGACGTCTGGCTTTAGGTAGTGCCAAACGATGTAATATTGTGCCACGAGCTCTTCTAGATAGTAGCCACTTTTGCTCTCGATGCATTCGTTTTTAGGCTTAACGTGATCTAGCCAGTTGCGTAACGTTACGTCGGCTTTCTGTTCTTCTGCGAGCTTGGCCTTGCTCAGTGAGTCCAAGACTGATTGTTGCTTACTGGCAGTTTTCTCCTTTATGACTGGTAGTGGCACATCTCGTTCATTCTGCATTCGAGTTCTGGCCTCAGCTTTTGCATCTTCAGTCAGTATCTTTGCTTTAGCTCTTGTCGTCACCGGCAGCACAAAATTTAAAGTTTGACCTCTCTTATTTGGGTGAGAACGTTGCCTTTTCCTTTTGGTTTCACCTTTCACAGCCATTGCATAAGTTGCTTTCTGTGCGCTGGGATCCTCAACTGTATTGTTGGGCTTTTCTTTACATCAGCAGTTAAGGGAGACCGTATTGGCTTATTCAGGCATGTTTCTCCAGCCATCATCGGCTTTATCTCTGCCATAAAATCATTACCAAGTATCAGAGGTACTGGGCTGCTTGACACAACAGCAATGGTTAAGAATCCTGTGGCATATGGACTAGACACTTCAACCACCGCCACTGGGCATGACTTATTACAGTCGTGGATGCATCTAAGATCGTGGTAAACATCTTTGAGATATTGATCATCTCTTACATAGCTTGGGTTAGCCACACTTCTAGAAGCTCCTGTATCACGTAGGCCCAAAACATTAACTCCATTTAAAGTAGCATGGAAATAAGGGTGCCCTGTTACACACTGAGTAGGTCCAACTTCAGCAGTAGCTAACATTACAGCTTCACTTGGTTTTAGAGCTAAAAGTTGCTTGTATGGTGTTTTTGGTTTCTCAGGAGGAGTTACACCAGTTCGTTATGCTCTTTTCAGTGAACAGGCATTAGACATGTGACCCACTTTTCCACAATGGTAGCAAGTCACGTTAGGATTAGCCGCAGGTAGACTAAAGGTATTACGCTTACTGTCAGAAAATTGTCGCCTGCGATTATCTGGTGCTGGAGGTTTAAATCTCGACAATGAGGACCGAGGATTTTGTGCAGACATGTATGCATCAGCTCTCTCAGCTGCCTCATCAAGGTCGTACATGGCGTTCTTCTTGAGCTAAAGTGCTACTTCTGCAGGCAGAATAGCCATGAATTGCTCGTATACCAGAAGATCAATGGCTTCCTCAACTGTGCTAACTGAAAGTGATTTGCCCCAATTCTTTGCAGCTTGCCTTAGCCGTACCAAAACTTGTGCACATGTCTCATCCTTTTTCTTTATAAGGTCACGAAAGGTCACACGATAACTTTCCGGACTGATTAAGTAAGCCTGAAGAATTGCTTGTTTGACCTTCTCATAATCCTGCAGATCTTCATCGTCTACGAGCTGGAAAGCATTGCACGCTTTTCCAGACAAATGAGGAGCCAAAGACGCACAATAGCGAGTCATAGGGATGTCATTGACAGCGCAGGTTTTCTCAAAGTACGTGAGCCATTCTAAAATGGTTTCACCTTGTCCCTCTTTATAGGGTCTCAACTTCAAGCGTTTCTCATTAACTGCTGAAAAGTTTCTCTCATCCGGAGTGGGGGTTAAAGCCGCTGTAGCTGCTGAACGGTGCGTCCTTTCAGCCATCCTTAGCTCATGCTCCCTACACTCTCTACGTTCTCTTAGCTCCAATTCACGCATGCTCAGTTCATTCTCTAACCTCATTTTCTCCAGTTGAAGGACAAGTGTGGCTTGGTCCTGTGTTTGGACACCTGCCAAATCATAATTCCCTGCTACGTTCGCACCAGAAAATGTTCCTCGCCCTCCTCCTTTAGATAGTGGTGTAGGCGCAATCCTTGAAAGTTCTGGTGGACCTGGAGGTGTCATCAATGCTGCATCCAATGTCTCTTCTTCTGTTTCATCCTCTTCTTCTTCCTTTCCTTCTCTGTCTTCTTCTTCATTTTCTGTGAGAAGCTTCTCCACTGCACTATGCCCAGTTACGCTCATCCCAGGGCCCTGAAGGGAATTTAGCATTGCCTGCTGTTTCAAAATAGCATCTATTAAAGTAGGCTTTGTTCTGGGAAGGACTGATATACCGATTTCACGTGCAATTACTTTAAGTGTTTCAACAGTCTCATAATTCAATGAAACAGGGGTGTACGTCGCCTTATGAGACATGACATTTAGTGGGAAGGGTTTACATAATCGTAGAGTAACAATGTTTACATGCACCAAAACTGAGGGTGTCTACTTTAATTCTGATTATGAAACACCCGTTTCAATAGTGCAATACTTTACTCAAAGCGTTCTATTAATCAACTGTATAATAACCAGCAGCTCAATAACTGACAAGATCCCACCGCTGCCACCAAAATGTGACGCCGGGTTTTACTTGTTGGTTCTCTGTTCTTTATTTAAACCAGATTTACTTCAACAATTCCCAAACTAGTACTCCTAGCCGAGCGGTGAGGTAGTAGCACACAGATGTTAATAGTTTAGAAACTGAATCAGTTTCTCATAGGTACCTCTACGGGGCGTACCTTGAGATAAAAGATGTGGGTTCGAATCACGAGTGGGATCTTAAGTGTCGGCCTTGAGTTGCTGTTATTGTGTTTAGCTAACAAAGTGTGAACTATTCATAATATTTTTACTATTCAAATACTTTTTAAACGTTCACAAAGAAACGCATTCCAAGATACATATTTTGTGTATAAAGAACAATCAAAATTTAATTAACAAATTTGTGATGATATGATCAAAAAGATAATTTTCAAAAGCAATCAGATAAATACGAGGCAAAACCCAACTAAAGATAAACAAATTAGATTCTAATACACTAGGTACTCACTAATTACCCTTTCCCTGGGAGGTGCACCGAATAACCTGTCCACGCTGAGACGGTTCACTGTCCATTAACGTCTTGGCATGCCACATAATCACTGGTGACGTCACTGGAAACGAAGTCTGCACTGTCCAGTAGATGAGGTGACATCGTGAATGGTTTAACTTTCAAAGAGGCTGGCGTCAGGTAAATTTATGCGGCGATATTCAGTCCAACCTTCCACATGAACAGTAGTAACCCCATAACGGCTTAAGCAAACTGTCCCAAGTGTCCGTTTGGCTGTAAATTTCGATAGTGCACAAAATGTATCACAACATATCTGGACTGCTCGAAAACGTTACTGTCCTTTAACTGTAATCACAGTTATAAAATGCTAAATGCCAAACTACAACAAATTACATAGTCCGCAGGTAACACGTACAGAGCTAACGTCTTTACTTCATAGCTATAACGTGCCTACTGAAACCGTCGAAATAAACTAGGACGACAACCTGGTTTCCAACTTATGCATTTGTTGAAGGACAGGTGTGTGGCTTTCCCATCCCGCAGTACTTACAGTACCTATTGGTAATACTAGCTAGACATTCATGTATAGTAAACTGTTCATAACAGCGTATATGTTATATGTTATATGTTATACGCATATACGAATATGTAATTTGTTTTATACGCTCTCTCTAAACGTATATTTACTTGTATACTACGCTGCTGGTAACTTATAAATTTCACTCTTTTGATTTTGTAATGATTTTTTATGCCTTGGTATTGCAGTGTCATAAACGTGCTGATAACTTCGTTTGCCTATAGTTTTTGGCATTGATAATGGCACTTTTTGCCAAAACGATTATCTAGAGATGTACTGTATGTAACTGATAAACAGCATATAAATGGTGTATTCTTACCAAACAGATGGCGCTCTTTCTTGCTACTACAGTATAATGAAATTAAAAAATTTCATGTTAACCAGTAGCGTTTGTACATAAGTAATTTTCGGTGACAGGCTGTGCGTAAACGAGCCCCATCCCCCATTATAAAATTAAACACAGTATTAAGAACAGCTAAGGCATATTTGGGCACGGCCCGTTTTGACGTGAAAATGGGGCGCGAGACATTTGTGGGCTAGCGCTGATCGACGCACAAGTTAATTACGTCCCCCGTACGTGTTTCTGCTTTGGCCTACAAGTCACGCTGCCTATGAGCAGTAAAATTATTGTGGGATCCTCGTCCAGTGCCTAATTACCATGTTAAACTTAAAACGTCTTTTGGTGGAAAAGAAACAATTATTTTCGTGTAAGCATAAGCATATGTATCATTATTGTAGTTAGTTGACTTTCTAATGGCTCTAGCTAGTCGCGTTCGAGTTGGCAGTTGGTAAGCAGCTGATGAACTTAACGCGTTCTAGATTAGTTTCTTTTAAAGCAGGCTAAACCCTCAATCGTTCAATAAATATAATATTGTGGTATAATACTAGTTAGTAGTTAAATTACTGCACAGTGTACTAGTTATACCGACGCTAAATTTTGGCGTGAAGCGATTTTTTGTGACGCACATTTCTGTTATACTGCTTCTGTGATGTACTGGATATTTCTGAAATAAAAATTCTGTCATATTTTAATAAAATGCCAATGTAAACTTATGGTTGTTAAAAGCGACACATAAAATACAGGTGAATAAACAGAAAATGCATGTCAAGCGCAAGTGGTTGATTTTACTTGTGATAATCATCAAAATATACATATTATGTGCTGCATATGCTTATACAGTAGGCGCCGCTTAAAATACTCACGGTTAATAGACTCAACCGCTTAATTGACTCAAAAACGCCCGGAACGGGCCGCTTCTATTCAAATACACATAAAAACTATCGGTAATTGACTCAAATAACTCCGCATAATTGACTCAATATTTTTCTTCACCTACTTAAAATAAGAGATTTGTATGTATCCAAAGATCCTTTCCTAGTTTTATGTAATGTTTACTTCCCTTTTGTGCACTATGTATACAGAAACAATCGTGTAAAGAACCGTTTTGTTTGTAAGCAGGTACGTCTATCATGCCGTAATGCGCTAGCGTAGAGGTTTTGCTTTGAATCTGTTACCCGCTCGCCCACTGTTACAAAAAGATTTCTGGAAGCTAAACATTTAGTCACTTGCCTAACGGTTTCCTTTTGATGCTCTCGTTGACGGCTATGCTTTCCGACAGGTTAAAGAAAATAAAACAAAGGAATTTAATAAAAAAAGTCTAAAGTAATGCACGAAATATGAGAAATTTAGAGCATATTTTACAGCCACAGGGCTGTACTTTAGGGTACATATTAAACCAACACGGCAAAGAATAGCATCTACCAGGGCAATATCGTTTAATTTCATTTTTATATGAACTACTTGGCTTCACATTTGTCACAATATACTTATGTTGTGCGGAATATTCAATCTTGATTAATGGCATAATAGGGACAACCGGTAACATTGCAAATTTTCGTAACCTGATATTCGTCTAACAGAGTGGGCGCAGAGAAAAACACAAAGGCCACTTATTTACACCGTATTTACTTTTATGACACACAAAGTATTGGTCATGTGACCAAAATAACGATGGCGGATATTTGTCAGGTGTGTAAAAGTTTTTTATATTCTAGAGTGTAAACAAACGTGATTTAATTTTTTTACGTACATTTGTACTTGCTAGAATAGCCATCTATATAATCTTAATTAGAAGGCTAAATTTTAGTTTAATAGAATGTGAGTTTTATAGTATTTTGTGGTTTAAAGTTACGCAATTGGGTCATGGCATTTGTGTTTATACAGATTTAGTGGGCGTGAGTGTATAGTTTTTACTGGTTTACTGCTATGTTTACTTGTCTTGTGGACAGTTTTCTTTTATTTTAGAATTTTGACTGCCTAATGTATACAACACACGTAACGGGCATATTACGGTGATCATGAATCTTGTCTTACTGAACTATTGTAATGAATTGAATGGGATCTATACCAATGAATGAAACAAATAATGTTTTGCACAAAGTTTTACTTCAGCCTTTTTTAAAAATAGTAAAAATGTGTGACATACAATGTGATTGTGTCTAATTAGATGCAGCTGCATTAATAGGCCTAACATTTTATTGAAGTTGTTAGAAAAAACACCTGAGTGTTAGATTCAAAATTTTTATTTATTTTGTGAGCCACTAATTATACTCACGTCAATATTTTCTGCAGAAATATAGAAAAGGATGGATAAACGTGAATGGAAACAAAACTTAATAGAATGTTTGCTTAATTTGCCCATAGGTCTTTTTATTACTTTTTATAAGCAAGCCCTAAGTGATATGATTATTTTCATTTTCATGCAGTTCTTTACCATTCATCTACAATTACAAGTACTGTGTACATACTCTCTATATTTCAAGTGGTGAGCTAATGTTTTGTTAACTGATTATGATCATGGTACTAATAAAAGATCTATTATAATAATGATAATTATTATTATTGTTCATAAATAACAAACTCTTGCCTTATGCATTACAGGTGCGGGTTTTGTACAAGTTTGATGCACAACCTGGGTCCGGCGAAATTTCTGTAGAGCCAGGGGAAATATTAAATGTCACGCGACAGGTAATTGTTTTTAAGTACTAAACAAACTACTGTTGTAATATTGTAAACAAATATAGGTTAATTGCACATTATTTTTGCTGATTATTTACTAAAGTAAGAGAGAATTGGAAAACAATAAAAAGCATCAAAATGAAGATCAGCAATTTAATCTAGTTGAGAATTTTTTATCGCAATTTTGCAGTTTATAAGCCGAAATCTGACATATAACGACAGGGCTTACTTAAATGTTATGTTTGGTGTGATACTTGATGTGGCTCTAGCTTATTTTGAAGAGTCAACCTGTTCAGATGAGCCACTGAACCTGCAGATATGGTGGAATGTATAATTGTAAATACATCTTCCCTCTACAGGGTAAACAGCCACAATCAGTTTGACAAAGGAAACTGCCCATTCCGGGCAGTTAGAAGTCATTCACGCGAAATATGCTCGCAAAACCACTGGCTATTTATCCTACTTTTTATAGCTTGGAACGAAGGTAAAAAGCTATTGTTTGTTGTATATTGTATATTGTATATTGTTTGTTAACTGTTTTACAGGATGTTGGTGAAGGCTGGTGGGAAGGACAGAATTCTCGAGGGCAAATCGGATTATTTCCAGAAACATATGTTGAAGTGGTATAACTAATTAACAAATTCAGTCAGAATAGTAAATACTGTCTAGGTCTGTGTTACACTCAAATCTTGTTTAATTTCTAAACTTTTTGTTAAGTCCTTGCTTTTTGTTTGCTTGAATGTTTTGCAATGGTTGCCTACTTCCCACCTTGCTTTGCTAAAGAGAATATAGTTGAGAATAAATGAGAAATGAGTATTCATTGGATTATATTCTATTTGTCTTCTAGCTAACTGGTTTCACAACTTTTACTTCGCTATATAAGCCATGGTCCCTGTTAGCCATTTCATTAGTTTCTGTTGTGTCCCTTTCTCTCCTGTGACAATGGCTATTGATTTTGTACTCATGTGTTTCTCCCTTGTGTTTTTATCTACCGTGCTTCTGTTTTTATTTTGTATCCTTTTTATATGATAATTATTACATTTTAATAATATAAACAAAAAACTCTCCGAAAATTAGTAATTTCTTGTGTTTTTTCCTGTTTTCCCCCTTTTGTTCATCTGAAGAACTATGGCGTTTGTGTTCGTCCTTTCTGTTTCTTGTTTTTTAAATGTGGGATTTTCATTCATTGTCACTGTTTATCATTAATTGCCCAGTAACGTTTACTGTTTTGAGTAAGAGAGATGTTTCTAAATAAATGTAACTGCACATTTTAGAATATTGTACGTTATGCCTTGCAATCTAAAATAGGAAAATACAATTGACAATGAATGCTATTTAAACTGAAGTTGTGAGTTTTGTTTATTACTACATGTTAGATGTTTATTACAAAGGTTCACGATAATGGACCACCTGCAATGCCTCCGCCTCCACTACCGACATCGTATAAAGACAATAACAGCCATCAAGGCTTAGCGACTCAGCAGTCAGCTCAGAGTTATGATGATGATTGGGATGATGACTGGGACGATGATGAGTCAGGATATGTATGTTTATTTTATTACTTGCTAAGTAAGAAAGTAAAAGTTTCTGAGTAAGATACAGTAAGTATCAATTTTTATCCTTCAATTGAAATCCACAAATACTTATCGCATAAGCTAATGAGTCACTGTGCAGTGGAATTTTGTATTTATTTTTTTGGAAAAAGCACAATCTATTCACCAGTATTTTGTACTTGTTGCTTGTTATTTAATATATATATATATATACACATACATATATTTATTATATATATATATAATACAAGCACTTGTACGTTGCTTTTTGTTTTTTATAAATGAATGCATAAAAAGATGTACTTGCATTAATAAAATTCAGAGCATTTGTTGACTGCTTCCACGGTTATTTGCCCATAAATTGTAAAATATTCTGAAACCTTTACACTCTGCAGCTGAAATGTGATTAAATACAATGTGTCGTGACATCTGAATATTATTAGCACTGTTCCTTAGTATGTTCCTTAGTTGCACCACTACTGTAGTGCCCTATATAGCGCCACTACTAAAATTGGTAGCACTAAAATAGTGCCACTGTTTTAAAAGCGAATAGCGACAAATTGTAATTTCGCTATTTCTTTAAGTAGTGCTGTAATGTCACTACAGCACTACATTTAATTCTTGTGTTTGATATTTAGTGTCTGTTATCATAGCGATTTATGTTTTAGTAGCAGTTATAGATACAAATATATTACAGGTACAGGCAGTGTGTAACTGTGTACTTGTAGCTGTAATGATCTCCAGCACAGTGAAGGAAGAAATGTGTCATGCTGGTCAATGTTCTTCCTGGGTCTTCTCTTGGGAAATATGTTCTCCCCAAAAGTAAACAATTGTTGCTCAGTGATAGCAACTTTTAAAGAAATATTTTTTTAAAAGAAATAACATGTTCATAGTTTATCACATGACATAAAATAATAAAATGCCATGTGAACAGTATTGTAATGAATAATTTACTATTTTGTTGACAATATGTGAATGACCGGTATCTGTTTAAATTTAAGTTAGAACCATAACTAAAGTGCTTTGTTAGAACATTGATACAAGTTGGTGCTATTTATGTTTCTACTTGGATTTCTTTAGCTGCCATGTTCAGTTTAATTATTACTATTAACAGACTCTTTTAAAGTGCCACTTGCATTTTGCAGTGTACTATATCAACGATGCCCAGAATTAAGTCGTTATAAAAGTAGTAGCTATTGTAGTGGCGGTCACTACTGGTAGGCACATGTTTGTGTTCCTTTTTTTAATTAAATAATAGAATCTTTTTATTGAGGAATCGATGACATGATTATCGATGATATCATTAAGTCTTACTGACCAAGTGTAATATGATAACTTATTCACTCAAACTGGTTTTGAGTCTTTTGACTAACGAAAGCAATAACAGCTTTGGAGTTGTAAATGTATATTACTGTCTTAAGAGAATTAGTGTGTTCAGTAAAGCTTTTTTTCTTATAGACCAGGTCTTTTAAGAATAATTAACTGGTATTAAGTTTTAGTTTAGTTTTAGCCTTTTCCTAATAAATTGTGAAAAATTACTTGGACTGTTTCTTGGAAATAAGTGGCTGTTGGAAATTCTCGCTCGGAATGTGAAAGTGATGCATGAGCCACGTGTCGTCATTGCATTAAACAACATTGTAGTCACAGCAGAAGCTTAACATTCTCTATGTATATTATAAAATAAAATACTGGATTAATACTGGAATATAACTAACAGTACTGGTAGCTTAATGTTGCCAAAGCCAGATGTTTTCAATGCTTTAGGGAAAAAATGTTTCTTTTATATATTTGTACTGTATTATAACTATCATTTATTGTGATATATTTTATTATTATCAATATGCTATATTACTTAAAAACGTAATGTAGTCAGAAACAGCTCAACTCCAAAAATTTTGGAAAAACATCCATCGAATGTTATTTTAAATTCAAATCATTGTTTATTTTAGATGATTAACGCTGTTGCTGACTCAGAGCTTTGCTATTTCTCATGTCAGTCATTTACCAAGATTATAATGCATCAAAATCTGCTTACAAATTTTATGCAAAAATATCTTAACAGCAGATTTAACAAAGCCTAAAACTGACTTCTGTTGAAGCATATTTTCTGTCGTGGTCTTGGTCTCAAAAATGCAGACTTGAACTAATAGGTCTTGGTTTTGGTATTATCTTGATTATAAAAGCAGTGATACTGATTTTGGTCTTAGTCTGGGAGTTGCGGCCTTGGTCTTCATCTTGGTCTTGATTACTTTTACCTTAGGCATATGTCTAGACATTTTCAAATCATTGCTTTTAATATGACCTAAACACAACAAGGTATCACATAGACATTATCAGATTCCATAGTGAATTTTTTGACATCTGCTTTGTGCTTTATGTTTGCACTTTGTATTGGTAAAGCCAAGTACAGTAGGCGCCACCTAATACATTCACGGTTAATAGACGCCTGGTACGGGCCGCTTCTATTCAAATGTACATGAAAACTGTCGGTGATTGACTCAAATAACTCTGCATAATTGACTCTATTTTTGCTTCACATGCTTCAATAAGACACTTTCGTGTGACTAATAAGCTTTTATGACTTTTCTATCATCTTACTTCACTTTTGTCCTATAATATACATAGAAACAATCATGCTAAGTACCGTTTTGTTTATAAGCAGGAACGTTTAGCATATACTAATTATGCTAGTCTAATCATTTGCTTTGACCCGCCCGTCTACTGCAACTAACCTCGTTACCCAAGAATTCCTGGAAGCTAAACATCACTTGCCTAGTGGATTGCTTTTGAAGCTCTGACTGTCTTTGCCAGAAATTTTAATCAGTTAGATGTTGCTGTTATGCCAGGGACTCAGGTACAGTACAATAAGTACCTCACAATAGCAAGCAGGAACTTAGGCGAAACTACAGACGAAGCTACTTGCGGGCATCAGCAACAATTTAAACACGCCAAGCACTAAGTGTTTTACGAGAATTTGTGCATCATACAACAACAGATTTTCAATGTTTTTATCATTTTAACAACTTTGTCAGCCAACTTCTTCACGATAATATGAAACAGCCAACTTTGAAGGAATTTTTGTAATTTTTGCAAATAAACAGACTTGTGTGATTTAGAAAAGTATACTCTTTAATTTATTGCTAATTCACTTATATAAATTATTATTTTAAAGTATTTTTTCTAATTTTTAACTGCACAAAGGAATTTAGGCATTACTTCATTTCTAAAATTCATTAAAAACTTTTGCAGTGCATACCAACCAGATGACTTCTGTACCATATGAACCATACTTCAGTACCAATAATACTACACCCATCGGTTAATTGGGTCAAAACACTTTGGTCCCAAAGTGAGTCTATTATGTGGCACCTACTGTACTATGCAGCTCGAGAATCCAGTATCTTTTAGACCAGATTTATTTTTTGAAGTGCACATATAGTATAATTGGAATATGTGCATACAAAATGATATAGTTGAGTTACATATTGCAAGCATCTTCAGCATTACTTTAATACATTTAATGTAAAAAATACTGTACTATCCTCTTTTTTCTATTTGATTGTACTTCATTTTTTAGTATCCATCTGCACAGCAACAAGGTTATCATTACCACCATGGTGATCACAAAGACCACCGATATGGAGGACAAGGAAGTGAAACACATCAGAAATATGGAACAGTAAAAAGAAGTTTTAATAGGTTTGCGTGTTTCTATTTAACAATCCTAACTATAGTTTCTTGGGTTATGACAAAATTTCATGCTTTGCTGGACAATTTGCTTTTTAGTAACCTTTTCCTGTATTTTCAATCTTTTCCTCTGGTAGTCTAAGCAGAAACATGCTTTGGAATTTTATAGCTCCGTGCATGTGAAACGAAGTGCAGATTTTTATTTTACTTCTACAAAATAATTTACTGTCAGAGGTTATTCTAACTGTTTGCTTACAACCAATACCAGAGTTTTTCACAATGAATTTTGACACCATTAATAATTTTGGAGGCCAAATACTAATTATCAGTGAGCTTTCTAGTTCTGTAAATTTGCTGTCTAGTTAGCAAATGTGTTTATATCACTGTAGTTATATGATTTTGATGTCTTTATTCAGGTTTTCCTCATTTGTAAAATCTGGAGGCGAAGCTTATCTCTTGGGGCAGCAAAAAATCAATGTTTCAGATGCCGATAAAATAGCTGTTATTGTAAGTGTTTTTTGTCATTACATGCATTGCATAATGCAATTGTTAAAAGGGTATGGTGACATATATTTAATGGAAGTTTAGCTGTGATTTTGTTTTTTTGAGAAAAGTGGTGATCCATGGACCAGTTTTTAATATTTGGTAAGTTCATCAAGGGTGTTTCAACTGTGGTATAAACTTTTGGAATTGATATTAAATCATAAATGTAGCAACCAGAAAAATTGCTTTTTACGAGTTTTCATATGCAAAATGATTTGTTTTGTGTGTGTTCGATACTCAGTACATCAATACTCTAAAACATTTGATAATCACTTTTTATCTCTACAATGGATGAGAGTGTCTCTGTCAGTGTTTACGTTTGCTGTGGCATTATTAGTTTTTATTGAGATTTGTTTTCCTCCCGTTAAATCTCTTTAATTTCCTAATAAAATATATCTCAGTTGAAAGCAAGCAGTCATTGTATTTTTCTGCATTTCTTGGGCCTAAGTGAACTATTCACATGGGGCTCCAGCTTACCTTAACCAAGATTTTTTCTTATGTCGTATGACAGAAAAAAATATGCTGATCACAATATTATAAGAAGAAAATAGTGGACGTTTATGTATAAATGCCAAAAATTTTAGGTCATTCTGTTGGATGTTTCCTAAAATACAGAAGTTTTAAAACAAAATAAAAAAAAATAAAGTATGAAAAAATTTCTGCATCGCTTTTGCTAAAATTTACAGCAAATTTAAATGCTCAGCATTTTCGCTGCAGATTAGATAAAGCCATTTGCTGTCTGCTATCTTTCCAATAGCTGACACAGTTTCTCACTTTTTTCTCTTGACAACAAATCTTTATGAGATCTTTATTTTCGGCAAGAAAGACTGGCTCATCTCTTAATTCTTTTTCTGCCCTATAGTCTGGCAGCCGATGGGGTGAACTTTGCATTTTCCATGTAATTTTTTTTCAGTGGTTTTCTCATATTCTGATTGTCCCCTTTAAAGCGTGGCTCTGTGCCACATTTGAGAAATTTGAGATATTGGACCAAGAGTGTTAAAGAAGTATGTACTATAACAAACCAAAACTCCCATGATCATTCAAATGATAACACTAAGTAAAGTTAATTTAATATTTTTAAAGGACATTAAAACAAAAAAATTATTGAGTTTTTATGTACTCCAAAGAAAATTGTATAGAAGAATCGCACCAAAATTATCTAGTTAGGACGCAGTAATTTTCTTCTTCAATATGCGTTGTCCTTTCTTAATCCACTAACAAGATTGTTTACTTATTCAAATTACTAGGTAATAGTTTCTTTATCCAGATTTCTTTACCCCTTCTAACTGGGTACCCGCTACTTCCAGCGTTCCCCAAAGGTCTCTTCTTGGTCCATTTTTGTTTGGTTTGCATACTAACAACTTGTTAAAAGTTATTTCTTGCAAAAACCAGTTATATATGATGACTTAGTTCTATACAAGGTTGTTTGGCACTCTGAGGATGAACATTCTTTGCAGGCAGGTCTTCTCAAAGTTATTGCTGGTGTAGGACAAATAAGCTAGCAACCAAGCTTATGATTATTACTAGAGGCTCTCGCCCTGATGTCATTAACTATATTATCAATTGTAAGGTTATCACAGAAATATTGATTCATAAACATCTTGAAGTATATCTGTCAAACAACCTTATCTGGAATTTCCACATGTCCAAAATCTGCAGTCAAGCAAGATGCCTGCTTGGATTTGTTTTTAGAACATGTTGGGTTCCAACTCTGAAAACTTCAGGCTGTTGTATTATTCACTGGTCCGGCCAATACTGGAGTACAGTGGCATTGTTTGGTCCCCCACACTGTCTGTGGCATTTATAAGCTAGAGTCTGTGCAACGAAAGGCAACACTCTATATTTACCTCCTAGACCGTAGACCATGCCTGACTACAATAATCGTAAGCAAACTCAAATGCAGAAGGGACCTATCCTCTCTTGTATTTGGGTATAAGGTAATGCACAGTTTCTTCCGTCACTAATTATATAACCAATGGACATTTTCAAGATCAAGCCGTATACCATCGAGTGCTATTAAACAGCAATAGAACCATCTGTCTGCGTGCCTCATTTTCTAACATATTTCCACGCTCATGGAACGAATTACCTGCAGATGCAGCTCTCTCGTCATTATCTTCTTTCAAATAGGCTGTCTTCCATCATTTTGCAATCCTGGAGTATGCATTTTCATTCTCTTTTTCCGTTTATAGTTTATTGATTTTTATTGTTTAATCTCATTTGTAGATACTTTTTTTATTTTAAGTAATTTGTCTTGAATATTTTATGTAATTTTTTACAATGTAATTTTTATTTTGGTCCTATGTGCGTACTACTGAATGGATGACAAGGCAGTGATCTGTTCGAGGGTTTAGTTCCTTATTGTCATCCATGGCACGCAGCGGTAGGCACAATCTTCATATTAATCTCGAGTATGTAATTTTATTGTTTATATTTACTCATGTATGAAATGTATATATTTGTTTTTTGTGCCTAATAAATAATAAGTTAATATTGCCAAGGTACATTCAGTGTGATTCTCTTTCATTCACTGAGTAAGTGTATAGCCTCTTTTCATCTCTGGAATGATGCTTTGATGATTTTTCACTGTTTAACCATTGTCATTTAACAATTTCACGGCCATTGGCGTGGGCAAGTTATGATGCGAAAAATGGTAAAGCGAAACAGTATAATCAGTCTGTGTCATCTGAAAGAATAATGTTCATTACTGGCTGGTTTTTATAACCCATTGAACTTTTTCTTCATGTGTTCTTTTCAACCTGTCCTTTATTTTAATTCAGTTGAGAAATTTTTTCCAAGTTATCATTGATATTGGAATTGGAGATAATTCGTAGGACAGAACTTCGCTAATGTTTGTGTTATTATTGAATTCCTGTAACACTTAAAAAGGGAAAATCAATATTATGCATTTTGCTCATTCCCACTTATACGGGACAACTTCCTCAATGCCATATTCATTCATTGAGATTGTCTCATAGACCTTTGTGACTACTTGTTTTCAAATTATTGTTGTAGTGCAAAACCTATGTTATCGAATTGACTACACTCAATGATAGCAGTACAAGCTTCCCATTTACAACATTAAACTATGCCGAGAATGTTGTTGTGACACTAGAAGATTTATACAAACTCCCAGTTTTCTGCATAGTTCTTGCTTGTCTATAATGTCTACGATTATTCTGACTTTGGCTTCTATCTTTTATGTGCTCTGGAGTATAGCCATATCTGTCATCGTGTCTCATAGCTGAAACGCTCTTCTTCTAAGAATCATCTTCACAACAAACATAGTGACTCAATGTTTATCCCTTTCTCTCTTTTTCTCTTTCAGTCCATACAAGCATCGTCGTAATGAAAACAAGTTTTATTAAATAACCTACCCATACTGTTATGATGCGACTTTTGTTTGCTATGTTAGATCCATAGGGTATGTCATAGGCATCTAGCTAAAATAAACAGATAAGCTAAAATTGCTTAATTGTAATTGTTATGATTTTCCCAAACCCCATGAAAGAACGTCTGAACTGCTAGCTGTTTTCTAAACTATGCCAATTATAATTTTACGAAATAACACGTTTCAACTTAATGCTGCAATATACATTAGGTTATTACAAAAACTAATAATTAACAGCACATGCTTTTTCCATTGTAACTCTTTTTGTCCAAAATCTCAAAATGCTGAAAGCTGACAAATGGCCACCCTTAATATTCTTAAAAGGGAATTTAAGAACATGAGAAAGCTGCTGAGAATAAACTTGCACGAAAAGTGCAAAGTTCAGCCAAAAATGGCTTTTATATGTTAATGTGACAATTTTTCATTTGATTATTAGCTGATATTGTTTGGGCATTTATTTTTTAACATGCAAAAGCTTTTTATCCACAACTTAGCAACTACTAAAATTATGAACTTGTAACTTTCACTGCCAAACATTAAAGTATTGTAATATCAAGCTGTGAAATTTCAAATTTATAGGGCACTCACTTTGGCACATTTTTTTCTGTGCCATCATGTATTGTAGCTCCTTACGGAAAATCTGGTTAAGTCTTGTAAGCCACTGAAGTACAGTAACTGCTAGTTCTTCTGCTTGTGCACAGTGATCTGGTCACTTTCAATGTACCAATGATAGTAAGAACAATTTGATTAATTTTAGGAGTCTGAAGATGGCCCTATCTGGGTACCACAACAGCATCCATATACTTGTAGCATCACTTCTCCTAAGAAAGAAGCAAAGTTTCATGGATTTAAAAGTTTCATTGCTTATCAAATAACTCCCTCGGTAAGAATGCATTTTTAATGCTTAAACCAGTTAATAGCTTTTTTCCTTTCTAAAAGTTCAATTTAAGACATTTGCATCAGCTTGGCAGCTATGCCAACTATTAGGTCAAAAAGCAATTTTAGTTTCACTGGTAAAGAAATTCACTGGGTAAGCTGGTAAAAAGAAATTCCCTACATAAACTGTTAAAGCTACTAAATCTTTTTCACCAGAGAAAACATTGGGATAGTCATATTTTTTCGAAAAAGTTTATTTATGTGTTAATTTTAGTTTAACATGACACCAGTCAGTCGAAGGTACAAACATTTTGATTGGCTTATCGATCGGTTAGAAGAGAAATTTGCTATGATTCCAGTGCCTCCAATTCCTGATAAACAAGTTACAGGTTTGTAGCGTGATTTCTTTTTTCGCAGCAATTACATTTGTGTGTACATTAGCCAAGTACATGTTCTGTTTCATGTTTCACTACCAATGTTTTCTTTTCTGATTTTTAAACTGGGTGTTTTTTAAATTTTGGCACATTGCAAGCCAATATCCAGCTCTCAGTTGCCTGCTCAATGTAAATATCTGGAAGATATAAGCATTACATTGATGTTACACAAGAATGGAACCTAGCTCATTGTTAAGGATAGTCCTTTAAAACGGATACTGAATTGGCAGAGCATCTTGCCCATGCTTGAAATACCTTGAATGCGACTTCCCCTTAATGGGATAAATGGTCAGAGATGGTATTGTAAATAAAGCCACTCAGAAGTGTCACCAACCCTCACCAATCCCCCAATCCATATATTAATCATGTGCCGTATTCCTTAAGATCATTCGTCATTTTCAGTAAATGTCATCTAATTCTTTTTCCACCTGTTGTGATGCCAAAATTGTTTTACGAAAATCCTCTTTAATTAAATTACCTTGCTATATATGCATCATAGTGATTGTTCATAGGTCATAGATGTCATCTGGTAAACTGGCTTTGTTTCTTTCAATGGTATTTTTACTTTACATTATTTTAATGTACTAATTAGTAATGCATAATCACTCTTTATGAAGGTCGTTATGAAGAGGAATTTATTGAGAAACGCATGGCTGGATTGCAGCAGTGGCTAAATCGTATCTGTCGGCATCCTGTCATAGCTAATAGTGAAGTCTGGAATCATTTCCTCACATGTACATCTGACGAAAAAGCAAGAATCAGATTCCTATTTATTAATGGAATTTTTTGTGATGGTTAACAATAACAATGCATTAAATTTGTATGAAATATGTATTTTTTTAATCATTTTCTTTCTGCGTAATTACAAGTCAGAAGTCAGTTCTGGTGTCAAATTATACAGAATGTTGTGTGTACACGTAATGGAAATTTGTGTTTCACGAATCTAGTTTTGTTTTCAAGCCTGCTACACCGAACGGAAATTTGTGTTTAATAACAAATATAGTTTTGTTTTCAAGTGTAATTTCATATAAATTAAATGTTGACTGATACAATTTCAAAATGTGAAACTGAAGTTTATGATATTTTAATTCCCTTTGTTGTCCAAGATTTTTTGCTTATTTTTTCCAAGCATTCGAACACTATGCTGCATTTGGAATACTTAATGATAAAAATTGTGAACAAAATATAATTTTATATTTTGTGCTGAAAATTAATCAGAGGATACTGTAAAAACTTATTTGTATACATATTCTATTTTTAAATTCAAAATGCGAGAATGCTACTGTTTTAAGATAACAAAACTAGAATGTGTCATTTATAAGCAAATTAATTTACAGAGGTGGAAACTAGGGAAGAGACGAGCAGAAAAGGATGAGTTCGTTGGAGGTTCTTTTTTTTTGACCATTAACACACCTGAAGTGCCACTTAGCGTCAAGAATGTGTGAGTTTTTATTGCCTTTTATCTTATTGTGCACTGTAGTTCTAGTATAATCATTTTGACCAATATGGTAATTATTGAAGGCTAATATTAGCTTGACAGCTTATGTCCTACTGCATATAGTTTCTCATAGATTGCATGGTTATCTTGTTAGTATTGCTATTTACGAGCTGTAAACTTGTTAACTATATATCTTTACAAAAGCTTTTGAGCTAAGTGTAACAAATATTTCTTGCTCCATTTTTTTTTTATACTAAGCAAACAAGACCAGTACTTGCTCAGGATTAGGGGTTAGAATGCGCTAAGAAAGAGTTGAACTTCTTCTAATATGTATAGAAATGTAGTAATAATTCACATTTTAATATTCTAGTTGTAAAATCTGTTGTCATTTTTAATTTGCAATATGTTCATATCTGGTGACCTTATCTCTGATAGTTCTATTAAATGAGATTTTGGTTTTTTTTGTTGATTAATAACCTTATATTATATTATAGAACTTGCAAGCTAAACTTCTAATATTAGTGATTGTACTTTTTGTCTTTATTATTGCAGTGAAGATGCGATGGATAAATTTGGCAAGTTTGTAAAATCAATGGATGATAGTGTTCGCGATGGCATACAAACGATGACTGATAATTGCAAACGGCATAGAGGACGTAAGTTTTCTTAACTAGATCTGAAAATTGGTTTGTCTGTATAACTCTAAACACTGCTTCCATTTCTTATTTCGTAGTTCACAAAAAAGCAGTGCATCTTCTATCAGGTGGTACAGAAGTTTAGACTGTGATGACATTAAGCGCAGATGCTTTTCGAAGTGGGAATTTTAGAACATGATACTACATGAAAGTTACAGGTTTTATAGGTTTAGTGGATTTCAAGTTAACACGAAAAACTTTTGTATGTTAAAAATTTAAATGCCAGAACAATGTCAGCTATCATTGGTTGAAAAATGGCAATGTCGACCTATTTATAACACTCAGTACATAGGAGCAAAACAATAAAGAAATCAACTGGTTTACATCACTGTTTTTACCACAGAAAATAAAATACAGATAAAGGTTTGTTGTCAGGAAAAAGTGGAACTTATTCTACGAACCATGGTATCTTGAATTTCCAGAGAGAGTATATGATGGCCGTATGCACAGTAATGTATGGGAATTAAAGGCAAAAAAATTGTTGAGAGCTGGCACTGAATATTCTTTAAAGAAGTAAGAAACTGTGTCTGTTGTTGAAAGAAATGATTTCATATAGTTTGCAGTGAAAATGGTAGACACATACAGCATTTGCTCTTAATTTTAAAACAATTACGTAAATCTTTTTCCCATCTTTATTTTTTCGACTTGTTGTTTTAAGACGTCTGCATATTTTGAAAAATCAAAGGGGTGACCTACAACTTTTGTTGTTTATACATAGACGTGTGTAGCATCAGTGTGGCAATTTACAAACGATTCTATTATTTTCTTATAATGCCGTGATCAAAACTTCAGCATGTTTTTTTGTGCCACCTGATATAATTATTGATTGGCTTGCATGGATGTTGCAGAGTATTTGTGTGTAACAGTTTTCTTTATTATAAAACAATTTTGAAGCTCATTTATGCTAAAAATACATAATTGCTTTTTTTAGATCAGAAAAATCAAACAGCTATTTTTTGACGACCAGTAATTTTACCTGCAGGGTCACTTTTCAAGAATAAGTTTGGGTATAAAAATCAGCATTGCTCGGCAAAATTGAGTTTATGCCCTAAAATAGATATATCCGACTGTTAAGCACAAATAATTTTCAGTTTTCATAGCTACATTTCTGGAATTAAATTTAATAACGTAAAAGAGTGGTTTACTTAATGATTTGTTTTTATACTTTTTAAGCTTAACGTTGTTTTATCATATTGTGTCAAGTCTTTAATAACACCCATTTATCATCGGGAAGATGTGAATGGTAGTGCCAGCTAATAACATCTATGTATTTTCCTAATGTGTTTCCTGTGTATTTTTTATATTGAATATGTGTTTCAGCGTATAAACGAGAATTTCAGAGGATTGGTCATACTTTTGCAGCAGTTGGGCAATCATTTGAACTTGATACTCGGCAGTGTAAGTATTTGTAAGCTCGCAAATAAAATTTTAATAAGAAACTTTGTTACTGTCTGTTTCGAGAACTTGTCCTAGATTAAATTAATTAATTTGGCACACCATGTCGAGAACTTGTTTGGTTCGTGTATTTGACTTTTATGAATTTTAAGCAATCAGATTGAAAGGTTTTTATTTGTTTATTTTGCATGTTATTTCTAAAGCTTAAGTCTTGAAAAGTCTATTAATACAGCTAAAAAAACTCAAATTTAGTTTCAGCGTTGTTGTCATATTAATATGCAAATCCTAGCTGTGACAAAATAAAACAATTAACAAAGGATTAAAACATGATAGACAACAATCATTGCACTGATATACTAAATAACGTCTACTAACTCATAAGGCCACATTTCATAATTTACCATCATTCCATAATTCACTATATGTATTGTTATATATATAGTATATTGTATTTGTTATTGTATATATTTATACGTATGTATATATAGTGAATGATGGAATGATGGTAAATTATGTTAAATGTTGCATTATGAGTTAGTAGACGATATAAAATTCTATCTATAAAGAAACAACATTTTAGTATATATTGCATATATAGCATTGTATATATAGTGAATGATGGGATGACGGTAAATTATGTTAAATGTTGCATTATGAGTTAGTAGACAATATAAAATTCTATCTATAAAGAAACAACATTTTTAGTGTACTTCTAACATTTCACATATTGCAATGCACAAATATTACTGTACATAATTAATAACTGTGCACAGTTTAATGGGGAAAAACAGATATATGTACTGTCCTACATCATAGGTGTTTTTCCAGGGAGAAATTTCCAGACCCGGATTATATAGGCATATCCCCAAAATACAGTTTCCTGGATTAATTTCTAACTGTAAACTAGTTATTCACATGACTTTAATCATAGCCTAACACGCAATACATTGTACAGCAAAATGTTAAATAATTTCATTCGGAAAGCTATTTCTGACAGTCTTTACCAATATTAGTTAACTTTTGGTGAAACTTACAAACATGCTGGATTCTCATTTCTGGCATTGATATGATTATTATAATTTTGATTGTATTAGTTACAACTAATAAATTGTAGTTACGTTCATGAAATATGACTAAATTACATTTATACCAATTTCGTAAAAGAACGTTAGACTTAGGCAGTTTATAATGTGTGGAAGTTTAATATTTTTATTAAGCATCATTGTGCAAGTTCGACATTGTTTTTACTATTTCCGAAAAAGAATAGTCAAAACTTTTTGAAAATGTCTGTAAATAAAATACTTCTAATTACCATACCAAAATATTGAAATATTGACAATATTTGAGAAGGTTGAACTACACTGTTTCTTATTTTTCTAATTTTAGCTTCATTAGCATTGACTGCTGCCATCAAGCACACCGGTGCTACATATAATGAAATAGGACAGCTCTTTGCAGACCAGGTGTGTATTATTATCTCTATTTCAACTTCAGAATGGACAGTGCTTGTTTAGATGTCACTGATTACGAATTATAGTTTTTCAGTATTTTGTTTATATTCACTAAAATCATTTAAATTAATGACAATTGTGTTTTTAGCCTAAAGAGGATGCAGAACCTTTAATAGAGGATCTACACGAGTATAAGGGTCTTTTGGGGAACTTTCCCGATGTTCTGGAAGTACATAAGGTGAGTGTAGATATATATAAAACTGTGATGATACAAACTCACGATTAATAGAATTAAAAAAAAACTAATTTAAATCATCAATTGGGTCAGCAAACTCAAGGCAGATGCCATGACCACTAGACTACAATCAGTTCCCCAACAATCATGACTGTCCAATGTTCAACCCTTAATAGCTGGCCAGCCAGTTTAGCATTTCCAATGATACATCGCTCAAGTAGCACTGTTCTAGCTAAGTGTATTAATTTTAATTTGATTAATTTTGAGTCTGAATTTATCACGAATAATTAATTAAGAGTTTATGATCTTAATATCAAGGTTATTGTTACATTTATTAGTTTAATGGTTAATAGAATCAGTTGCCTAATTGACACAAAAACATCTGGTATAGGCCACTCCTGTTCGAATGTATATAAGAACCGTTGGTGATTGATTCAAATAACTCTGCATAATAAACTCGATATGACCAGCTTTTATGACTTTTACATCATATTTACTTCGCTTTTGCATACTATAATATACGTAGAAGTAATCATGTTAAGTACCGCTTTGTTTGTAAGCAGGTACGTTTATCATCTGTGATATGCTAGTAGTCTTGCTTTGAATCTGTCACCCACTTGTCTACTGCAATTAACCTTATGGCCTAAGAATTTCTTGAAGCTAAATGTGTAATCACTTGCCTACTGGTTTGAAACTCTCACTGCTTTTCACAGAACGTCTAATCAGTTAACTATTGTTGTTATGCCATGGTGTGTTTTGCGGGAATAGGTGCATCATACAGCAACAAATTTTCAATGCTTTTTCAGTATGAAAATTGTATAAACCAACTTTGAGAACAAATGAAGAAGCTGACCTTACACGAACTTTTGTAATTTTTAGTTTAAATAAGCAGACTGGTGTGATTTGGAAAAGTATGCTTTTTTGTTTTCTTTTTTTTTGTTCAGTTAATAATCAGTTAATAGATTCAGTTGGTTAATTGGTCGGAACATTTCATCACAAAGTGGGGTTATTAAACAACGTCTGCTGTATTATAAATTCACAATTAATAAAATTTTGAAACCAAGCATTGAAAATGTGGAAGTGTAGAAAGGTTTTAGCCCAGCGAGATGCATTTTTAACATTTTAACATTAAAACAAATGTGCGATAAGACAGAGTGTTGTTACAAAAAATGCTTCTGGTGCTAGCTAGTAATTATAAAATAAAATTCCACGGTGATTATATTTTATTAGCCAATTGATTTCCACATATAATAGCATGCCCAATCCTAGTTTTTTTTCGTGAAAATGAAAAAAGCAACAGTATTGATTATGGCTATACGACTAAGTGAGCTGTCAATGGCTTGTGGTAGTCCTGCGATGTCATTTCTTTACTCTTTTGGCCTACAAAAATTCTATTGGCATTTATGTCTAGCAGGCATAAAGTCATTCATAATACTATAAAAAAATTAAAAGGTGGATTATTTTTTTCTAAAACCAATGTAATTGATGCAAAAACTAAAGAAACTCACACACAGGTTGACTTTATTTGCTATACTAGTGACAGACCAGTCATAACAATTTACAGGCCTGCTTATAAACTGCTGCAATAGGTTGCTGTTCCCAGTCAGCTAGCTAGTTTCAGCATGATGCTAAGTACTGTGTAAAAATGAATGATGTAGCAGTGAATTTGTCCTACATTATCTATGGTAATATAGAGAATATGTTGCCCATATAGTATAGGGAGTAAAGGGGTTAAGCACTTATTGATTGGATCTGAGTGGATTTATGAATATGATTATTCCTCGCTTTTTTCTTCAGTTTTGAAGCATCTTTGTTGCTACTACTTGTTCCTGCACTTTAGTTCGTTTTGGATGCTTAGCATAGCATAGCATACCATCTTTGAAAGATAATCACTAAATCTATCATTTTTGCAGGGTGCCCTGAAGAAAGTAAAGGAATGTCAGAAAATGGTCGGGGAAGGAAAATTGAAGAATGACGATGCAACGGCAGTTGCTAGGCGGGGTGATGTTATCTCTTATGGGCTTCTTGCTGAGATAAATCACTTTCAGAGCGAAAGAGTTATAGACTTCAAATTATCTATGCAGAAATACTTGCGACAACAGATAGCCTTTTATAATAAGGTATTTATGTTCTGTATGTCATTTTGCGGTAAATGATATGTTAGCAGCATTGTAATTTTAAAAAAGTAAGACTACTATTTTAATTTATGATTCAGATGTTACTTTTTTCTGTTACTTTTTCCCTCATTTTTGCATTTAAGCGTATTTTTGTTTGCCCATACAATGGCCACTGGTTGCTGCTTTTGTCCTCATAGAATCTTTGTTCTGATTATTGTTCTGCTAAAGTAATGTCACCCTTAGCTAAAGGGGAAAAACCAGAAGCAAAGTGGTCAACAATTTAGCCAGGTTGTTTATGTTTCAAGACATCTTTAATTGAGTTTTGTCTTTTCATTTATTACAGAATTAGGTATAGTACACACAAGCTTATGTTTTCCAACAGTGAAATTTGCAAATACTGAAAAGGTTGTTAGAGATGATAAAATTTTATTGCGTGTTACAAACAAAAATTTGTTTCTACACCTTTTATTAAGATTAATGGGGAGCAGCACCCAATTTTAAACTATGGCTCAAGATAATTAAATGTATGTTGAAAGAGAGCATGACTGTTTTTTAAGACTAACTTACATGAAAGAATAATTACCACGGAAGTTTAATTTCTCATTCATGCACTATTATATGCATTTCGACATTTGTTAGTTAGATAGACACATCTCCTGCAGCTCGGAAACACAATGCAGAAAAAACAGGCACCTCACCTCTCAGTTTGTTTCCGAGATAGCCAAATTCTGACTCCATGGTAAACTTAGAATTTAAATTTTTAAACATAAATTTGCCCAGTCTTTGTGTATTATGATCAACCTTGTGCAGTAGCACTGTATTTCAATTTTCGCTTTTCCAAAACATGTAGAACGTGCTCATGGAATGTTTCTGTCATTAGAAAATGTTTTGTTTTGATGTCATCACTTGCTGTGCTCGGTGGCCGTTAATTAAGTTTTTAAGTTATTGTTAGAAAGATATTATTATTGTGGTTGTTAAAGTGCATACTTTCTGCCCCACTTCAAAATAAAGCAGGATGCGAAAAATCGTTCTGTTTTCTTTAAGACAAAATTTTCATTTCAGTTGAATTATTTGTTTTCCTAATGGGCATTTCTTTACTCTGTATTTGATACTTTTCAGATTGTTGTAAAGTTAGAAGAATCTTTGCAGCGATACGAACATGCTTGACAATTTAGTGTATTATTCCATGTATAAGTTTATGGATTACTGGTAAACAAAGGTTTGTATGTCTAAAGACCACTTAGCAAGTCAGTTTGGTATGTTTTAATGCTAAATTTTCACATTCTCATCTATGATGTAAAAGAATTTTATGTGGTGAATGAATTTGCTTCTCACTACCAGACATTGTTTTTGTTTTAACCACATGCTGTCAAGTTTCCCTAAATATATTCTGAAAGGTAACCAAATTACTAGCACACTGCTTGAAATTAAAGTAGATCTTGTTTCCTCCAATGTAATGTGAAACCATGTAATTTTGGTCAGAAGAAATTGTGGTCAATCCTTTTTTCAACATAAACTAATATTTGAATGTACAAAATATATTTACTGTAAAATGGTTTCCGAGGCTTACGAAATAAAATTGTAATTGAGGCTTTAATCAAAATCAAATATTGTTTAATAATGCGTTAGATTAGCATTTTAATAAGATGAAAAACGGTATTAGTTAACACTTACCCAGTGCATTATATATAATTGTATTTTGTCATTGAAGTTATTGTGTGTGATATTTTTATATAAAAAGAAATGGGCAACATTTACTGCATATGTGTAGCTTTGACAGATTTTATTAATTTTTACTCAAGTTACAGAACTCTAAATTTGATTCATATTTTTGTGGTAAGAAATAAACAATGTTCAGTGCATGTCCAAGATCTTGCTTAGTCTTGGACATGCACTAAACATTGTTTATTTCTTCATTTCAATTTTTTGTTTTTCACTAAACTATAGTTTAATGTTTCAGTACAAGAAATGTAAAATAAAAAACTCATTGGACATGATTCACATTGTGATTTTATTAGGTAAAAATGCTTTACCTCAATTATGAAAAAGTGAGCTGTGTTCTGACATTTTAATATATAGTTAGCCATGTTATAATGCCCCGTTTACAAATGCCAAACCTCGCTTTGGCAAAACAAAGTGTCTATATCTGCTTAGACTTGTGTGTATTAATGCAACTCGTCATAATGCCAAACTCTCCTAACATCTACTTTTTTGCTGTCCCAAAGTAGGTGGTATAAAGAGGTTTGACTGTACTAGTAACATGGTACCATAGTAATATTTACAATATATTTGTGTTTGTGTAACACACTGAATCTTAGAAATATGAGTAAAATGAAAGCATTAGAATAATTGCCTTAAATCACATCTTCAAATAGACATGATGTATTGTTAATGAATGATTGCTTTATCTGAATTAAATAACTTGGTTATTGTTATGTGTTCCATTATGTGTTTCAGACATTTATAACCTTCAAGTTGTTTAAATGGTTTCTATAAACATGTTTTGCATATTTTTACATTAATTGTTGAACTGTAATGTTAATTGATTTGTTACTAGTTAATTTGTGATAAGTCTGTGATGAGTTATAGTATTTTTTCACCGTCCGTTTTTAGTATGCAGTGTCATTACTTCTTGCAGTGATGCAGGAATTAGCTTGCTAAATGTTGTGTTGTCCTGGGAATTAATTACTGGTGTTGGTACTAGTTTCATACAGGTGCACTGTTGCAGAATTTGACCCTTGTCCTCATAAATTGCTGGTTTGGTTATTAAAAACATAAAAAGTTGTCATACTAGAATGTTGTCTAAACAGCCAGGATTTTTAGATAAAAAAGGATGAATGTCTGGATACAGTATTCATGCCAATTGAAGTTCCCAAAGATCTACTTATCAGTTTAGAAGACTTCGTGTCATTTAATACACGTACATTGATAATCCACTTGCGTTAACTACTTTTTATGAGTACGAGTGTATAATATCTGTTTGCTTGTATACATTAGCAATAAACTTTAACATTAGTAATATTGAGTGATGCAGTGTATTTTTTTCTGATTCTCATTCTGTAACCCTGTAACAATGTTGCCTTTTGTTTTTGTGGATCTAATTAAATCTCTATTTTGTATTATTTCTTTGTAAATAAATATGGAAATATCAGAAAGAGTAATCTGATCACCTTAATAACATGAACTTTTATAATGAAAAGGGAAGTTGTATATAGTGCTGGGCTTGTCACATGAACTGTACAGTGTTCACATTTATTTTTTATTGAGCATCAATTAATTCAAAGTTGCCATTACTCCCACCTTGTGTGCTAGATTTGCTGAACTTATAGATATACATCTTGAATTCTGGTACTTTAATTTAAGTGTAACATTATTGTAGTGACAATAGTATGAAATTATTATTATAGCAAAAATTTTATTGTTTGTAATTTTTAATAATTATAGCCAATGAAAATGTATTGTTCCTATTCGTTTAACTCAAATTTGAACCAAATAAACTTTACTAATATAACTTCTGGTGAGTTTATGCTGGTAAGACTGACAATAGCGAGCTTTTAGCAACACAGAAATTCACAAATCCACTGCCGGAGTGAAGTAGAGCTGAGTTAACTAATAGGTGAATGAGCGACTACCAGGGAATCTATTTGCTCTAATCTGTTTCTTATATGTGTCATGCGGCCCGGGCTATTTACCTCGTTGAGGGAGGATCCGAAGGCGTATTCACCTCCATAAAAGTTACTAATACTGTTTCCTGGATCTGTCACTAACTAATTATTATGCACATTCATTAAGCTCAGTCATTGAGTTATGAATTTCGGTTTTCAGAGTGCGCACTGTTTAAGAAAATATTTTGGAAATCCAAATAATTGCTAAAATTCTGAAGTAACTTAATAGCTTAGTAGTCTAAGTAATAACACTGCAATAACATGATCACGCAAAAAATCCCAATATATAAACGCTGGCGTTACGTATGTAGGTGTATATATGACAGGGTTCGCAATGCACCAAACCTCTGAGAATAGTAATGGTATCAGCTGTACAATTTGGCTATGGGTTTCTGAATTTCTGAGAGATAGGAAACCATGGACGACTACGCAGAGTTTATGTACACTATACGCTGTATGTACTTGAGCATTGTACACTGTACGCATTTGAGCAAATAAAATTCAATTGAACTGTATTGTTTTCTATATCTCAGAAATTGCACTTTAAATATCACAAAATAATAGTTACGTAATTATATATCCAATGACCACTGACCGGGCGCCAAAAAATGTGGCCAAGTTTTAGTCATAATGCAGTATTATAAAAGAAATAGCGGAATCGCTTGAAAATTACCAAACTGTTACAGATGTTGGTGTATAAACGCTAGAAACTTTAGGCCATTCATTCAGATAAAAAGTTGCCGCAAAAAGATTTTGTGCCAGTCTTGCTAAAATTAGCTGCAAGAGCTCTACGTGTTTGCCAGTTTCATTGCAAACTAGAAGAAGACATTTTTTCCTACAGCCGGTACATTTTCCCCTTAATTCAATTAAGGTTTGAATTTGATTCCAGCCCTCATCTAGGTTTTGTCTTCAACTCGGGCACAGGTCAGATTACCATCAAACTTCTGATAAACTATTAAAAATAGAGCTGTTCTCCAGTTTTTATATGGACTTATTTGCAGATGATACCAAAATAATGGTAAGTCAACAGTTCAGATTGATATTCAATGTAATGTCAATGCAGCGAGCCGCTTGGTAAGTGAATTAATGTTGTCCAGATACGTAAATGCAGACTGAATGTATAAATTCACGATTTTATACAGATGTTTAGCTCATACACAACATTCCCGGAGCGGATTGGTGCAAAACTTCAGTCATTTTAAGGCTAATTAGCAAACCAGAACGTGTGGATGTAACTGAAAAGATCTGCCTCCAAGTGTGCAAACAGAGCCCTATCATCTGTGTACTTTATCTCGCGAAGCAGCACAACGACAGACTTTGTTTTAGCCTTCAACCCAGCCAGATTGAACCACTCCTCCTTCAAAAGACTTGAAGGGGCCTTGGATTCAACAGGTTACCATCAGTGGAAAAACAGATGTAGTGGTCTTAGCCATTTGAACAACCCTCAAGCTTCAACAAAAATTGCCGTCAGAAAAGCACAGAATCATAATTATACAAGTCCGTGAACTATCCTTCAAAATTTGTTCATCGGAACTTACCCATTCGAGGGTCAAGCATGTTTCCAATGCTATTTTGAAAGGGCACATATCTCAGGTTGTCAAAAATGCATGCTGTGGCGCAGTTGTATAGGCACAGTATAGGCCCATTTGTGGGGCCACCCTAAAAAGCTACATTTGTGCAAATTTGTACAAGGCAAGGATGAGGCAGCACGTACAATGCAACATCCTCAAGTTTTAAGCATTTACTTTATCTAGTCTCATGCCGTAACCACGTCCCAAAAGCTTTGCTACCGTAAATATATTTAGGTGCAAATAAAACATTAATCGGTTCCACTACATTCCAACATTACACTACACATTGCTACGTTTAGATAGTTACGTTATTATTATAATACTACATTGCATCATTTTTTGTTTAATTATGGCTCTTTGGTTAAAGAATGCATACTCATCTTACTAAAACACCATTCCAGCCTAGTTTTTTTTAAAGAAGCCACCACTTATACATTTTTACAGTTTTTTACAGGTATCTTTGCAAACTAGGTTGACAGATTGATGATGATTCGCTAGATCATTTTGCTCTAAATAATTAAAGTAAAGGTTCTGTATAAGTCTGTTGCAGATGCATTTTTGACTATGTAGGTGTAGGTGAGACCCTTCAAGAAACGATTCCATCCTTTATTTGAAAATATTGAACAGAGGATTCTACGGCTGAGTAGTCATCACGAACAAACGTACTCATCAAGGCTTCAAGAAGTTGGTATAACCACACTTATAAGTACAGGTACTCCAGACCAGACATGACGCAAGCATAATACATGTAAAATTATTATTATCATAGGATTCCGCGTACATGGTATTGACGAAAGACACGATTAATGAAGTTTGACAAATGATTAATCATTGTGTTTAATAGGGCACACAGTGCTCTGTAGGCGGAAGGGGCACTTATTCATCCATCCTATCTACTGCAAGAGTTGTAAATCCCTGGAGTGATTAAGCTCTTAGCATGTTATTGTTGAGGCAGCAAGCGAAGCAGCATCTTTGCATGCATTGGCAGCAAAACTTGGTCAAATTCACAAATCTCATATTGGCTCAGTGGGAACAACATGCCCAAATGCCGTGTTTATCTCTATATATTGGACGATTCAACATGCAAATCACCAGTTGGAGCAAACTCAAAAGTTTATTTATTTAAGATAACACGATCGTTTATTTGTGTTATTATTTAAGGAAATTATATAAGATAACACAATCGTGTACTAATTACCATTATTCGTTCGCACTCAGGTACAATAACGGAATTATGTACAATTAAGAACTAAATAACAATAAAGGTTAAATAAATAAGGTTAGTTAAAAATACAGATATAATACATAGTGCATCAAAATGTGTGTACAACATGACAATACTTAAAAAACAAGTGTCATAGTAATATAGACGATAGACCCAAAACATAATAAAACTTGTTACCCATGAGTATAATATGGATTTTGGACTATGGTTATAAGTGTTAAATTAATTATTTTAGCTAAGCCTTTGTCAGTAAAGTTTATTATTTGTTAACAAAAAATATTATGTATTACTTTATAGGACCGGTTTCCATTTTTATTGAAATTAGTAATTACTTTTAGATGCTTGTCCTCTTTTTTGGAGAATTTTGCAAAAGCATTCGTAAAAAACTTGGAAATCATTTGAAGCAGTGCTGCATAGTAGACAACAAAGATTTCTTCTTTTGCTCGCAGCCTATCACCCGACTCGTGGAGGAATTGAGTGCAGTTTCGTACAGAGAACAATTTTACAATAAAGAGAAACTAAATATTGAAGCATTTTAAACAAAATCAACATGAGTTCTGGCGGAAGTGGACTTTTGACTATACAGGGGGAGAGAACTTCAGGTCAAACTGTTAGAACGCAAAATGGTAAATGTGCCGAATTTATGTCAGTGTAGTGTAGATTTTGTCATATATCAAGCTTTATAAACTTATAATATTACAACAATCTTTAATAATGCAATTACTAATGTTTTACTCAGAAAAAAACAAATATAAACAGGTGATACGTCCTCCTGTTGGTGCATGAAGTGTGCGTGTGGCGTTCGACACGAATCTATGTGGCGTAGTGTAATGCAAAACGGCTTTGTACCTCGATTCGAGTCATTCTAGTGTCACACGTGTTTATTTATTCTGCATTCTTTAGCATTTTGTCAGATTCACCGCCATTCAATGGAGTGAAGAGTAAAACTAGTATATTGCAGACTGATTCAGACCAAAGTAGGTTGTGTATAGATTGCAAACTTTTCAGGTGCCATACTCGTCAACTTACGTTTACTCAGCTTTACGACCGACTATAACTAGATTAATTAATCCTACAATACTTATTTTAGTTTGTTTCCCTCTATTTTTAAGCGAAATAATTATCCGTATGCACCGTTGCTTTCGATGAATTCATCCTTAAGTGCCACCTTACTTAGTGCTCGTACACCCACAACATCTTATGTGTAAGGCGTGGTTTTTTAACCTTGGTGTCAGGACCCATTTGGGGTTGCAAAGTAAATTTTGTGGGCTCGCAAGCATTTTCTTGTTATGTAAAAAAATTGTACATTTTCAGTAACTGTCTACGCTCAAAGGATAATCTGCGAACAGTCATCTTTCTCTTTCATTGTATGCCTGCCCTCAAAGAGTAAGCTGCGAACAGTCGCTGATATTGTTGAATGCCTTAGTAACCTTAACTGTTCCCTTCAATTTCGAGAAGCCGACCTCATAATTTTTCATGGTAAACTTCTTGGAAATTTGTAATTACTAAAAGAGACAGTGGCTGCTAAATGTTTTACCCTATTGCCTCACCTGAATGAGCATTTAGAAGTCTCCAAATGCAAAGATAGCGAAATCGACAGTCTTGGGAAATAACGGTCATATTCGGTCACTCATTGAAGAGTTTGAATACTACTTTCTTGAGATGGATGTACAGTCTTTTGCAGTAGTACGTGACATTTTCAAAACTCGATTTCTGATCTGGAGGAGCTTGTCCAGCTGCAGCAAGATACAGGAGCATAGATTTCTGCACAATCACTTTCACTGCCATCATTCTGGCTGAAATTTGTTCCCTTCATACCCAACCTTTGCAAGACATTCCATCAAAGTTTTACTGCCTTATCCTTCATCCTATTTTTGGGAACACTCATTCTCTACTATGATGGTTGTCAAAAACAAGTACATAAATCGATGACTACAACGAGAAAAGCTGAAAGCTGCTTGAAGATACAGGTCCAACTTGTTTTACAGCCAATCAGCTGGAATTATGTGTAGTTGTAAGTCGACGACTACTTATTTTTTATACGTATTTCTGCAACTAAGACGTTGAGGCACAAGTATTTCAAAAAAAGTACATTAAAGTTTGCCTATTCTAATTAATTACCTGCAATACATTCTGCATGTAAATAGCAGAGAGATGGCAAGCTGTTACAGTTTGGAAATAGTGAGTAAATGTGGTTGGCTCTTATCTTCACAGCAAACCTAGTAAGTCGATTTTTGGGCAAATGGTGTTATTGGTATCAGAACATTCTTAATACCATGCTGCATCTTACCACTAAACCAATTGATAATCTGAAGTTTACTAAATGAGTTAGAATCGATTATTAACGAATAAAAAACCTTCAAGTCCACGAGAGCAGGCTATTCAACACTTTACTGGCGTAATATATGTGAACCTCAAAATAGTAACTAATTGATACTTTTACTTTTCATTTTAATTTGGCAATAGAAAAAAATAATTCATTTTGTTTTTGGTATACCAATTTGCCAGGGTCGAATTTGTGGCCTGTAACCCGTAACTTGTAAGGCCAATCCAGAAAGCATAAGCCGTAGTGTTAACCTCTGACCGGTATTCTACTAATTTCCCAATTTTGCTTCCCTGTTGAGCATACAGAAAGTTTCTTGTAATAAACTACGTGCTGTGTGTACTTGTGATTAAACACTAAGGCAGCATATAAGGCACTTACAAGAAACGGGGGGTGCTTGTTTAATAATAATTAAGGCGTAAGCTGTAAGGAAAAAAAGCCCCCTCATGAACACATGCTAATCAGTGGTCTCTGTCACATAATCCATTTGTCATCTTCTGCCAACCTCGGTTTGCCTACAATAAGCCATCAGCGATAATCCGGGGTAGGCTCCTCACAAGCCGTTTTGAGCAGTTCATAAAGGTGCCTTTTGAATTTGGCCATTAATTTATTTTGCCATGAGGCATTTTTAGTACTCAGTAACAGGATAATTAGCATATTTGTGGTTTTTACAGCATTCAATTCATTTGTATCATAAGAATTCATAACAATGATGTACTATAAGCATAAAAAACCATTTTAGGCCACAACACGTATTTAATATTGGCGTATTATTATAATGCACATAAGAAATGTGTACTACATGCAGGACACAGCATACCAGTCATTCACATTATACAATGTATGCGATTGACAAATTGTTATTCCTGTAAAATGATTTGACAGACATTCTAGTGTAGTTGAAAAACTATCTGTTATCACTCTTAATTGTTTGAAAATAATGTCGCGAATTCTCCTTCACTTCACCTACTGCTATAAATGGGTTTAACCTATATTTTTTGTTGCACTATTTAGCACGCTGTATTATGAATCATAAGGCAACAGGATCCAGTGCCAATGCATTTTCGACACTTTGAGTAATCCAGAAAACTGATTTGTACCTCCCGCCAAAAAACAGATTAGGGCAAAATTCCTTGCTAGTTACACAGAACAGGGCGCACACCGCAGATTACGATATGTGCCTTACTGAAGATGGAAGACGCCTTATGGCTTACGTACTATGCTTTATGGCTTGCTTCTTACGGTTTTCTCTGTGTGACATGGGCTTTAATAAGCTTATGTGTCAACTTTTTGAACTTGCAAGTTCTCACATGAACATATTTGGTTGAAGAGTAATAAAAATTTAAGGTCTTTCCATTGTGTATATAAATTAGCTCATTTGCTACACTCTAAACTGACGGGAGGATTGTTGGACAAGTCAGGCATAAAACGGTTAAACCTTTGAGTGCCAAACACAATAAAGAACGTCTGGACTAGCTTTGATCATTTTGATAAACATAGTCTCTTGGTGCTTTGTAATATGCGTGAAGTGCAAATTCAAAATGTAATTGTGGACTTGTTAGACTACAGTCAATACAATTATTTAAAATATTTTTGAAAGGGTTTTTTATGTAATAGAACACCACACAATTAACATCAATCAGAACGTCAACTATGCTCACTAAAGCTCTCCTGACAGAAAGTTTTTTTCACACACCTGTAGAAAATATGTGTCAGCATTTTTTTGGGAGATGAGCTGCAGTTATGTTTTGCAGGTCATGTTATACTGCTACGAAAAATGCTCAGCTTTTCATTAGTTCTTGGGAGAGGCATTGGCGTGGTTTTGGATTATGTTATTGTCGATTAAAAAGTATTGCAATGAATTAGTGAAATTATATAGTCTAATTTCATTCTTTTATTGGTCTGTGAGTTGCTAATTAGTTTTGCTGGGAAAAATATGCAGTAAAAATTACAGCCTGAACGCCTCTATGTAGATTTGCGCAGGTTGTAGAAACCAGAATAAACTAGTCAACAATAGTGTAAATGAAACGCCTAGCAATAGTTTTGAGCTCATTCACAGGAATTCGTGACAAGTGTTGTGGCTAGGGGGTACACGAGCACACATAGAAAACACATATTTCCACATTTTTTTCCACAAAGGAATGGTCAGTTAAAGATGTGCACTTTGCTAGGATTGATGCGACAATTACCGTGGCAGTCACATTATTTCATTTATTCACTACTCTCACAGTAAATGGATAATTATGAATGTCGAGACGTGACCACTCTTTAAAAAGTTTTAAACTATGCCCTCTAGTTTTTGAACCACAACTAAATTAATGAAATTTTCAGGCAAAATACTGGTCAGTATTTTATAAACCATACATTATAAAGATCTCTGCAACATCTTCTTAATTCACCTGTGGTCAAAATTTATATTACGTATCAGTATTATATCCCAAAATAGTTAAAAAATGCCAGGGGGTTTACATAACTTAGGCAGTCACTGTAAGGATTGTCTATGGAATGGACCAATCAAATTTGTTCCATTTCCGCGGTCTTACAAACAGTTGAAAAAATGCAAAAGGGGGTAAAAGCCTGTGGACGATCACATGGTCAACTAAATGTGAAATAGTATGTGACAGTCATGATATATATTCATATGTTCAGAGGCAAAATAGACTTTAGTAAATATATTTTTTTGCAAATGAGGGTTTGTTGCCCATTTAAAGCTATTAGTCTTAAAGCTAGGCTTATTGGCTTAGTTCAGTTATAACGATCAAATTTGGCTCTCACATCTGTGCATTTTGCAGTTCTTTGAAATTTTGTCGTTACATTTTGCTTAAATCATGATGCTGTTTTTTGGCCTTGAAGTTTTAATTTTGTGTAAAAGTAATTGCTGTTTTGCAACTTTTTGTGTTTGAAAAAGTTTATACTGCTAATCAGAATAGATGTCATGTTCTTTACCAAAGAGAGTTTTTGTCCCAGTTTCCTAACGTAATTGGCCAATATGCTTGATGTTATTTGCAACAACAGTTGAATTTCCTCTTTTTAAAGTAATGTACAACTGCTATGCAGTACTTTGTTTTCTGGATCCTCTCTCAATAATAATAAGCCCAATCCATACGCCTAATCCGTAACCCATACACTGGTATTGTAACCCATACATTAAAACCAACCCATTATGGTGCACATACTACTAGCCAATCTCTATATATTAATTTCAGTGGTATAGGGCATTTGCTGTAATCTGATTTATATTAAGATTACGTGCTGTAATCTGTATTTATATGTATTAACCTGATATATGCTATATATATATATATATATATATATATATATATCTGTATTAATCTGTAGCCTAATATGTAATCTGTATTTATATTAAGATTCAATGCTACAGCTTAAATGAAGGCACCATTTTCGGCACTCTACATGTCAAAAAAAGATCTCGATCTAGTGTCATCTCATTGGTGTTTTTTTAATCGGGCTTACCAGAAGGAACGAGGGCAAAAAACCTCCAAAATTGGCCCTTTTGAGCTTTAAATTGTAGTAATGTTTTGCTCGTAGTGCTGCACTTTCAGTGGTGCAGACCTGTGTTCTGTGGTCTTTGCGAGGGATTAAAAGTAGTTTGACTAATACCAGCTAGAGAGCATGCAGAAACCTAGTACGTCCTACTTTTTTGAAAACAAGCAGCACATAGTAGAGGAACATTTTCATTTGCACTTAGTAAGTCCATTAATTTAAAAATTGCTTCAAATGTTTTTTACAAAATAATAAAGCACCTTTTAGTGAGTATTTATTTGGAATTTTAAGTTAATCCATCAAACCATTATTTGTTGATAATAGAAAACAGCTTCTTCAGTTCTTCTGAAAACTAGCTGAAGTGGACTTACAGGGTATTAGCAGAAAACAGGAGTTTGGATTATGGCTTTCTTGAAGAAAATACCCGAGAAATTTATCACATTTATTGCAATATTTCCAGTATCTTTTGTAATATAGCAACAATAAAAAATGTCAAAATTACTAAATATTTATATTTTCTTTTTAGTTATGGCAGCAGTCTCAATAGCTAACATAGTAAAAACTTCACTAGGACCAGTTGGCTTAGACAAAATGATGGTTGATGATGTTGGCGTAAGTCATTTTTTTATATGTGTACACATATACTCTATTGTTACCATCAGCAGTGTAAGTGAATATAGTTTATAAAAGTTCAGAATCGCGTGTAAAAATATTTGGAAATAATTACCTTTTAAGATTAATACAGGTAGTTAAATCTGTAATTAGGTGCATTATACTTAAAAATTTTAGCCATTGCCAAAGTTGCAACACCTAAACCAAGTATTTAAAATAACCATATACATGCATCTTGTGCTGATCAGCGTACTTAAGTGAATCAATTAGTTTAATATTTTGTTGTTGTAATATGTGATTAACTTAGCCAGCCATTTAACAATTTTAATTTTTTAAATTTACATAAATTTTTTTCTGCATATAAAATGTTCAATTATTTTGGGAACTGTGCTTTAAACTTGTCCCATGTTGTATGACTATGTGTGTTCTGTGCTATTTTTTAGGTCAACTATTGTAAATCATTTGAATGCATAACATTAACTTGCTTGTCATTTTCATGTCTGTTATATTGTGGGAAAAACTTAGTGTGGAACAAAATTATATGATTATGTACAATAGGATGTGTTGATCACTAATGATGGTGCCACTATATTGAAACAGCTGGAAGTGGAGCATCCTGCTGCAAAGGTACTCTGTGAATTAGCTGATCTGCAGGATCAAGAGGTAACTGTTTGCTTACATTATAATGTATTTGTACAAGTCGTGAAACTGTATTGCCATGGAGCACGCAATGCTTGCTTGAACTAGAATTATCTATACGGAGTGATTATACAATTAACTAATTGCCACACAGTTTAAACTCTGTCCAAGACATGTGGTAAGATGGGAAATTTCATTGAGACCTCTAACAGCTGTAATTTTTAATATTCATGTACAGTGTGCATGGATTCTTGTGGAGTAATGTAAAATTTATTTCTGCAGCACATTATTTAAAGTCCCTGCATGCTGAGCACTAATATGCATTTAGAATTCATAAGATACATTAATATTTAAAATACATTAAAAATACAGTAAAATTAATTCACTGCAAAAAGTGCAATATTTGTTTTAAGCTGTCATTTAAAATAATCTAACAAGTTTACAGAGATTATGTCAACAGGCTAAGCTGTGCCTGTGGAGACATGGAGCACAGACATATGAGTTTTACATGAATCTCACCTAGATTGAATCCACTCTCTAAACGACTAACTAATAACAAAAACGGCAGTTGCCCACTGCTAGCTAGCATTTGCAGCCACTGAGATCACTTCTGAGCTATATCATCATACAACTTCCAGCTTTTTACGGACGAGAACCACTTTTTCCTTTATGCCTTTTTTGTTTCACGTATCTCTGCTTCTTGTTTTCCATTTTATGCGATACTCTTATCACATGTTTCAAAGTCTATTTCACTTAGTTGGCCAGCCAATTTAACAAACCGTTTTTGATTTCTTTGTCACCTACTGACAAATATTCATTGTGCCTACATCGTGTAACATATCCAAAAAATTTTACTTATGCATCTTTCCATTGGCCCATTTGAAAATGATTTAACGTGTTTTGGTATTTTCGTTTTTTTACCAGAGAATACTGTATTTGGAACTGGCTGATGTAAATTAATCTGTCAATTAGCATTAGAACGGAATGCTTTGGCCTATATTACAGCATACGAAAAGATCTGTGATATGTACAGGTGTCAAAGCGCATAGTAGGTGATGCAAAGAATTTAAATTGAATCCATGGCTTTATCATTAGCTTTATATACAGTTGTTATTATTTTGTATTTTGTTAATTACATTAAAAAATTCAATAATAGCAATTAATGGAAAACATCTTCCTGAATAATCTTTAATCATCTTCCTCTTGTCGACAAATGTTTAGCATTATGTTATAAATATTTAAAATGCACAATTTTCAAACTTTAAAACGAGCTATTTGCTATATATAATTATCCCCATTACGTAAATGAGACAAACACCCATCATACCTATTAAGTCTTGCCTTTAGGAACATATTGTGAAGGGTGGATTAAATTATTAGTTTTCTTTGTTAAGGCAAGAGAGGCAATTCCATCTTATAGACACTAAGGTTTAAAATAAATCAAGCTCGTATAGGCAAGTTAAGTATTAATTCCAGGGCAGATGTGTTTATGCATGTGAAGATGTGTACTTATAAGTATGTTAGATATTATTATTATTATTATTGTTATTATCACAACACGTATTCTTATCATCATCATCATTATTATTGTTATTATTATTATTATTATCATCATCATCATCATTGTCGTTGTTGTTGTTGTTAATTTTTATTATTGAAAATATTATTATCTGACAAATAATTTTTTCTATTGAAAATGCAAGTGCTGTATAGAAAATTATGTTTTTCATGGTTTTGCAGGTTGGTGATGGAACAACATCTGTTGTTCTTGTAGCTGCTGAGTTATTGAGAAATGCTGATGAATTAGTGAAATGTAAGATTCATCCAACGTCAATAATCTCTGGATACAGGCTTGCTTGCAAGTATGTCACATAGTTACACTCTTTTTAATAAATTATTTATAAGATACGTGTGTATAAGTTCTTTGTATTTTACATTTTGGTTGTGAAAAAACATTTTCTCTGACTGAAATTTTTAACGTTCATAAATTTTATTAGAAATTGTTATAATATTAGATTGGTATTTGTTAATTTTTTCAGAGAAGCTTGTCGTTATATTCAAGATCACTTGACCCTTAATGTTGATGATTTGGGCAAGGAAAGTATAATCAATGCGGCCAAGACTAGCATGTCAAGTAAACTCATCGGACCGTATCTTTTTCACTATTCTTAACCAAGGTCTCCTCAAGCCTCATCAGTGCTTTTGTTATGCATATACTGTATGCATTAGTTTTATTATATGGAACCAAAACATTTCCCACTGCAATTCTAGTTCAAACAGGCTTGAGTATTTAATGGCTAAGATACCAATTTTTATTTGTACAATAGTTTTTAAAAAATTGAGCAGGTTTTCTCTTAGTGAATTATGTCAAATGCTGACTGGCATGTACCTAAATTGTCATTAGTATTGCTTACGAACTTTTGCTATTACTGAATTCATGGAAAGAAATTATCGTTCTGTGTCACACATGAGGCCATTATCAAAATTTTGTGAGTGGAATGATAACTTATAAACCTTTAAAATTGTAGTTTTCACTCACTTTTTCTTTCATTTTTGACATTAGACTCAGCTTATGATTTTGTTAGTACTACTCGTATTATGTTTCAGGATTTTATAATTCTTTGATTTCATGAAACTTGTTGGTTACTAGAATTCTGTTGCCGTAATAACTATATTTTTTAGTTGTTTTAATTTTAGTCAACTCACCTACCTCTAATAGCTTCTTGAGTTCTTGTGCAGGGATTATTTAAGACATTCGTTCTGTCCCAGTTCACTGAGTGATGGTAAAATATCACGTGCTCAGGATAACAACAGTTTGGTGTTTTGGATAACAGTAAATAAGAATAACTCAAGAGGTTCAAGTTTCCAAACTTCTTCACGCACAAAGTTATGCATTTCAATAACATGATAAACTGCCTTTTAAATTTGCTTAGTAATTTGTGAGTTTCTTTCCTGAATGAATTTTTTTAGAGATTCTGAATTTTTTGCTGACATGGCTGTGAATGCAGTGTATGCTGTAAGAACTCCCAATGGCAAAGGTGGTTATAAATATCCCATTACTGCAATCAATGTTCTAAAAGCACATGGTCGTAGTGCTCGTGAAAGTGTACTCGTGCAAGGTAGGGTAATATTTATGTACAATTACCAATTGGGATTGCCCACAAAGACCAATTAATTAATTTTTCATGTAACGTCTTTCTTGAAGCTTAAGTGTCATATCGCACAAAGAAGAGCAAAGCTTTTGGCATTGCATGTAACTCACTTCCATCAAAAGAAAGGATTGTTTTTATGTTTTAGGTTATGCTTTGAATTGCACAATTGCTTCTCAATTGATGCCCAAGAAAATCATTGGTGCAAAAGTTGCTTGTTTGGACTTCAGCTTGCAGAAAACTAAAATGAAACTTGGTGTTCAAGTCGTAGTTGAAGATCCTCAGCAGTTGGAGAAAATACGGGAAAGGTGGGTCAAATTGAGTATGAACAGCTTGAAAAAGTAGTTTTGTTTCTTTGTTCTTTACAGTTAACCAACCAGAAATAGTTTTTCTAAATGTTTCTAGACATGTACCAGGGTCCTTAGAAACACTACATTTCTTTTCCTGTGCTAAGATAACATTGTGTTTTGAGTTAGTTATTGTTGTTATGGCTTACATTTTGTGTTTTTTTCTTGTAGTCTTTACTTACTGTAGACTCTAGGTTTAATTCCCGAGTGCCAGCTTGGCCCCTAGAAAAAAATTTGGTGATTCTTTCACTCACTAAATCTATCCGTCATATCTCTCAATTTCAGAAGTATTTATCCAATTGAATTGAATTTGGTAGGATGATCAGCTAGGATGATCTTGGTTACAAAAGACTGTAGTAATCCCTTCGTTATTTAATTAATTAATTAGAGCTGTTTAATTAATTAATTTTTTAAATTGTTGAGTAAATGAAAGATTGTAAAAAGCAGACGTTTGGCAGCAAAAATTGTCTGCAAAGCCCCGTTTAAGTAGGGTACCACTGACATCTGGAAATTTTCCAAAATTAGTGATTGTCTTTCTCTTTCATGTGTTATATTTTCTGTGGTTTTTAGACCAGTTCATAGATTGGTGCTTAAGTGGTCAGTCCTTTCATGTGTCATCATCGTTGTCATTGTTGGACGTCTGTCTTACTGAACACTGCGTCGGAATTGGTCCAAGCTGTCTAAGCTCTTGTTAATGAATGTGTTCGCTTTATAATATCCAGATAGCTTGGTAGTCATTCGTAATAAATTGGCAAAAAAAGTTATGTTTTTATGATTAGGTAGATCATATCCTATGGATTTTGGTGTTTTTGAAAGAGAACCGCAGTGAACAAATCCATGTCCATAAAGCAACATAATCTGTGTGCAGAAACAAAGGCTTCCTTTCTGTTACATAGATTTTTGTAACTTTGTTTTGCATTAGCTACAGGAGAACTTCTATTTTCAGAGAAACTGTCATTTTTCTTAGATCTGCATGTGTAGTTAACACTGTACTTTGCCACAGTTTTAAAAAAAATCATTTTGACTTTCTTCAAAGTGTCTTCACGACATAATTTTAATTTACATGAAACAAATGTTTATTGCTGTTTTAAAATTTCTTGAGATTACAGTTTTCAAAAATGATCTACCTGAAGGACTTTAAGTGACCTCTTAAATTTGATAAAGGTATATTCTCAATAGAACAGTCCATAGAATACACATAGATACTTGAAGTCCTGGTTAGTTAAACCTTGTATTTTGTGCTTTTAAGTACATACTATGTCAGAACCATATTCCATCGTTTTTTGAATACTTTAAACACTTTGTTTTATTTGCAGGGAACAAGACATTACTAAAGAAAGAGTCCTAAAAATTCTCTCATCAGGTGCAAATGTTATTCTGCTGACTGGCGGCATCGATGACATGTATATGAAATATTTCATAGAAGCTGGGGCGATGGTTGTGCGTCGATGTACTAAACAAGATCAGAAACGCATTGCACGTGCTACAGGCGGTAACATACTAGATTTCCCTTTTGTGATTGTCAACAATGATAATGAGCTTTATGTCTGTTGTCGGTAATTTGTGACTATGCATTGAAGGAACTTTATCATTTTTTCCTTAAAAGATGATTATATACCTTACTGTTTGTCTGTGATGTCAGAAATATGCACACTATTCTGCTACACTGCAAGTTTCACAACTGCAACTTACATTAACGATCCACAATAATAGTGCCATATTTGTTCTTAAACACTTTATTCAAATGCAGTTAACTGATAATATAGAACCAAATTCAGTACAGCAGTCTGCGAATGTCAATGTAATCATATGTAACATACTGATTTTGTTTACAGCAATATAGGATGCGAGTCATGCTACACCTTTGCTAACCTATTTGCAATATGCAGCATTTGTTGTTACATTACGCATATGTAGACATTATCTGGCAGTATTGTCAACTGTGTTACTATTGTTTTTAACAGCCACTCTGATGTCAACATTAGCTAATCTTGAAGGTGAAGAAAGTTTTGAAGCCAGCTTGCTTGGTCATGCTGAAGAGGTTTCGCAAGAGAGGATATGCGATGATGAACTCATTCTCATTAAGCGGTAATTAATTACAATAATGTGAAGCAAATGCAGTCATTCGACCATATGAAATCTATTTTAGCTTGCTAACTAGACAGATATATATTATGTTTACCATTATGCACATTTACATGCTTACACAAAGTTAGATGCAGTTTTCTGCTCATTAAATTATAATAATGTGCTGTAAATGCAATCACATTGAGCTAAATGAAATCTGTTTTAAAGATGTTGCAAGTTTATGTTATATTTACTTTGAGCATTGAAGTACCTATCCTACAATTAGACTCAATGTTATTCTAGAAAAACAGATGTACTTTAAAACAATACTGAGTTCACTGCTAAAGAAATTTTACTTATTGCTATTTGATTGTTATTTTGGTTGCTGAAAATTTAGTGCATCATCAGTCAATCAGAAACTCGAAAGAGCATTCTTGTTTTCCTTATGGATAGACACTTACGTTAATTTCTATGAATCTTGCTTACTAATATTTTGTCTTGCAAATGTGATTCTTAACATTTTTACGATGAGTGCAAATTTACGAATTTACCGTTTGCTTTTCAATTTTAATATTTAATATGCAAATTTAAATACTTTCTTTAGTCCCAAAGTTAAGTCAGCAAGTTCTCTCATTTTGCGTGGAGCCAACGATTATATGTGTGATGAGATGGAGCGATCGATGCATGATGCACTATGTGTAGTCAAGCGTGTTCTCGAATCCAAAACAGTGGTTCCTGGAGGTGGTGCTGTAGAGGCAGCATTATCTATATATCTGGAAAACTTTGCAACATCATTGGTAAACCATTACACTCTAAGGAATTCAATTTAACCTTCCAGTTCAAGTTTAAGTTCAGTTTTCTGTAACTCTAATATCTGTCTCATGCCTTTTTCCTCGTAGAGAAAAAAGGCATGAGACAGGTGTTAGAGTTAAGAAAAACAAAAGCATGTATGCTGTACAATGAGAAACAAGCATTTTTGGTCTTCAGTTTTGACAGATAATATATGAAGATAATGCATTTTCAAACAAAAGTGCAACTTTACTTCTTTATGAAAGAGCTTCTCTTAAATTAAATCAGATGGACTGTGATTTTCTTTCCAGGGCTTTGCAATATGATGCAAAATGTTGGTCATATGTTCTGTGAAATGTAAAAAAGAGCTCTGACACCAAGTATGTCATATTATCTTATTCCGTGAGAAAATATAGTTTAAAAATGTATTTGCCATGTATTGTTTCAGGCATCGCGTGAACAACTGGCCATTGCTGAGTATGCAAACTCTTTACTTGTCATTCCTAAGATGTTGGCAGTCAATGCGGCTAAAGACTCTACTGACTTGGTAGCGAAATTGCGTGCATACCACAATGCTTCTCAGACGAAGGTGGAACACTCAAAACTGAAGTGGTAAATTTTGCAAATTTTTTTTTACCTTATAAGCATAGTTTTTACAATTTATTGTAAGTTTCCTTCATTGTTTAATAAAACCTAGTGAAGGTAACTAAGGATACTTCTGCACACATGAAGTTAACTTGATTATTCTGTATTGCTACTTTCTTGCCCATCTACATTGGTTTGAAAGTAGTATTGTAAAGCTTGTATACTATGATAGAAAAATGGAGCTGTGACTTCAACTATTTTTTATTTACACGTTTAAATGGCTTTTCTATGTGTAAAAGTTAATGTACTAACTTAAATAAACAATATTATTTTCATAGGGTTGGTTTGGATTTATATGAAGGCACAGTGCGAGACAGCATCAAAGCTGGTGTTTTAGAACCTGCTATCTCGAAGATAAAGAGCTTTAAGTTTGCAACAGAAGCGGCTATAACCATTCTGCGTATTGATGATATGATTAAACTTGATCCAGGACCAGACAAGAACCCAGAACATAGCTATCCAAGTAGTCCAATGTCATAGTCAGTTTTTAAGGAAATTGTAGCATTGTGCTATACCATCAACTTAAAATTGCTAGATAAGTTCAGTCATTGATTTACTTTTGCACTTTGAAGTCCACATGATTTTTTGCCTGAGTTATTAATTTTTAGTTATATAGCATTCTAATTTTTTGTGAGTGAAGCTTGTGGCAGAAGAAAACAAATCAAAATTTGAAATTTTTCTAACTAAAACTTCCATGCAAATGTAAGGAAAATTCTTAAATACTTATGTCATTAAAGCTTTATGCTTTGGCATTGCAATTTGGCAGTAGTGACTATAGAATAAGATTTTTCGAGATGTTGTGCTCATTTTGATGTCTTTGCTGAAGTAAAAAAAAATTACCAATTATTGGATTAGTTTTTTCTGTGCATTTTTTTCATTTTTTCTATACATTTCATGCATTATTAACACATTATTTTGCACTGTATGTTATTGTTTCCAAATAATAGTAACAGACAAAAACATGAGCTGTAGCTAATTATTTTGGATTCTTTTAGTGGAATTGCACTAAAGGAAAAAGCAGGAAAGGAATGTTGTGAACTCTGCACTGTAGAAAACTATGTTTTTGATCAATAGATGATGCATCCCATTTATTTTCAGCTGCGTATCATTTATTGCAAAACAGTTTTATAACAATGAACAACCATAAGGCTTGAGTGTTCAATTTCTTCTTTGCTCCAACGGACTCTCATCAGAGATCATTTGAATTGTAAGAGTTGGCGCTCCAGGTTTTGTTAGTTTATGCTCCCAATGAACTCCTTTATTTTAATTTATGTAGCGCAGCAAGGCGGCACCTATCGATTGAAAAAAATAAACTCTTAATACAAATATTTAGGGTGACCCCTGTAAAAAACTAACAGTTTCGTACGCTTCCAATAAAATGATACAAATTCATCATGGTGGTTATAATAATAAGCATATTTTTATAGGTGAAAAACAATATTTTAATGTCACTGCTTTTTTACACACAAATATATATATATATTATATGTATGGAACTCTTATGGCTCAATATATACATATTTACTAATACAATGGAATACATGTATTTCTCCATTTGCTAATTAGATGGGAAATAGCACCTGCATCTCGAATATGCGTCACACAAAAAATAGGTGCTGTGCCTCTCATTTCAGAGTTATTAACTTGTGACGTAGTGCACACATTCGATAAGTCATGCGACGATGATGATGCGTGGGCATAGCGATAAACTTTCAATTTGAATTTTAAACTTAAATCCCCAGTTACCAAGTTTTTATATTTTAACACTGAATGACGGCGCAATTACTGTGCCCAGTTAGCTGCAAAGAAGACCAAACTACATGACAATTACTGAACTGCACTGAGCCTGAAGAGTGTAAGAAAGTGATAAACCCAGAGATAGGATTAACTGGTGAAAAAAGAATTGGTGGCAGTCAGCACATTCCTACTGAATGAATGTATGGAGTACGGAAAACTGTTGAACAAGCACATTAAAATGGGAAAGGACAACTAAAAACTAGACTCGCATTTAAAAGGGAATTTTGCACTCTATTATTAGGTGCCCATCAAAATTTGGTGAACAGAGTCAAGAATAATTATCGTAAATTAGCCGCCTTTTTATTCTTCTCAACAACGATCAAGGAAATAAAGTTATTTGACACGGGTTAGGTATGAAAGATTTCCGCTACACGTGACGCTACTTTTGTGTTTTGTGTGTTTTTGTTTACAATTTATTGCATGACTTTACTTAACAGTTAACACTGTAAATTTTTAGGATGCTTATTTAAGAAAGTGTTTGTTTGTAAATTTTGTATTTGATGCTCATGTGTATATAATTCATGTTTAGAGCGAAACTGTAAGTGCTTTTTTTCAGTGTGTACCGCACAGTATTATGAGTTAATCGCAACGTTCTTGCTTTGTCGCAGGATAGACGAAATTTCGTGGTCTACACTGTGCCCACTTTGTAGAATTAAATGAATCCACCTCATTTTTATATTTTCATGTAGTTCATCATTGATAATTTAATCGAGATTAAAACTATACATGTTAATAAGAAACAATAGAGAGTTCCCGCTACAGTGAAATACCGCAAAATTCTGATTCTGAAATGACGTCTCTCCAGTCACAACCATGTCCAGTATGTTTCGCTTTAGCTTCTGACTTTTGAATATTTGAAGAATTTAGTTATTTAAAGTCTTCAGACATCACGAGAGCCAATTGAAATTGTGCTACAAATGAAAATGACTCAAGATACCTATGTGTGTTTTCTGTACATATCATTATGTCAGCAAGGTAGGAAGGCAGCAGCCTATGTTGAACAAAAACCTTGGACAAAAATCTATTAAATGGTCATCTAATAATTTTTGATGAACGTACTACAATAGGTGCTGCTTAATAGACTCACTTTGGGACCAAAATGTTTTGACCCAATTAACTAAACCTATTAACCGATTGGTGTAGTGTTACTGATATAGAAGTATGAGTCATTAGCTTAGTATGCACTGCAAATGTTTTTAATGAATTTTAGAAACGAATTAATGCCTAAATTCCTTTGTGCAGTTAAAAATTAAAAAAAAAACATTTAGCGCTTGGCGTGCTTGAACTGCAGTTGGTGGTGCCCTTCACAGTCTTTTTCTGTATGTCACTTCTTAGATGCTAGTTTCTCATTTTGGCTTGCTGGTTGCTCAATTTCAAATTGTTTTTTCAAAATTCTGCTGAGAGTACTTTGGGAAATTTTCAACTACGCTGTTGCACACCTCTGCCCCTTCTTTGGAAGTTTATTGTACTGCCCTAAAATTTTCAATTTCCCTTTAACTGTTAGATCTTTATGTTTATGGTCCATTTTTTCAAATTTCTTAACTCTATGCTCTTATTTGCTGTATGATATTTACTCTTGTAAGAAATACCGGCTGATCACTGCGTCTTTGACTGTTACCCTATTAAGCGTGAAAGAGTGAAACAAGAGCTTCAAAAGGAAACCGCTAGACAACTGATTAAATGTTTGGCTTCCAGAAATTCTTAGGTAATGAGGTTAATTGCTGTGGATGAGCGGGTAGCAGATTTAAAGCAATCCTGCTGACGCTAGCGTATTAGCTCTTGATAAACGTACCTGCTTGCAAACAAAAGGTATTTAAGATGGTTACTTCTACCTATATTATATTGCACAAAAGTGAAGTAAAGATGGCATAAGTAGGAAAGGCTGTCTGGGTACATACAAGTGTCTTATTTTAAGTATGTGAAAAAAAAATATCGAGTCAATTATGTGGAGTTATTTGAGTCAGTTACCGACAGTTTTTATGTACATTTGAATAGAAGCGGTCGGTACCAGATATTTTTGAGTGGATTGAATCTATTAAGCGTGAGTCTATTATGCGGCACTTAAACTGTAGTAAATAAAAGCTGTAAACATTCATTGGATTGACTTTGGCACCAACAATGCACATGCACAATGAAAACTGCTCACAACATTTTCCATTAAATGTGAAGATCTCTCACATCGCCAATTTAGGCATGAGACAATCCATTAATTTTTCAATTTTATGTGTAAAAGCTCTGCCCATAATTCCTCTTGACCTACCTATCGAACCAGTTAATAATGTTTGTTTTATAGTGTACAAAAAGTCATTTTTAAATAAATTTGAATTTATGGTATCTTATCAATTTTCATGTTTACAAATGAAATTCTGCTTACTGGTGAAATTTTTATAAGTACTAATAAATAGCAGTTGCATTAACCTTTGCCTCGGCTTCTTTACTAAAGTTGGTATTAAAGTTATCGAACAGAGTGATATTGATGGAATTCTGGTATAAAACAATGTGCATAAATCTAAGGGAAGAATTTTGGAGGTATTCTTGTTTATGAATGGTTGGTTGTAACATGGTACGTTCTAGCTACAATATCACCAAGTCTTAAAATTATTGGTGTAAGTGAAGCAATTTTGTTAAAGCTGAGGGACTATCATTGTCACCTGACAGCGTCCACACTTTGTGTTTGAATAGGTTAGCTGGCATCCATGAAATTGTCATTCATGTCCACTTTTACAGGTGGTTTGATAGATTTTTAGCTTTTAAAAAAGCTGAACGCAATAATACAGCTAGTAGCTGTAGCAGTAGCAGTATTAATGTAGTTTTACTGCAACAAAACTTTGCAAGAAAAAGTGGATGCAGCTTTGGCAATGGTAAATTGTCTGATGCTGAATCATGCCTGAATGATTGTCTTACAAAATTTCAATTTTAGAGTTCTGGCACTAAGACAAATTTGCATGCTAAGCTAACTAGATGATTTTGTGACACTGGGGCCAATAACTGGTTTACTTAAAACAACAAGATGTTTCGTATCTTCTTTAATTTCTCTCTTTGGCTTTTTTTCCCACTTGTTCCTGCTTATGGTGAAAATAACTCATATTCTGACTCATTGAAGACATCTCGGACAGATATGTCATCAATGTCCTTGTGTAGCAGTTGTTCATAAACTTGCAGTGGGTTAAAAGACATTGGCCTCTATGTCCCTAAACCAAATCCATGTATTCTAAAGATTCCCTATCTAAGGCATTAAATAAAAGAAATCAAAGCTGCTCTCTACTATATCAAACTCATCCTTTAAATCAATCATGTCCTACAGTCGTGACCAAGTGTGAGAGTCACCAGGCTGTCTATGCACTCATTAGAATTGCTGTACAGTGGTGTACTAGTTGTCGTAGTACTTATATGCAGCACTTGGCAAAGCTTCTAAGAGCCTTATGTCGTTATCCGTATAAAAAGCAATTTTCTATTTAATTGGTGCAGAGTCATAATGTTGTTTGCTGTAGATTATTCTAGTGATGTATGACACACACTGTTTTATAGTATTAGACTTTCTGTTTTAGCTAGGACTTAGACATCTGGCAGATAAAAAAATTAACTCTTAGAACAGTGAGTCTCCACTTTTTTGGCTTCTTGTATGTCTTGTGCCACATCTGCGGCATCAGCCAATAATAGTTTGCTCAAAATATTTATCAAGGTAAGGTTGTCTGTAAGCTCCTCCTTCCACGCTCATGGAGTCTTGGGCAACACATTTATGCATTTCAGAGCCTTTGATAAGCATTGGCTAATTAAATATAAAAATATTGAAACTTTTAAAATGCTAGACTTTATTCAAAATAATATACGTAATATGAAATATTTGGAGCTTTTTGTGTTAGAATTAGTACATTATTTTTGTGGTATTCACACATATTTTAAGTAAATAAAAGATTAATGGATTTTATGCTATTCAACTTGCACTGGCAATTTAAATAATATCTGTATTTGTATTTCTCCTGTCCCCCCAAAATAAAGTATTTTTTCCATGGGTGAACCTTTAGCCTTGTTGTGCATGCCTGATTAAAGCACTTTTGTCAAACTTCAAGACTTGCTAGCTGCTAGGTAAAGCTGTCATGTTTACATGTCTAAGTGAGGAAATTTGGTTTAGTCACTTTAAAGATTAAATGCTTATTGATTTTAACAGTCAATAAATGATTCCTTTCAGCTTATTTGTAAAAATGTATAACATTAATTAAATTTAGTTGTATTGTAAATTCAGTCTTTTTTTAACAAGAGAATGTGCAGTGATAGAATTTTTTTTGCAATGTATATGGCTAACACATTTATTTTTTTTCACTGCTTTTTACAAAGCGCCTGATCTTTCAATTTGCTTTGAACGAAACAGAATTTACTCAAATTGCAATTAGCGTGGAAAAGGGAAAAATATCTTTGTTCTCCACCAGCATGTTCTTTTACTTTTCTTGCACTTTCTATTTGTCTTCCTTTCATTATTATAAGTTCCATATTTTCTTTTCTTGTTGTCTATCGTATTATATTTTTTCCAGATGCTGAAGAGTGAATCTTCATACATATAATAACTTTTTGAAGCTTGAAGCAGCTTGCAGTGCATAATGGATGATCAAGTTGATCATAGCTATGCATCTAAGGTTTGTTGGCCTTTAATGCTTTTTTCTTAAGACTACACGTACATCATGATGCAAGTTCTGTAGGGGTTGTCACTAGCTTGGTGTTATATGTATTATATTGACTGTGTGAATATACCATCTGTTGCTTATACGATATTTGCTAGATAAATATGGTTCATCTGCCTAGATGTAGCAAAATTATCTTGTTAGATGTTACATGTGTTGTTTGATTTGTTTGGTCGCTTGCAATACCATCTAGTATGTATACTCTTGCAACTGGATTACATTTTTCTTCAAAGCATAATCTCTGTAACTATTGTAGTAATTACACCTGCATAGATTTTTTTTAATATATGTATACTGTCTATGTAGCGATAAGCAACAATATACTAACATGTCCTTATATGTTTTTACTTCTGCCACTGCCAGAAATGTGTTTTTTGAAATAGGTCAATGTTGTTTGTTCACAGCTACTGTCTGTCATAAAATGGATAATAATGAAGTATTATTATTTTTTTGGCATATTGTTTTTAATTTATGCCTAATAACCAGCACAAAACAAAGTTTCTCAATCAGTCTTTTTACTGTAACCAAATGCTTGAAAAAAATAAAAAATATATTTACCAAAAGTAACCACACAAAATTAAGTTAAATGAAATTAGAGTTTCTTGTATTAAACCTTGTCACAACGTTCTCCAATACAAGTTTATCTCATTTTCATCATTAAGACAACATTAGCGCAAGTAGCACATGAACGGTTTTATCTAAGTCAACAAGTTTGGCTGTGATAATTTTAGTTTATAATTGATTATAATGCACCTGTCTAAATGTGCTATGTGGCAGCAATGTACTTGCATGTTGCTGGTGTTGAGAAAAAAGGAAGCTTTTCTTCCGTAATGTTTGCAATTTGTGTTATTAATCATGTTAATGACAGCAGAACACTGGAATACCATGATAATGTCATCAGAGTATAGGAATTCCATGTTAAAGTTACCAGAATGTGCAAATTCTATTGTAATGTCACCTGTATGTGGGAATTTCATGTCAGTGTCATCAGAGTATGGAAGCTCTGGCATAATGTTGCCAGAATATGGGAATTCCCTAATGACACCGGAATGTGAGAACAATATAGTTTCACCATGTTTATATCAGGTATGTAAATAATGTTGCAAACTGTAAGGTAATATATCTGCTGCTGTTGTCAGCCTGCAAGCCAGAATACAGCATTCAATAGCTGGGTCTTCTCAGACTGGGTGGTTGTGGTAGAGCAGACCTGGCAACTACTGGACAAATCTCTGCCACGAGATGATCAGTCATAAAGTGAGAAATGAACACATGCACCCATCTAGTCACTGACCAGCTTGGCGCAGTTCTTAACTACAGCCACCAAGACGCTGAGAACACTGCATTGTTACAGTTTGCAACTAGGTTGTAATAATAGCCACTATATCTTTTTTAGTAACTTGGAACTGTAACTAAGACTTACAACATGCAAGTGCAGCAGTATTTTGTAGCAATGTACTAAAATAGGTTTTTTATTATTTTAGACATTTCATGCACCAAATCTCGGTGATGAAGATTTTGACATTCCTCCATTGACAAGCCCTTCAAGCAGCATGACTACCATAGCGCCGACTTATACAGAAAGCCTCTCATATGCAAACATGGACATTAATCCACAATTTCCTCCATTAGACATGGACAACAACATTCCGCATATAAGTGATGAAGTATTTCAGACAGAGGTTGTACAGCTAGATGCTCCTTTTATGACAACATCATCTGATCATCGGCAAGAACCACCATCTTCCGCACAACTAGTCAGCATGCAGAATGAAATGGCAGGGGGAAAACCTATTTATACTTCTCCTTCTAAAAGTCAACCAAACCCATCCCCAGCTTCCATTAGTTCAGTTAATGGCAATGAAAGTGATGAAGGAGCCACATTACACCAGGTAAGAGTTGAACAAATTGCCATTTGTCAGCTTTCCTAATTTTACTAATCGTTTTACTAATCCTAGGAAAATTTTCAAAGTCTAGAATATAATCTTTGATGCACTAGATATCTGTTATAATACATGATTACATGTTATTTATTTTTTATAACGTAACACATAACTTCAAGTGGCTTTTCCTTTTACTCTGTGTCTGTGATAAGCTTTATAACAAACTATTTTGTAAATAAATATGATGGTCAGTCCTGACCTTTTGGCAAGCTTTTGTGCATTGTCATTTATTTTGTTTAATGACCCGGAAACTGATATTCACTTTTTAAATTATTAATGTACTTTTGTTTCGAAAGTGCAAATTTCCAGTTAAAATATAAACTCATCAACATCCAGCTTCTTTTTTCAGGGTTGCACTTTTGTCCTTCCTAAATGGAATTTTATTTTAAATGTGAGTGACTGTCTCATCACTAAAACATGACACTGCGACAAGCATGCCTGAAAGTGCTTGGGCATAATACATAGCATGAAACATGATTCAAAATAATATCTATGATCTAATAAAGATGATGTTTGGCATGCTTTCGTTGGCATAGTTGTAGCTAGATCTTGTGGTGCCTGGAAGAGCACTTGAGTTTGCTGCCACCCCCCCCCCCCTCCCCGCCCTCCATATGAAAATAACAACATCCTTGTGTAGGAAAATTTACATTTCTAAAATTTAGTCGTGTTGCATTGCAGTTGCTAGTTGTGGAGATAAACTGATAAAAACACTACTGAAAAAATTTGTTTCTGAAGAAAATAAAAGTCCTCCCAGTATGCTTCAGAAGCTGCTATACTCAGAGGCTTCTTTAAATGTTAAGGTTAAAACATCCTGGTTATTCCTGGACAGTTTAAATACTGAAAATGTAGATCTTCTTCGTTTAGTGTGTCGGGAGGCCATGTCAGACTGTAACAGATGCATCGTGTTGATAGCTAAGTTTGTGTTTCATTACCTGAAAACATTGTAGTGGGGAATCAAGAGGAATGACATAAATCGCTGATGATTTGAGAATAGTTGACCTGAGAAATAATATATTGGGTGCCAAGCAGTGCTATTTTTACAAAAGGTAGATCAACCTGCAGCTGTAAATTGATGGTTATATTTTTATTGATATACCAACTTGTTGTGTTTTAAAATTCAGAATTAAACTGACTACGTGTGTGACATATGTTTAAAAACTAAAGCATGTTGAATTGACTGAAATGAGCTTATATATTTTTGGGGCAAAAATAAAGTAGTAATGGTATTGTGTGGCTAAATATAGTCTCTTGCTGTACTAATGTCTGCACTGCCTGGCACAGTTTGCTACAATTATTTTCATTAAAAAATTGCGAAGATAACTTTCCCGATTTTCCTTGATTCGTGTCGATGTTATCACATAAAAGTGTTTTCATTAAGCTCACAGACTGTGTCTAAAAACAGTAATTTGTCATCGAGCAAAAACTGCTATATGCTAACCAGTTCTAAATACTTCATCGTTAACTCAAGACATATACTATGTAGAAATATTGAAAACAAAAAACGCATTATAAAGTAGACATTACACAGATAAGTTACTAATTATACTCTGCTTTATCGCAAACTTTTGGCAGAAGGTACTGTAAGTGGTGTTTTATTAATGGAAATTTACAGTGTCCAGCATTTTGTTTTCCATTATGCTGATGAATTAACTTTTCAGTATACTTGATCAAAGAGCCACCCTGTGAAAAATGCCATCCGGGGAGGGCTGCCCCTTACCTAAACCACTTGTACTTTTTTACAAGTACAAGTGATAACTTTCAGTTTAAGTTAGGTTTCTGTTTTGCAGTATTTTATCTAATTAAATTGTTGCGATGCTTTCAGAAACTAAAGCGATCAATGGCGCTTGGTATGGCTGAGAAGATCAAAAAGAAGCCCAAAAGTCCAAAGAAAAAGAAAATGACACCTGAACCTCAGAAGTAAGACACTTAATAATTAGATGAATTCTGCTAATAATGACTTTGTGATCATGTAGTAGCTTCATTTTTTATTTGTTGTTGGTTTTGCAAAAGAACCTTGAAACAATTGCTGACAGATATATAGATACATACATTTTCTGTTGGACAACATTGTCTGGAAAATAAAAGCAAATAAAGTCTAAGCATCTTTAGCATGAATGTTATTAACTTATTACGCATGACGTAAATTTGAAAAGTCCTTCAGATTGCATATGTATATTTTTGAGAAAGTTTTGTACAAGTTAGATCAATATCAGCCTTGTAAAAACGTATCATTACAAATATAAACATTGCAAACAGTTGTTTGGAAAATAAAAGCGAGTAAAATCTAAATATCTTTTGCATGAATGTTATTAACTTATTACACTTAACATAAATTTGAAAAGTCCTTCAGATTGCATATGTATATTTTTGAGAAAGTTTTGTACAAATTAGATCAATAACAGCCTTGAAAAAGCATTGTATCATTACAAATATAAACATTGCAACCAGTTGTCTGGAAAGAAAAGCGCATAAAGTATAGATATTTTGTCAACTTCACCAGGCTTGCTTAAATTTGAGAAATGTCCTTCGGATTACACATACCTGTTTATTTTTGAGGAACTTGTATTATGCAAGTTAGATTATTAATTTATGGAAATAAATTTCCGCTTGCGATATATATTTACAGTCAGCTGTAATAGCTGGAAGGCTGTAGCCAAGCATCTGCAAATTTTTCTGTGTCTAGTTAATATTATCAGGCAGTAATGATATAATTATAAATCCATTAATAATTAGAATGTCGTGCAAATGTAAGTGGTTTTATTGAAATTCTTTGAACTTTTCCTGCAGCACCTCAGTTTTATATTACATAACTTTGTTTTTTGAGTTGATCCCTCAATATATTTTCATTCAGCTAACTGCAGCTTTAGATCAACTTTAAGTTTATTTATTCATAAACTGTGAATCATTTGCAGCATTTGCATTGTTCTCATACATCTTATTGCATCAACCAACTCAGTAACATGCCAATGCTGAATCCACATTTGAGTATAATCATTTGTACTGTAGTGCCGAAACCACTTTTTTGTTTAGGCCAGTTTCTGCGTATGCACTGTTCTTCCGTGATACTCAAGCTGCTATTAAGAGTGAGAATCCTAGTGCAAGTTTCGGAGAAGTTTCGAAAATAGTTGCATCAATGTGGGACAGTTTGGACGATGAGCATAAAGAGGTATTATTGTATGATATAGTTTTTGGTATATGCGCATATACAGTAGTCGCCGCTTAATAGACTCACGGTTAATAGACTCAACCACTTAATTGACTCAAAAACGCCTGGAGCGTGCCGCTTTCAAATTTATATAAAAACTATCAGTAATTGACTCAAATAACTTCGCTTAATTGACTCAATATTTTTCCTTCATGTACTTAAAATAAGATATTTGTATGTGCCCAAACAGCTTTTCCTACTTTTATATCATCTTTCCTTCCCTTTTGTGCATTATATATGTAGAAACAATCATGTTAAGTACCGTTTTGTTTGTAAGCAGGTACGTTTATCATGCGATAATATGCTAGCCTAGCGGTTTTGCTTTGAATCTGTTACCCCTCGCCCACTGTTACCCAAAGAATTTCTGGAAACTAAACACTTAATCACTTGCCTAGTGGTTTCCTTTTGATGCTCTGGTTGCAAATCACGCTTTGAGGCTTAATGATTAATAGTCAAAGATGCAGGTACAGTAATCAGCAAGGATTCCTTGTGACTTGCAAGAGTAAACATCATACAGCAAATAAAGGCATAGAGTTAAGAAGTTTAAAAAATGGAGCATAAGCGTAAAGATCTAACAGTTATGGAGAAACTGAAAATTTTAGAGCAGTACGATAAACTTCCAAAGATGGGGCCGAGGTGTGCTGCAGCGCAGTTTAAAATTTCCCAAAGTACTTTTGGCAGAATATTGAAAAAATGATCTGAAATTGATCAGTCAGCAAGCCAAAATGAGAATCTAGCATCTAAGAGGCAACACACAGGGAAAGACTGTGAATTGAATTAGAAGTGTGGTTTACATACGCAAGAGAAAAAATGCTCGAGTGAGTGTAATTTATTCTTAATTCACTTATATAAATTAATATTTTAAATTATTTTCTTTTCCGATTTTTAACTGCACAAAGGAATTTAGGCATTACTTCGTTTGTAGAATTCATTAAAAGCCTTTGCAGTGCATAGTAAGCCGAGGACTCATACTTCTATAGCAGTAATACTACACCCATCGGTTAATAGGTTCAATCAATTAATTGGGGCAAAATACGTCAGTCCCAAAGTGAGTCTATTAAGCGGCGACTACTGTAGTTTTATTTTAGGAATGGTGTTCTATTGAACAATACATGTTGTGGTGTTTTACAAGATATGAACATAGGTGTAAAAATAAGAATAACAAAGAAGTGACACATATAAATGTAGCTTGCAACATCTAAATTCTGAATCATAGATTTATGAGTGTTTTAATTATTAGGCGAAATGAAATACATGTATGACTTTTTGCTGCAAGCTGTATTTACATATTATTGTTTGTTGATTTTACTTTTAACTAAAATTCCTCAGCATAAAGCAATTTCATTATTGTGTGAAGAAATGTCTCACATGCCAATCTGCTGCTAGTTATATTGCATAGTTAAGCTACTAAAGTGTTTCTGTGCAATATGCCAGATTGTAAATGCAATGACTTATTTTTAATTATATAAGCATTAAATTTTAGACTTGTAGTGTGTGAGGTCATGCATTACTTCTTCTATTAAGGAATCAAAAATCCAACAATGATTCAGTATATGTTGCTGAAAGTAATAACAGTAATACTTTAAATTGAGCAGATGTCAAACAAAAAAAATTGTAGCATTTCTAGTATAGCTTTAACTTCGAGGGACATTTCAAAAGTCACTTTTAATAGTATTTGAACTAGAGGGCCCTTGCCAGAGTGATATGGTTACCCATTTCTTTACCAACGAGAAACCCTGCTGATAATTGTGTTTAACTTGCACCAGTAAAAAAATTTTACACCGTACAAAGACAAAGATTTCAATCTGTGCCCTTGAAATGTGAACTAAGAAGAAATGTAATGTCACCATTGAAAGAACGAATATATGCGCAAAATGTGTCTTGGATAGGTATGAAGATGTGTAGTATTGGGAACAGATGACAGGTTCATTTTTGCACCAATTAATCTCAAAATTTAATCGTTTCAGTAAGGGCCCTTAGCTGGGTTGCCTGTTAAACTTGAGTATTCCTGTTAGTTCTGTTCTGGGATTGGCACTTGCAATTTTGTAACGGAATATGTCCTCTCCCGCCCAATTAACTCTCCATTGCTTTAAAAACATAGAAGTCGAAACTGAGACTTATAAACTGTTGAAATCAAACATAACCAAATGCAAAATATGAAGCAGTCAGGACTGAGCACAGATTTCAACCAGGGACCTTTAGACCTCACATCTACTGTCATGAGTACTAGATCATTCAGCCCCTGATCATGGAAGATCTTAATATAGTCAGATCCATGTAGCTTAACAGCCAGCCCAAAATTTCTAAATTGAAGACTCATTGGTCACAAAGTGTGGTCTACTGGCCATAGAATTCACTTGTAATTCAAAAATCTCTTGTTTAAATCCAGATGTAATACTGACTGTTTTGTAGTTCCTTTTTTTGGTTACATTTTGTTTCAAGAATTTGCAAAATTGTAGAAAACACTGTTTTTATAGGAAAAGTGCTCTAATTGTAATTGTCAACTCTTGTTTTAGGTTTACAAAAGGAAAACAGAAATGGCCAAAAAAGAATACTTGAGGCAACTGGCAGCTTATAGGGCAAATATGGTCTGCAAAGGATTGTTAGGAGACTGGTCAGAAGAAAGTGTCACAAAGACTGCAGTTACTAAAACTGAGTCACCGCCTCCTGAAAGCTCCATGCTAGTAAGTTAACAAAGTGCACAGGTGATTGTAAAGGCCTATAATTCAAAAGTTGATGGTTATGGTTGAAACACATTATTTGTGAAATTTGTTTTGCAAAATTGATAAAAGTTGTCAAAAATCTATATGTTAAAATGGAAATCAGCAGAATCAGATCCCCCTAAGAAGTGTGAACAGCTGGGACTGTTCTATCTTTGTAAAGGGGAGCAGTAAGTAATAAGAAGACTTGGCTGCTAAATTCAAGACTAGACATGTCTCTGATCAATTGCATTCGTGCCATGTAAGGTATACAATGAAATTTTGCATTATGGTTAACATATATCCACACCAGATGGCTGAAATTTATTTTGCAGATCCCTTCTCCTAGTCTCCCAGAAGAAAGAAAGATGAGATGCATTCGTAATGGCTGCACAAACTTTGCTGTAGACTGTCCGGACTGGGACAGAGAATATTGCAGCAATGAATGTGTCGTTACACACTGCAAGTATGTACTATTTAACTTAAGAAAATTTCCCCTGAAATCGCATATACATTTATGTTTGCTTCCATATTCTCAAGGTTATTTTTGTTTTGCACAGTGTAAAGTGCATGGTGCCTGGAATTGTTTTCGTGTCCATTGTCCTGTGCACATTTTCTAACAGTTGATTTGTCTATGTTACTTTATCTTTATACAGCCTAACTAATTAGCAAGTTTGCTTTATTACAGAGATGTGTTCATGGCCTGGATTGCATCTCGGCAACCTACAGTCCTTTCCTGAATGTAGAAGACCAGTGACAGCTCGGTGCAATACCAGAACATTTAACAAATTATGATCGATCAATATTATTGCTGTATGAACAAATTGTACTGATCGTTGTTGTCGTCGTCATTGTGTCATGTAGTAGTGAAGTGAACGTGTAGTGCTTGATAATTTGCTCAAAATAAATGCCTTTTCATAATTTTTTTGTAATATTTGCATTAGACTTGCACTATAAGAAGTGATTTTGTTTTTTCATACTTCTTGCATTCTGAGTGCCTGGATAAGTAATCAGTTACTCTAGTAAAAGTAATCAATAATCACCGTAACTGAAAATGTCAGGTATTATCCACCAGCATTACTATATTGATGCTTGGTAAGGTACAGTAAAGGCTCCGGATACTTTACTATTTCATTCAGACTGGCAGATATTATGATGACTTCAGCTGCTCACTCACCCTAAATACACCAAGATAATTGCAAAAAATTAATGCCCTCTTTAATTACAAATTAAGGAGTACAGTACTTCAAATGCTATTTAATGATAGTTTCACATAAGGTTATAACGTTGAAAAGCACATTTCTTCTTTTAATATTAAGTGATTATAATATAATTATGCCATAAGGTATGTATGCCTATAGTAGGACTACTTCATGCATTGTTTACAATTGCCTCACTTTCTATAAGTCTCTAAGAACATAGTCTGTAAGAGTCTATTAGTGTTTTGAAATCGTCCGTGATAAGGTCAGATGGTTGTGCTGTTTACCACAGTAGAATCTCCAAGCGAATATCAATATAATCAAGTTTATAATTATTACTCGCTTCAAGTTCATAATAATACATTTATAGCTAATTGAATATTATAGCTAATATTCAATTTTGTGAAACGCTTGCTATGCAAATCAATGAAGGTTACTAGTAAAGCAGGCATTTTCCTTGCACATTTTCTGAAAACAGGAACGCTAGTCAGTCGACAATCCATTTCATTAAAAATTATAAATTTAACAACTACATTTCTATGCTGATGAGTGCAGTCTTAATAAGTAGCTCAACTTCTGAGCAAAGTGGGTTTAATAGACTTTTGACAAAACTCAAGTGGACATATATTTTTACTGTTTTTGCCCGCACAACAATTACCTTATTAAAAATTCCGACAATAGTGTTTCAGTACAATGTTGTGGAAGGAAAGAAATTTCACGCAATTTGAAAATTCATGTCCAGCACATCTTCACAAATTTCAAACTATGAGTGATGGTGATGAAATGACCAGTCTGCAGTAAATGAAATTTTAATTATTTTTGATTTTTTGCCTATTATGAGGCATGCTTGACATATAAATAAAAATAACAGCACTAATCAATGTTAATAGTTTTTTTTTATTTGACTTTCCTAGCAAACAAAATCTGTCATGTTGGCCTCCATTATTCACTTTAGTGAATCATGTAAATTTTTACAATGAATTGTAAATATTGTTAATTTAAAATATTTTTATGTGTGCCTTTAGCAAATTCCTGAATGAACAAACCATTGTGCTTGCAACATGAATGTACATTATTGTATGACTACAACAATTGTAACTTACCATTTAGGCCCACACAATTTTAATAATCTGACTAATAAATCCACAGAAGTTACATGGTCTGTAATGAATGCAAGCAACAACAATGTTCCACCAAAAGTTACTAAAGGTTCTATTTGTGGTAAGAGTTGCAATGTATTTCAAATAAAACACAGTAATATTTTTTTGTGTTCAATATTCAGAAATAAGTTCAATAAAAGAGACACTGATACATGTTTCGATCACCAAAAATAACAGACACCAACAATTAAGAAATTATGACAGAGCAAATCTTCACAATCAATAATAAAGAAATTGTCCATACTTATACAATAATTTCTTTTGCTACAGTTTTACTGTCTATTAGAAAAGATGCATTTAAATTCAAAATTATTACAAGTAAACATTGGTAACAAATACATAATAATTACAATATTTCATAAAAATTGTTATTTTTGCACTCACTGACAAAATTAACAAAGAATACATTTTCCTACATGCATTTTACTATATACATATTATACAATGTACAATAGCATATCACTTAATGGCATATCTTAATGAAAATATCCAGAAAAGTAACGACTATACAGCTTTTACTTTAATGAGCCAGTTAAAGCTGTGCCAGCTAATATCCAAGAAATTCTTTTTCAACAGCTGCTGCCATTTCCTCGTCAACTGAACCTAGTGATTCATCTGGGTCATCAGAATCTGAAACACGTAAAGAAGATTCTACATTTTCCACGTCACTCTCTCCTCCTTGTAAATCTAATACATCACCGTAATCACCAGAGCCATCATCTGAATTACTTCTTTTACGCTTATTGCTCCATCCTCGTGGAAACTCTGCGCTTAAACTCTCGGCACTTGATGAACTCGATGGAGGGCCAATGACATTCGCATTGTCATCATTACCCTCTAAATCTTCCAAATATTCATCTTCGTCAGAATCTTCGTCAGTTGCATCACTTACTTCACGGTCCATGGATGCAATCTCTGCAGAAGAGAAACTTAACAATGCATTGTACTCAAAGTGAGGATTCTCTTGACTTGGACCAGAACTAACTTTATCACAGGGCTTTTTACTTTTTTTTGCCTTCAATTTACATCGCAGTAAAGGACTATCACGTCCTTGTTTCTTTTTTCCGGGTGGAAGAGAAAATAATGTCTCTTCAACCCTTTCCCACCGTTCGTTACATGACCATAACCAGTCCAAAGTGACAATATGGATGTTTTTACACTTTTGAGCTTGTGAGACTTTCTGAGTTCCCCACTGAGCAGCAATGACATGAGTTGTTTTTTCGCTTTTTCCTTTGTTTGTTGTATTTTCCAACACAACATCTGACTGAACATTTGCACCAAGATTTTTTGCTACAACATAAGCACGATTCTTCTCTGGGGTAGCATTAACAGGAATAACGCCACTAAACACTATGTTACAGCCTCTTAACACTTTTCTGCGCACATACGGTACAATGTTTTTCATATCCGGCACACCTTGTTTCTTCTCTTTTTGCATTTGGTCGTACATATCGTAGAAAGCTTTGTGCAAAATTTTAAGAATATCTTCTAAGTAAAACAGATAATCATCTTCATCTATAGGATCTACAAGGCAGGGATCTCCTTTTTGCTTATCTGAAGATTCCAACTTTTTCACATCAGAAGTACACTTTTCACTATCAGATACAGTAACGGCTGCTGTACTATCAGCCAAGTTATCACCTTCACATTTCTCTTGCAATTGTTCCTTTTCTGCAGCAAGACAGTCATTAGCTATTTGATTTTCTGTTTTCATTTCACTGAAACTAACCAAGTCCAAGCTTTCACATTTATCTTTTTGAAGTAATGTATCATTGTTACCAACTGTCTTAGTTTTATCAGTAATAAGTTCACTCTGAGAAGTTTCAGTTTTACTATCATTTTCACACTTAGACTTTTCTAAATGCAAAACATCTGCAACTTTCTCTGCAACTGGTTTTATGGAATTTGTATCGTTATCACTGTCTATTAAAACACCATCAATAGGCCCACTGGAAATCATAATGTCACTACCTTCAACAACAGCACTATAGGTGTCAGTTGTAATAGTATCCGAAAGAGGTTTTCCTTTAACAATGCCACCATCACTTGAAGCGACCGGTTCTGTACTAGGGATAATGCTACTCTGGCTTTCACTTGTATTGCTTTTTGTTTCAACAAAAGCCTCTTTGGTTGTTTTATTTTCACTGCTAGCAAAATGCTTAGTCACAACCATTGCAGTTTCCATGGAACAGATGCTAACATCTTTTATGTTTGCGCCATTTTCCACAGCAGATTCTACTTGTTCTGCGAGAACATCAACATCATCAAATTGTTCTTCTATTTCTTCGTTATCATTGCCTTTATCAACTCTACAAAGACAAGTGATGATACTAATAGAAGTTACTCTACTGAGTGTCCACTCATTAACAAATTACACTAAGGTATACCAATATTTTGAATTAGACTTTAGCAAAAAGATTAGATAAACAAATCATTTATAACTGGTATACGGCGCAACGTTCTAGCATTCAATAGCAAGGCTACTTAACGTATTTTGTAGTGGGCTTGCATCACAGGAACTTGTGAGTGATTTGGCAGAATTTGGTAAAATCCACAGGCATTTATTGAAAAGTTAACCACTAAATGATCAAATAAGCAGTTATTTTTATTAGGGGACTTCAATGTGAACTTACTAAATTATTCTTTGCACCAAGACACAGCTAATTTTCTCGATACTATTAATACTAATTATGTCTTTTAACATTGCCAATGAGTACAAAAATTTATTCTCCAACAACTTTATAAATTTCTGTTAGCGGATGAGGTTAGACTTCACATCGACTCTATAAAAACTTGTACATTGGATGCCAGTATAGACACAATCTGCACTGTGCAAGGGAAATTACTGCAGCTACATGAATAAGTTCTAGCAGTAGCAAGAAAAAGTCCTGACTGTGCAAACTTGGATGGCACTCTAAATCAAGCTTCTAGATTAAACCTGGCAGTACATGCAATGAATTTTAGAAAATAAAATGAGGCAGCGTATTTCTTGCAAAAAATGCAATTTAAATGATTATTAGATGTTGAAGCTTTATCACTTTAAAATTTTTAGTCCCTTTCATTTTAAATGGGAGTAATATACTAAATGCTTACGATTCCGGAATCCAATTTATATCTGCTGTTCCCTTGAAGAAATGGTATGGCTTAACATGTATTAAATTAGGAGTATAACCCCAAACATCTTCACGATCATCGATAATGCATACCATGCAGTCACCGCAAGGAAATAAGCCTCTGTAAATAATAAAGGCTAATGCAATAAACAACGAACAAACATTGAAACAATGTGGGAATTCATTTTATTTTGCAAACAGACAAATTCTGTTAATCACCACTAACTAACATACAGTCAAACCTCTTTATACCACCCATTTTGGGACCGGAATAAAGTTGGTGTTATAGGGAATTTGTCGTTATAACGAGAGGTGTTAAATTCTGCCATAGACAAATCACAAAATGAGTATACGCAGATTAGAGTCCTCAATTCTTGCTCTAAAGGTTAATGAATTAAAAGAATATTGTTCAATTAATCATTTGTGAATTAATGACTCACTCAAAATCAATCTTTATTAAGAACTTTTTGTTTGCATAATAAACATGTCCTGTACTCAGTTACATATATAAAAGACTGTAGACCAACTGCTCCATTAAACATGTTTTATGTCAAAAAAGGTCAAGCCATAACTGCAGATTTCTTGCTGGAATATACTTGAATAATTTTAATAAACAAGCAAATATCACCCTTCTTGCTGGAGAAAAAAAGCCATGTGTTTTATTGTCAGTTTCTATTATGACTATGTGCCAGTGCATGGTGCATTTATTGTGATTTTACAATGAAGGTACAGCTTGCAAGCAGTCAAATTGTGATCACATGCATTCTTCTGTACAACACATGACATCTAACCAGTGTCTATGACTCAGCTAGACATATAGCAGCCTCGTATTGGCATTAGTTGAGAGACTTGAGCCTGCTGGTGGTATTTCGCTATTGAACACATATTAATTTGCCTGGTGGATGGCGGTATAGCGGTTTTTTTACATACAGTTGAATATAGCCGTTTCGTTCCTGGCCATTTTGCATGTGGTAAATGTGTTTGGTGGTATAAGAGTGGGGGGGGGGTATAATGAGGTCTGACTGTAAAAAACCATACTAATCTGCAAATTTATTTGACTAATGTAGTTCAAGCACAAAAATAAATTGCAATAATCATTGTCATCGTCATTTTCACCACCATTACTGCTGGAAGTTTTCTGCCATTTAAATCTTTGTTACTTTGATTTTTTAACGTTGATCAAATACCTTTAAAAGAGATAAATAAAGACGTAAGACAACCGCCCAGTCAGCATCTCATCTTAGAGGATTGGTCTTGCTAATGAGTCAGATTCGAGTCTTACCATGATTGTTCACATTAAATAAGCTCTACTGTTGACAGATCTAAACAATGACATAAAAAGTGGAGTTAATGTGCACTAGCAGATGTCCTTGTGGTTTTCCTTTTTTTGATGTATAAATGTCACAGAACACTAAGTGAATTTGGGAAAGAATATAACTATACACCTTTTTTCAGCCAAGTTGTTTTATCTAATTTAGACTTACAGGTTCATAAATACTTCTGATACTAAATCCTAGCTTTAAAGGAATAATGAAACTAAAAACTAAAACTGAAAAACCAACAAAACAAGTAACCAATAAATGCAAAAAAACAACACAGAAAACAGAACTTAACTAAGTGATACAACATTTGAAATTAAAATTATTATTCACTTGATGCTAGCAGTTTTGGAAAATGGGTCAAAGCACTCGTCTCGAGAAAGAATTCGATGATGGAACAGCCTATTCTCTGGATCCAGTATTCTAGCAACTGTGTGAGCATACAATCGTGCACCAAATGTACAAATATGCAACTCATAAAGCTCGCTGACATTACGAAGAAAGGTTATGGCATTTGGCCGTATTCGAGTATGGTACCATAAATTCTGACTCCACAGAGTGAAATGGTATACATCCTAAAACAAGAAATTGCCTTGATCAAGTACAACACACCTAGAATCATATTCTACACATAAAAACTCATACGACATTAAAATTTTACTTTGTTCTTAAGTTAAACAAAAAAATGACTGTACTGATGAACAAGGTGATAAAAAATGTCACAGGCTGGCTTTTCCTTTTCAAAAACTTACTGGGAATCCAAGACATGTAAGCTACAGTTTTCATAACTGTGCATTTCATAATGCAGACGGAATAATATTAAATGCTTGCCAAACCCTGCAAAAGCATTTTGCACATTAACCCAAAAGTTTATCGTGTTTTTCTTGTAGTATTAGGAGTATCACAAAGGCTCTAATTAAGACTTCAAAAAGATGGCAGCCAGTATGGTAAAATAATTGCTCATTTTAACCTAAAACCATCAAACTCTGGACAGTGTTAGAAACTATTAAGGTGATTCATTTTGGTTATGGAATCAATTAAAAGTCGTCAAAACGGCTGCAATTTTCACGATGGCCAACAATATGGCTGTTTCTAGCTTATAAGTTATTAGAACAAACAGTATGATGATTTCGGTTGATTAAAAATAGGTTTTCTAGGTCAAGAAATCTAGATCTAATGCTTAATTGCCCCTATAACATCACTCTCTTTCGAGATGGCTGCCAGTGTTGTACAAAATGACAGAATTATTTGTTCTGTCCATGAAACTTTGCATGGTGCTAGAACTCCCAAAGGTAATTATGATTATGTACTCTTTCTGTAGTCAAAGAAAAGTCACCTAATACGGCCACAAATTTTAAAATGGCTAGCAAGATGGCTATTGCTAGATTATAAAGCCCACATATTAGCTATAAGAGCAGATAGGATGTTAATTTCGATGTTTAAATATAGGTTTTCAAGCTCAATAAATCCATATTTGATGCTAAAGTGTGCTCTTATAACATTGACTCATTTAGGATTTCAAGGTGGCTGCAAAGATGGCTGCAAATACTTGTGTTCTATGTAATGTATTGGCCATATTGCAGGCTCGAATCCAGGTAGGATGATTTTTAGTGCCTAAATAAGTTTTAAAAATAACATTAATAAATAGGTTTTAATAACCTATCATTATTATTATTACAAATAATAATAGATAAGTTTTTAATGATAACATTACTTCTAAACATTCACCACCACAAAATATTAAGAATAGTTAGGAAAATAAAAATTACCTTAATATTAGGTGCAACATTATCATTTGTGGTGTGAATAACAGTCTGATCAAGATCAACCACTAGTGCTAATTTGCGTGTTCGTAGCAAACGTGCCTCATCTTCTTTACCAAGACACTGTGCTTCCTATTTAGTAACAAAGTACAATACGATTAACACATGCAAGTAATGTCAACTGTTCCTCATAAAAATTTCAATGAACTTAATTTAAGTTAAGCTTAGAAAGAAATATGATTTAAGACCAGAAATTTGGTTTAGTTAAATTTTACTGTATAGTTAAGCTGATTCATCCCTAACTAAAGACATATAGTGATGTAGGAAATGCACTGTAACGGCTTGGTTTCAAGTTGCATATAACTTTAACAGTAGGAAATCTTAGCTTTTGCGTGGGTGGTGTGCTGCTCCATGAAAAACACTTAAAACATTTCTTTAAATAATGTATTGGATACAATATAACAGATTCATAATTATGTGTGTACGCTATTTTTCAGTTTGCCCTTCATACAGACTACAAAACACAAAACACCAAGAAACTATATTAACTATGTAACATGAAAAAGTTTCATGAACTATAAAATTTTATTTAAATGTTTAAGGCAAAACAATGAATCATCATGGTCTGAATACCTGCCATTAGTTTAGCTGGGCAAATTATTACTGGTGTAATAACCATACAATGATCTGGTTTAAGTAGTGGGCTTCATTTATAGAGTGCAAGCGAGCATAGTAAATAAGATTTAGTGCTCAAATTAAGGTTAAAAAATCAGATTAGAAACGACACATGCAATGTAAAGTGAAAAGTAAAAAAATTAGTGTCGTTAAAATGAAACATCGCTGAGCGAGGCATTGTTAAGGCAAAAACCTAACCCAATCTTAAACTGCAGGTCAAAACAATCTACTCCTTAAAATATTGAAAGGCAACAAACTATTTTTTCAAAGATGACTTATTTGAAAGAATTATTACCACACAACGCAATTTCGCGTTCGCGCCACTAGTTCTTCACTGCTGCATGCATTTCACCATTCACCAACTAATTAGATGGGCACTAGCACCTGCATTTTGGAAACGCATTACTCAAAAACAGGTGTTGTACCGCTCAGTTCAAATGTGTTAGTTTCTGATGAACTACGCACGTTCGACAGCTCATGCATCAACACAGCGGTAAATTTGAAATTTGAATTTTTATCTTAGAACATGCCTAGTTCTGGTACAACACACAGAAATGTCTTATAGCACTGTGTGTACTTCAATTTTCGCTTTCACAAACACGTGCAATACACTCGTGAAATATTTTTTGCTGCTGAAAACTATGTCAGTTTGCGACGTCGTCAATAGTTGGGCTCGCTCACCGTTAATTACGTTTTTAATCTATTATTTAATTATCGGAAACTCTTTTGCAGTACTAATTGTGTTAAAATGTGTATTTTTTATCATGCTTGAAAATGGGGCAGTATATAAAAAAACATCCTGTGTCCCAAGGACTTACTGTACTAGAGTTTGTTTACAACATTCTTCACGCCACTAATGTGCATCATGAATCATCTACTATTATAGCCTTTATAGCCCTTTACTGACAAATGTGGCTACTATTATTAAACAACCACCACTGTTACTTGCAAGTGGCCAGAAACTTGAACTATAAGTGCCTTGTACACTTCCTTGTGTTCAATCGTAAGTATAAACAGCAAGTTTATCACAAGAAACTTTCTGTATGCTCAAGAGGGAAGTCAGATTAGTAAATTAGTATGATACCGGTCACGGGTGGGCACTACTGTTTACTGGTTACGGATTGCCAATTAGCATTACAGGTTGCGAGCCACAAATTCGCAAACTAGATTGTAGATTTTAAAAGCCTCACTATATATTAAGCCGAATAAACATGAAAACCGTTAAAACTGGACTAAAGAAGCGACATGGGGAAAAAGTAAAATATATCTGCTTACTGCATTACACAACAAATGCAAAATTTATGCGTCCCTGTATATCTACTCATTACGTCTTATGGGCTAGAATACCTAAATTATTTTTTTGGTACTCAAATGCAGATCTGGCTTACAAATGATAATTACAATTATAATTTAGGATAAATGCCAAGTGGTTAATTCAAGTTACTAACCTCTTCGCTAACAACAAGTTCCGGCACACTATGCACCATGGCGATAGATGCTGTGGACAGTTTTTCTGTACCCAAATGCCTGGAAAAGCAATTCTGTCTTCAAGCTTAAAAAACTAAATATTTCTTCAGCTAAGGACTAACTTACAAATTTTTTTAATACACACCAATAAGTAAGTAATAATTTATTAATTCCATAAGTTAAAACTATTACATAGCATTACACATAAAATTTACACACATTTTTATAAAAATACACTCTGCATACATATAAAGCAATAAAATACTCAAGAAAAGGAGCAGGCAGATGAAGAAAAACATATATTTCTTCACCTTTTAGTTATCATTATTTTATCCCCAAAACTAATTTTTGGCATCACAATCTACAATTATAGGTTATACTTTACATTACACATTACATGCCACATCTAATATCAAAAATTTAGAATGTTGTGATCAACGCTGTTAATGACCAACTTGTCAAAATTGACACCTGGCTAAAGGCAAACAAATTAACACTCAATTATCAAAAAACTAAGTTTATTCTCTTTACCAATCACAGAACAAATAATGCTGTAAATAATCTCGGAATTAAACTTAACAATATTAACATAGATCGATCAAATGAAATATTCAGGAATCCACATTGATGACAAGAACTCAAACATTCAACACTTAACATATAAAATAAGTAAAATTGCTGGCATATTCTTTAAACTTAGACACTACTTAGATGTTCCAACACTCAAATTAGTATGCTATCGTCTAGTACTCCCTTATTTAGAGTATGGAATACTTACATGGGGATCTGCCAAAAAACTACAATGCAAAATCTTACTGTTTATCAAAATAAAATTGTCAACGCTATTTGCTTTGCTGGTCTCAGAGAGCATGAAACTCCCTACTATAATCAATTGAAAATTTTAAAAATAACAGATATATATATATATATATATAAGCTAGAATTAGCCAAATTTGTTTTCAAATTTAAAAATAATATGCTACCTCAACTGTTTAACGGATACATGAGCAAACCTTATGCTTTACACAATTACCAAACTTGTTTTGCCTCAAATAATAGTATGAGTTTAGCAAGATATAATACAAACAAAAAGTCCAGTACTCTCTTAAATATCATGCCCATTACCCAATAACAGTCTGTTAAGTATCAGTTATACAAAAGCTGTATAAACTGCTAGCCCAGCTTAGCTATTTTCTATAGTCTAAATCTGAAGTTAAAAAATTATAACAAATCAATAATTTGCTCCAGGTAATAAATATATAACTCAAGTAACGATATTATTATTTTCATTATTCGTTACGTACAATTTGTCTAGCTATGATTACTGAAGTTTGCATTTTGGCAACTGTAAGAAAAATGGTAAAAATGATTACACAGTGATATTCGTTTTGAGGGTTGATTGAGTGTATGCATATTTATCTTAGTGCGCAAGTTACTACTTACTGTCGCAGATCTGCACCACATTCTGCACACATATCCTTGATTACTGTAGGATGGGTGCATGGAACTTGTGACCTGACAATATGTAAAATGTAAAAAATAAACATTTTACACTGACAAAACATTAAAATTTAACTAGTTCATCATATATAGTGTCTCTTATGATTATACAGTCCTAACATTGCTTGTAATGATGCTGTTTACATAGACATTAGAGTATTAACAAGTTATCAGGTATAACAAAAATCTCTGCATAATTAAATGTCTACTGTAGTTTGTAGGCCTACTTGTAGCTACTACCTAGTACTAGTTAATGAAACATTCAAGATTTTGTCTTTGCTCTTCAGCTGCTTCATGCATTTGACATATTTTGAGTTATTACTGACATGTTTCTACATTACTGACATGGTGTTGTCGTCTGTACACTTCAAATTTGCGATATACTATTAATAAACAAAACACAGAGATAATAATATGACTATGTAATATGATAGGCTACGTCCACTGAAACAACTAAAGCAGCACATGCGCAACGAGACTCATGCTTTGCTCTATCCCATAAACATAGTATCAACCTATTTATGGGGGTATGAAAGCAGCGTTAGTTCGCTCCCATGTTAAACAAAATGAAAATCAACTGTTTTAGCTGAGAAAATCTTTTTCTTGTAAAGTTACCGGATTCTTTTTCCAGTTTTATTCACTATAAAAATGCGTTTGTATTATCAAATCAATACGTGCCTTCTCACAGTCTAGCACAATCTTTTACGTACTGAACAGAGGCAAAACATTCTGTTTTAGCAATAATTTTTATGTGTTTTGTAAATAAATGTAGATGGTACTATGTATACTGAGTCAAAATAAAATCTAAAAACAAATTAATAAAACCTAACTATTCTATTAGAAAATTCGAAAAAACACACAATTGTTAGACTATAATTTTTTTCGAAATACTAAAGTCCTTTATAAGTACTCGAATCAGCACTCTATTCACACTTTCAATGAGTGTTGCCAGTGGAAACTAATGCTAAAATGGCACAGTTAAGAAACTTATACCAACATACACGAATAGACGAATGTAAAGTTAACATAAGACTAGTTTTGATTTTTTAACATCGCAGCCAGTTAAAGTTTTGCAGCCAACATACCCTAATGGATTACAACTGGGCCCAATTAAGACTGGCACACATTATGGCCTAGACTGTTTTGCCCACCTACAAGGGATCTCCTGCAGCTAGCCCACCAAAGAACAGCTACATGGATCCAAATGTAAATCTAAGTACAACATGGATTAACACGGGCTTGTTCATCTGTAAGGTAGGTCCCATTTTGGGCCTCGTAAGTGATGGCTTTACCTAGTTACAATACAAGTCAAAGTGGATTTATACAGTTAAACTGGGACCCGCCACATGCATAATGTGATAAACCAAATCGTGAAGTTTCAACCAACGAGTTTCAAGCAAGTACCCTAAAACTTATGTAATCCATTGCATTATTAAATGTTCAAGCACTAACAATGCTAATTAGTGAGATAAAACTGTTACAATGGGAAGACGCATATGTATTCAATTGACAATATAAACATATTCATATCAGAAAAAATTAAAAGTTCTGCATAATATAAGAAAAAAGGTTTTTTAATCTAATCCAGTTGTTTTTCGTATGCAAACGGGGGATAAACACTTCTTTCATACCAAAAATAGGCAGACACTGTTTACGCTATAAAAATAAAGCATGAGTCGCTAACCGTATTATGACGGAGTGTTGCGCGCATTCACTGCGTGTCCTTTCTAGGGATTATGTAATATAGATATATATGAGGATATTCAATTTCACTCAATCCGCGGATCTAGTGGATGCGGATATTTACAATTGTGGATTTTGAGGTTGCGGATAAACAAAAAAGTGATGCCTCTCTCTGACGGCGAACCGTATTTCTCGTCAATGTCTCTCGCGGTATGGCAAACCGCATTTTCTCGTTAATATCGTTCGCCGTACCGATCGATCCGCATTTTCTAGTGAATGCTTTCGAGATACGGATCCGTATTTTTAGTTATTGCAGTTACAGATACGGATCCGTACCTTTAATCACTGCCTAAATTAATATATGCCTGGAGTACGGTAAAACATCTATTTTATCTTATCTGTTGTTGACAATTAAAAGTGATTACCAAAAAAGCAAAAATCAATAAAAAATTCAATGAAAGCTACGCACATTACCGAAGTAAAGGACTTACTTGACAGATGCAACCAACTGTTTAGAGAAACGTCTTTTTCTATTCACTTCACCAACCCGCCTTTCTTGGCTAGCCATGTTGAGAATTTTTGTTCAAATCACTAAAGCAGTAGCGCACCAATCTTTATTCATCAAATTTCAGTATCGTTTTGTTGCCGCGCAAGAGTCGTTGTACCGTCCCTTTGGCCACTGTCAAAGACAAGCAAAATAAATGGCATTGCTGGTTAGACTGTTAATTTCTGATTAGATGAAATGAAGGAAATTATGATTATAAGGCTTAATACAGAAAGCAAATTTTAAAAGCTTGTATAAGAATGATTTTAAGTGTCTGTTGTGTTATAGAGAAGAGGATACTACGAAACACGTATTTTGAATATCAAGAAATACGCGTCAATAAAATGGGGCCTATCAGTGCAAGACATAAACAGTTCAAATATAGATAAGCTAAGAAAATTTATAAAGTATATCACTAAAGTGTTGCAGTTAAAATTGTAATGAAAGATGAGGAAAGTGTAATTCAATTCGGTTTAACTGCTCAAATACGAGAAGAGTAAACACATTGGCAAAATGAACCATGACGTATAACTATTACACAAAGTACTTCAGTAAGTAAACGCATTGTATACATGCAAAAAAGTTTAATTAATAATAACTCAGCATAATAACTAGGAGGTGAACATCGAGCGTTCGATTTCAAATGTTCGAAATCAAATTCGAACGAGTTTTTCAATTCGAATTCGATTCGAACCGAAAATTATAGATTCTAATAATTCAGCATTTCTTTTGCCATTAATGTTCTTTTGTCATTAAGGCGTTTTAAACATCAAGCAATTAGCATAATTTAGTAGCGATTTCTGTGCACAATTTTTAAATTAATTATTATTATAGTGGTTTTATTGCAGGACAAAATCGAGCAATAGGGCATATGCATGATCTTTATTGATAAGGGTTCGAGTCTGAACCTTTAAAACTGATTTCGAACTTTACTCGAGTCCCAAATCTTGAAATTCGGTTTGATTCGAGTTTATAAGTCACAAATTCGACTCAGTTCGAATTCGCTTTTTGGTAGAGAATGCTCACCCTCCCCAATTAATATCAAGCAAAACGTCAATCATCACCAGTCAAGCTCTGTTGACTGTCCAATCAGCGTGCGTATTTTTAACACACCTGTACAATTAACCTAGATGTTCCTGTTCTTTTGGGCCATTAGCCGCATGCTGTGTATTGCCAGCATTATGTCATATTGTTGTGAAAAATGCTGAACCTGTCATTAGACACCTGCCTGATTAAATGTTATTATTACAGACAGTCTGCATTGCCAATTGAAATTGCAAGTGAATTAGTGGAAATATTGTCTAATTTTGTTTTTATAGGAGGAAATGCATAAGATTTACGTTTAAGAGTTGCTGATTAAACCGTTTTGCTATCAACAAAATACTCAGTTTAGTATAATTTGACTTTGCAAAATAAATAAAAAACAATCATTTGACTAACTCTAAAAAAAGACAAATTTATCTAACGAGGTTAAGCCGGTCATATGACGCTACTTTAATATTGGTAAATGCCTACCTGAACGTAAAGAGGTGAGATGAATTTTTAACTTAAGATTGAAGTCGGACTTAGTAGGTATAAACGGTTCAAGGTTAACCTGTATGTAAAAATTAGACGGGGAACCTACCAGTTAGTAATAGTTGAGCCTTAGCGGTAGAACTGAACTCACCCACGGAAATCTGTGACAACTGTCATGATTATGCGGTAAGCGAGCTCATTCATAGAAATCCCCCGTTTAGGCATTTTTTCAGAAATTCTCAGGCAAAATGTTTTCTTTTGTTTTTTTTATAAATCTCAGTAAGATCTTCACCGTCCAAATTATTTCAAATGTGATAAAAATTTATATGCACCAACGTAATCTTAGTTAATTTTATGCTATTTGTCTGGTTGTAATCATGGTTTAAAGATGCCATTACGATTTATGTAACTCGGGTAGCCAACAAAAGGATCGTCTACGAAATGGAACAATAAAATTTATTCCATTTCGGTAGTGTAACAAACAGTTGGGAAAATACAAAAAGTAGATAAAGTTTACAGGCAACCACACGATCAGTTAAATGAAGAACAAATACGTAGCAGGTATGATATGTTCGTAAATTCAAAGACAAGAAAAGACATTCGTAAATATTTTTTGTTTCCACTTTGCCTATTTAGATACAGAACGTTTAGACAATGGACGCAATACAATTGGGCACAGTGGAAGTATAGGTACAGGGTAGTGGCGGCTCGTGTATAGGTATCGTGGAACTGCAACACCCCCTGTTTTCATTCAATATTATTGATAATATTCATTATAATAAGTCTTTTTTAGTTCTTTATACATGTCCGGAAGCTGAGCACGTGAGGGTAGTACTGTTTGCGTCACAGCCCAACACAGTGGTGTTTGGCTGTTGTGCGCATGCGTACATGTATGAGATAAAACTGTACGCTGCACTGCTAGCGTTTGCTACCAGGTAGAGATAGTAGTGTTGCTCGCACAGTTTGTTGTCAGTTGTCATATGTTTAAAAAACACTTATCGGCATATTCTTGAACTGCGGCAATTTAGGCTATTCGTAAGCAAATTTTTTTTTGTTTAGGATTTTATCAAGTTTATGTATAAATTTACATATGTTTGTTTGTTTAAGATTACACCTACAAATTACAACATTAAAATTATGTGTTTGTTTCGTTTTACACAGTATTAAAACAATGGCTAAAAATTTTCTGGTGCAGCACCCCGAATAATTTTAACTATGAGCCGACACTGGTACAGGGCATAATGGCATAGGGCAAAGATGTACTAGATATTCCTATAACGTGTTTGCATTAATCATTTTAGTGAACTTTATAAGTTAATGTACACTGCAAAGAACTGAATATTAGTTGCCAATAAATTAATAAACTCCTCTGCTCCATTACTCTGTGCTGTTCTACTATGGTCTGTTTTTTCTAACCTATTCTATCTTGTCCTGTTCCACGTAGTTCCCTGTTCTGTTTTGTTCCATTCCGTTCCGTTCCGTTAATCTTTTCATACTCTGTTCTATTCGATAGTATTCTATTTTCGGTTTAATGTCATAAAATTATATTTTAAAATTATTATAAAACTTTTCTTCTAGCAAAGTTTTGGCCACATTTTCAAATATTTGCCATTTAGAAGATCTTTGGTTTATATTAGTATCATTACGTAACGTAAACTGCCCAAATGTATATATATATATTAATTCTTTATTTGTCATAAAAACGGTTCCCTCATTATAATAAAATTGAGTTAGCCTCAGCGTAATGTTAAAATAACAACACTGTTCAAGACAAATGCGTCCAGTGCATACTAAAAAAACTAAAGTGCAAACTATATACAATATAATGAACATATTTACAAATACCATATTAAAATATTTTCACAGACAATTATAGGAAAGTACATTAAATTTTACATTACATAGTGCACACTATTTATACATTTAACATTAAGAAACACGAAACTAACATAACACGTATTACATTACATAATTTTTTTAAAAAATTTCATTTTTAATCATTATATGGAGTCAGGGGCGGGGGTATATGAAAGTGGAGTCCGTGTAATTAGTATCAGATGCACAATGTGGAAGTTGAAACCTGTTATATTGATATTCTTTTAATTTCTTTTTAAAGTGGTGGAGAGATTCTATTTGTTTTATTTCACTGGGTAGTAAGTTCCATAAATGTATGACCTGTTTTGATATAGAGTTATTTCCAAATTTATTGTTTACTGTAATTTGCTTTAAATTGTATGTTCTAGTGTTCAATGTGGTATCAGGAATAAATGCTAAGGGATTGTTTATAAATGGAATGCTCAGTTTATTTATATATTTATAAAGAAATATCAGTGTTTTGTAATCTCGATAGGCTTCTAATATTGGTATTTTTGTGGACGTTCTTAAGCTTGTTGCAGAAGCAGCATGTTGTTTAGCAGTTTTGTTAGAGTAGCCATGAATTAATCTAAGTGCGTAGTTTTGCATCGTATTTAGTTTTCTAAAGTTTTCATATTTAACGTTTTGAAATAAAGTGCAACCATGTAGATAATGTGGTAATATTAGACTTTTGTAGATGAGAATTTTTGTTTTCTTGGTTAGATGGCCTCTGGTTTGGCGTAAGAATGTCGTGCTTAATGCCATCTTGTTGTGTATTTGATGAAACTGTTCATCCCAAGTGAGTTTATTGTCGACAGTAATGCCTAAAAATTTTACAGTTTTTGCTTGTTCTGTGGAACAGTCACCTACTTTTAGTGTTGCATTAGAAGTAATGTCATTGGATTTGGGTGATATTACCATAAATTCTGTCTTATCATCATTCATTTTTAAACCAAAATAGTTAACTGCTGCATTTATATTTGTTATGTCTTTTTCTAGATTATTTTTTGATGTTAGAAAGTCTGCGTGTGCTGTATAGAGTGTTGTATCATCGGCATATTGTGTTAAGTCTGAATTATGTAAAACTAAATGAATTTTATTAACGTATAAACAAAAGAGTAATGGACCTAATATCGTACCTTGTGGGATGCCTCTCTGTGGTGTGTCCCATGTTGAAAAAGTGTGTTTGTTCAGTTTGACTCTTTGTTTTCTATTGTGTAGGTAATTATTAATTAGTTTGAGAGAAGTATAATCGAATCCTAGTTGGCGTAAGTTGTCTAGTAGTAAATTGTGATCGAGGCTGTCAAAAGCTTTACTTAGATCTAAAAATGCTGCTGTTATATATTTATTTTTATTTAAGTTGTAACGAAACTTTTCAGTGGCATCAATTATCGCGTCTATTGTAGAACGTAGTTTTCTAAAACCAAATTGATGATTTGACAGTAACTTATTATTTTCAATGTAATGGTTTATTTGGTTGTAGATAACTCTTTCAAATACTTTGGCTAGTACGTGCACTACTGAGATTGGTCTGTAGTTTTTAGCATCATCTTTAGCATCTTTCTTGTGTATTGGAGTTATGTTTGCTTGTTTACACACTGCTGGAAATTCTGAGCGCATTAAGACTTGGTTTGTGATATATGTTAAATGAGGAGTAATGATGCTGGCACAGTCTTTTAAGATCTTTATTGGCATGTCTGAGGGTCCACTTCCTTTATTTATATTTAAACTGTTTAATATTCTAAAGATGTCGTATTCTGTGACGCTAGTAAATGAGAAAGTGGATTGTATTACTGATTGGTTTTTGTATATATTGTGTATATTTGCATTATGTTGGTGTGGCAAGTTGTCAAATTTTCCGAGATTGATAAATGTGGAATTTAATATATTAGCAATGTCAACTGGATCAGATATTATACTGTCATTTTCTCGTAAACTATTTATTTGTAATTGATCGTTTCTGTATCTGTTAAGTACGTCATTAATTAAACGCCATTTTTGTTTAGGTGTAGTTGCATCATTGCATTTATTAATATAATATTTATTTTTGAGTTTCCTGTTGTAGCTATTAAATTTATTTCGTGCCTTTTTGTAATTATTGTAATTGATTTTACCTTTTAAATGTAAATATGTTCTATATAATTCATTTTTATTGTGTCTTAGTTTTGCGAGTTCTGTATCCGCCCAAGGGCAGGCAGATTTTGCATTAAATTGCTGCTGATGTATTTTTATTTTTTTATACGGTGCATAGATATCCAGGCAGTATTCCATATTATTTATTAATGTGTTTATTTGCATGTCAATGTCAGTCATTGTGTAAATATTACTCCAGTCCAATTTGGCTAAAGTATCTTGAAATATATCTTTATTATATGTAGAATAATCTCTGACTGTTTTCCAGACTGTGCCTGTATTGTTTTTGGTTGGTTTTGTTTTGTCTACTATTATTATAAAATCATGATCAGAATAATCACACGAGAAGATTTCTTGTACTTGGAAATTGTCTTTAGCGTTTGAGATAAAGTGGTCTATGGTAGTAGATGATGTTTTAGTGATTCTTGTGGGTTTATTACTTGCGTTTAGTATTTGCGTGTTATATTGGTCCAAGACTTCTTTATACTTTTTGCACTGAGCAGTATTTGTTGCATTAATATCGATATTAAAATCCCCCATTAATAAAACTGGTTGATTTTCAAGTACAGCACGTTCAAGTTCAATTTCAAAATGTTTTAGAAAAGTCTTATATTTTTGATTTGGTGGCTTATAAATGACACCTACAATGTAGTTTTCGATATTGTACCAAATTGATTCTCTTTTGTTAGTTTTAATTCCTTTGGCTTCGTTAAATGACATGTGTTTTGGGATGTACATTGCAACCCCTCCTCCACGTTTATGTGTGGGACGGTCTCGACGTATGAGTGTATGATGAGGCAGTTGTATGGAGGCACTAGGTATTTGCTTGCGTAGCCAAGTTTCGGTTATTCCAACGACTAAATTTTCAGATGAACGAACTGTGTCTTTAAGCAATGCATGTTTTTTTGTCAGACTTTGTATATTGATACATAGAAATTTAAAATTCTTTTTATGTTTTTGCATAAAATCTGCCAGCTCTAGATCCATGTTGTTTTGTGTGGGGGTTTGATTTAAGGGACCTGGATTAGTTTCAGTACAACCAATTATAAGCAACATTTTCAATACTGTTAGAAAATAATCATGGTTACAATTATTTTTAATTAGGTAGGGGAGTACACGTAATAAAGTAGGAGAGTACTGAAACTTGTAGTATAAATCTCTAGTATCTGAACGTGTGCACTTTCTCACAGATGAATACTGTAATATAGAAGCAGAATAGCAAAAATTTACGCACGAGTTATTTTCGATCCGATTTTGAGATATTATTATGCAGCAAGACGTGCATACACGTTTCAGTGTACCAGAGATTGGCACTGGACACATCTGTCTTGAGTTTATACATTCTTTACACAATATTCGTTTATTTTGAGTAAAACTTAAAATTTCTCGTTTAAAATTCATGATTAAAATATATGTATAATATATCACGCTTATTACAGTTATTTACAGTTTAGTTCATTCGTGTCTTTAATAAACTGTTTAATAGTTTTTCAATTTTATACAAACTTAGAAATGAATTCTTTTACTAATCCGGTAAACAGATTTTCAATTTCTGATTTTAATGCCTCTTTTTGAATAGGCTTAGTATCAGCTGAAGGTTTATCAGAGTCATTTGAATAATTTACAGGAGTTGGTAATAATGGTAATCTTTTAACTGCATTTGCGTAACTAGTTGGTTTATAATTATATTGACTTTGTGTAAAGCCACGAGTAACTGTATCTTTGTTTTGATTAGTCTTAACCCTATACCATCGATTTGGGTCATTAAACAAACATAGTTTAATGCATTCTCGCAGCTTTTGTACACCTAATCTACTCAGGTGTAATCCGTCTCTCGCAATTAAATTATCATCTTCAAAATGACATTGCAAATTGCACAAAATGGTATTAGTTTTAGTTGTCAGAGTTTCAAGTTCACTGTTAAATAAGCGTAACACTCTATTCACCGAACTTATATTCATGGGTTTAGCAGTTGGATGTTTGTTTGTCTTTACGAATGGGATATTGCATACAAAAACATTACAAGGGTTAAACTTATTTTTTACACTTACAATGCATTGTTCCATTTGTCTTGTTAGTGACTTGAGTATTTCGTCTAGGTGATCGTTCTGGTCGTTTTCTCGATTCTGTTGAATATGTTGTCTTACGTCATTGATTCCACACGTTATGATAACGTTTTCCAATTTCTTCTCAGGGTATCGGTCTCATACGATGTGCACAACCAAGTGTTAACCAGTTTCTCGGGTTACAATAATCTGACATTTGCTGCTCAAGTGTTACATACAGACTGACATTGTTCCCTGCAATGACCCAAATGCCCATTGCCCAAAAGTCCAACTGCCTCATTATACATCTGCTGCCGATGCAGGTATCCATTAACCAAATGTCTGACGATTTATTGTTCACTATCCCCTACCTAACCAGTATGAGATGTCTACTGTATTCAATGTGAAAATAATCTAAATCTATTCAAAATGCAATTAAAACATGTTAATTTCTTAGTTTAGAATTCACATAGGAATTCGAATTAAAATTTCCGTAACAAACAGATTATGAAGTGTATTGAAACATAAAAAGTTGTAGACTGTGCAAATAAGGCTAAAACTGCTTCATTTACTGTTCTAGTTGAAAATAATTATTAAATTTTACATGTAAGCTTTTCTGTTATTATCTGGAGCAAGGTTTCTGGAAAATAGGTTTGATAGAGAAACTACACAGATAAAAATTCAAATTAAAACAGATTTTAATCAAAATAGATTACAATAAATTGGTAGTATCATGTTCTGTTAAATAAATAAAGATCTACAATACACATCAATAAACTTAATCAGGTTAACTGAGACAGACAGCTTTAACAACGTCCAAGGTATCCGTGCATATACAAAATAAAAGAAATGGTAAAAGCTGCAGACATCAACTTCCGGTTTTGATTTAAATAGTTCTAGAAAATTTGAAGAGACTCAGATCATCAAATTAGTCTCCATAAGTTGGATTCTGAGTTTCTGTTACAGCTTTCTTGTACAGAGGGTTTTCTCCCTAAGAGCAAAAATGTGAAATAAGATTTTTACAAATATGTTAAAATATATTCATACACAAATTTGAAACAATCCTTCGCAGCTGCAATAACTGTATTATTAAAACTCTAAGAAGTATTAATAATATTAAAACTTCAAATATTATTGCACTAATAAAATTACATTTGTTGCCTTAGGTCTGTGTCACTCTTCTCACCAGTGCATTGAAGGAGAGTTTATTAGAACTAACTGTAATAGTAGAGGAATTTTACAATTATAAATATGTTGGATAAAAATTATTAAATTAAAAAATGCAGCAATATTTAATCTCATCACAAATATTATTTTCAGTATTTAATAAAAAGAGTTCATTAGAACTAACTGTAATAGTAGAGGAATTTTACAATTATAAATATGTTGGATAAAAATTATTAAATTAAAAAATGCAGCAATATTTAATCTCATCACAAATATTATTTTCAGTATTTAATAAAAAGAGTTCATTAGAACTAACTGTAATAGTAGAGGAATTTTACAATTATAAATATGTTGGATAAAAATTATTAAATTAAAAAATGCAGCAATATTTAATCTCATCACAAATATTATTTTCAGTATTTAATAAAAAGAGTTCATTAGAACTAACTGTAATAGTAGAGGAATTTTACAATTATAAATATGTTGGATAAAAATTATTAAATTAAAAAATGCAGCAATATTTAATCTCATTATAAATTTTATTTTCAGTATTTAATAAAAGGAACATTGTTACATTTGGCCTCTTGTTATCCTCAGATGAGAGGCCAGATACAACAACACGGCACTGTTACTTTGTATGGTATTTAAAAGTTTTTAAGGGAAAGGCTGTCACTAAGACAACTACAGACAATTATATTAGTGCAAGCTTCTAAAAACTAAGTGTGATTTGAAATACCCATTATAAAATACCATGATTATAAATTTGTCTCATGATACTTGCCCATAGTGAACTTTCAATGACCTTTACTCTCAGCTCAGCTATCACAGTTCAACTCTTAGTGCACTTTGTCTCATATATTACACAAGTTAGCTAGAGCTAAACTACATATTTGATGAATTGTTGGGAAACAGGTAACAAACATAATGTGCAACAGGTCATTGATAACCAAACAATATACGTTTCCTTTCTGTTGTTTGTGTGCTATGTTTACTTACCTATGTCAAGCAGTTTTTGAAAGGAAATGTAAATTGTCTGTGAACTGACAAATACTCCTTCTTTCAAAACCTTGCTTTTGAAATAAATTAATCTGATTCCTAATAAAACAAAATTTATAATATTTGAATGAAATCACAAGCATTGTTACCTCCTCCCACTTTGCTTTCTGCCGTTCTTGTTCGAATTTTGCATATTCTCGTTTGTCGTGGATAGTTGTTAAAAGTTTCCAGATCAACAAGAGAAGCAGCCCAATTCCAATGATTCCTCCTATGACACCACCCACAACAAGAAAAGCATTTACTGGTTCTGGACATATCAAGTTCTTTTCCACTCTGAAACAATCAGAAATATAAGAAAAGTCTTTGTTATAAATTAGTATGACAACAACGACCCCAAATTCACTGTCTCTGAGATTAAAAGAAAAATAAATCATGAAGGTTTTCAACAAATCTACTAAATAATGTAAAACCTGAGTAACGCAAATTGGAATCAAAAGGTTTAGATTTTGTGTGAGCAATTGAAGGTTTGCAATTACTCAAAAATTTATAGATGCCACTTTAGTAGTCAGATGTCTGGCTTTTCCTTCTTCGACTTTCAATTTGGTTCGAAAGTTTCAACACTTACTTTAATATAACATCATCTGTTACATCGAGTTCATAAGCAAAGCGATATGTACAGCCATTTTCATCTCGATACTGACATCTTTGCTGAGTTTCTAAAAAAAAAACAAAGTAAGTTTAGGTGAAATTCAAATACTTAGTTCATTTTTGTTTTATGTCCTTGCAGTATACAAAAATCTACAGCTAACCTCAAGTACACAATTCTGGATATTTTTCAGAAATTATTCAGTCATGCTTCAATGTTTTGATCTCAGTGTAGCATATTCTATCTGTTGTTAGCAAACTAGAAAACTTATAACTGTATAGTTAAATCACTTATTAGTTTAATAAAGGTTTTTGCTTATACGTATAGTATACGAGCACATTATAGTTTAACAACTGACACGGTCTTAATTTTAATGTCACTTAAAAGACGGAAAGACCATGTTGTGCCTGACATGCTTTTAAATTCAACACACAATCAGAAATTTATAATCATTAATGTTATATCAGTAACATACAATTTCCAGCATAATTTTAACATTTTATGCCTCGCTAAAAACAACTAAAAAACAGAACTTTTTACTATCATGAAATAGTGTTTGAAACCCAAATTTCCATACACTAACACAAAATAATTCTAAATTTTAAGCTAAAAATAAATCATTTATTATGTAGACTTTTTGAAATGAAGTACTCTTTATATTATTTCGTATCCAGAGAACTATATATTATTATTAATTTTTTTATTACTGTGACAACTCATCTGGCAGCAAACATAAAGTACACAAATGTCCACTAAATGTAAGTATAGTCAGAGTTGCTCAAATATCATAATTTAAGACCCAATAAATACTATACCTGGTAATATATCTATAAGTTCAATTTCTGTAGAATTACACTTTGCATCACATTCATCGATGAAAGGACCAGATTTATGAACTCTACATTCTACACAGTATCTATTCTTCTCACAAAATCCTTTACAAGTCTAAACAAAAATAATTATATTTTAACTTGTGTGTTAAGCACCATGTCAATACCTACAACAAAAGCATTGTATTATTATCTTTATTAGATTGATACTGAGACAGATTTGAAACTCTGTTAATTTTTTGGGAAACAGTCTTTGTAACAGTTTCATTTTTAGCACTCAAGCTGCAAGAATCTTTTCACCATCTTTTAAACTGTTCATATTTCTCTCAAACAAAGTTGACTAACTGAATAAGGCCATTTTGTTGGTAACATAAAATTTGCAGAGCAAATACATGAAGAGGGTTGCCACTGGGCAAGCAATAGAAATCAAAAGGATCAAAAGTAGGGTTAATGCACAGTGATTTTTTACCTTTGCTGATCAGCTTCCTCTGTTTTTTTGGTTAGGCTTGAATTATTACCTGTTCGGAAAGCAGGTTGGGGCATGGGTACCATTAAGTCACACAACAGGGAGCAAAATGAGAAAACCGGCTTTGCCATTCAACTGCTTTAATAGATTTGGCCTACGGGTGGTGTTTTTCATGCATTGGACTGGTTGGTATACTGTGCATTATAAGAGAGGGCAAGATTGGGTCACACGAGTCAAAATTTAATTATAGCGACAAGCTGTAAAATGACTCCTAATGTCACTCAAAATTTTTGCATGCATTAACGCTGGAAACAGCCAATCTCTTTTGCTAGCTTTAATTAACTGTCTTTTACAGTTAACAGTACATAACTTAAAGTTTAGTATGAGTAAGAATTGTGTATTCTTTTTTCCCCATTTTTAGAAAAAGAAATTTTTACCACACAATCCTCGCATGTCGGTCCATGATACTTGGAATCACTGTTACATTTACATCTCCACTCACCAGACTCTCCACCACAAATACAAGTACCCAAATCATTACATTCTTTCTAAAAAATAAATAAACAAATTAACTAAAACATTCTTTCTGAACAAAGAATACCTAACAAGTAAAACTGTGCAACCTTTCTAAAATAAGTAGAAAATAAACCTTTACTCAATCAGCAAATAAAAAACAAACAAAATGCCATATATTCCAAGAACAAAAATGTATGCCTTATGAAATTAATATAATAGACTAGTCACTATTGCATTCTTTCAGAAATAAACCAGAAATAAAAAACAGCAACTTCTGCGCAATTAAGATCTGCATAATAAAAAGTTAAACCTATTGATAGTTCGATGTCATTATATCATGAAGTAATCATACTGTGACCTGAAGGGCTTTGAAAGTCACCAGGACTGGCTAGTATCCCTTGTTATACACATCTGTGCACTAACCTTTTACAGTTTTTACTTTCTTATTGTAACCTCTAAAAACTATTTATGGAACAGTATTTATTTTAGTACCATGCATGTAATACTCTGATGCTTGTATGTGTGCTGCACTCGTCTTAACTTGCATGAATCCAGTTACTACATATATTCTACATTCGGTTTAGTTTTAATGCATGTTTAGTTTTGTCCTTATCTGTACTCATTTAAGTTTAAAAAACCAACAAGGCAAAATAAATATTATTACGTATGTAAGCTTTCCTGCAGTACAAGTTGCAGATTTCAGAGATACAATTTTGAATATTATGTAGCAACAGAATTTTTCTTTACTATTATCAGGTACAGGTTGATAATGCTGGGATTGTTATAATGCAGGGTTATTAAAATTTCATACATACTCCATTTTCTGCCATGCAAGCAGCTTTAGATGATGGACATTCACATTTAGATCCGGTGTACTGTGGCTGGCACATACACTTCCCACAATCACAAATCCCTCTCTTTGAACCTGAAGAATGTTAAATATGTTTAGGAAAACATCATTTTGCATCTGATGGCAGTTCATAATTAAAAATTAAAAGTTTTTACACAATAAAATTGTAGTTTATGTTTAAAAGCCACAACAGCTTGTCTGACTTTATTCTAATACAGATCTAGTTTTTGTAAAAGTTAAAATAAACCCTCTTAATTTGCTTGAGTGGAATAAATTTAATGATGGCAAGCTGTGGCAATAATAATAACAGTAATAATGATAATAAAAAAATCAATTTTTGCATGGATACCTCCACAAATCTGATTTTTGTATCTCCCGCAACTAAAATTATTGCACTGACACTGAGGACCGTATATTCTTTCTTCTGGGTTCTGCAAGAAACAGAAATCAAACCTAATGACAGCTAACAGTAAAAAAAACAATAACTTCATACTCATAGAAATATTACAGTGCATCAAAATGCGTGAACGACTTTTCTCAATAACAGTCATTTCCACATCACTCAGATAAAAACATTTTGCAATTTTTTGTGGGAACATTCCGTACCTCTCTTTCTTGGCAGTAGCACCGGCCACAGAGACAAGTTCCAAGTCCAGAGCACAGTTGGGTGGAATTAGCCCTGCAAAATAAATTCACTGTAGATTACTAAAATTGAGTGAAACTTACTTACTCATATAATTCACAAAATGTACAAGCTGTATTTATGAAATAGCTTTTCCATCTGATGTGTTATAGTTTCAGACTTTTGGAACATAAAAAGATAACATAAACAAAAAAATATTATTTTAACTTAAATATGAGAGCTAGTTGAAAACAAAAAACTGTTTGCTTAGCAGATGAAAAAAGCTGAAAATATTTCTGCCTGATGATCATTTGAAATGCAAGTGAAGAATTTACTGCTTTATAATCCATTGTATTTTTCATCAAATAACACTGATTTTATTAATGAAATGAATTTATCCGGAATTGATTTTACATTCTGAAAATGGCTAGCATGTCAACTATACAGACTAAAAACATAAACAGAGATCGTTTATGTTAGCTTACAATTACACTAACATAAAAATGCAAAGCTTACACACGACAAGCTTCTGTGTCAGTCGGTCCTTCTTCACTAGTTAGCTGACAAGAACAGTTTTGTCCATAAAAAGTTGGATCGCAAGAGCAAATACCACACTCAAATGTTCCTTGGTGGCTACAACGTGAACTATTTCTTTCCTGGGAAATTAAAACATTGTTCAGTTTGACTCAACTTATTCAATTTTATTTATTTCTGGTATTCATGCATTAACTTCTAGTAAACCAAGCTGCAATAAAGCAGTTGAGTATTGTCAATACAAATAGATAGTGTAAGAACAAATTGTATAATTCAAACATGCATAATAATTATTAATTAGAACAAAAGATGCTACATTCAAAGCAACAAATAAAAATAATAAAAACACAAACAAGGCTTAGGAAGCAATAACTTTGATTTGTTGTTACTTGTTTATATTAGCTGAGACCCAAAAGCTTGCACTACTTTGGAATGTGAGTGCAATTGACAATGAATGTAAGTGCTTTTTCGGCATTGCCATCATTACTATCACAGCTAGAAATGTTTCAGTTATTTAGATGCTGCTTACGTATCCATACTTCAATACATTTTCTGCTTTTTTATTACATTGTTCACCTCTTGTTCTGGCATTGCACATTCGCATTCACATAATGGTTCCACAGTGATTTTTAGATCTTCTTGAAAATCCCTGGGTTTAATACTAAATGTGAATGGTTTGCCATCTGGTGGGCAATTTACTAGCGTAACACCAATGTCAAAATCGACCTGAAACATAATGTAGCAATTACTTAAAATGCTGAATGTAAATAAATAACAGTAATTAAAAACTGCCAACTTTTGATGTGATGTTTATTGCTTCAGCACAGTGTCATGCAAGCCCTAGTGTTTTTTTATATTACCAATAATTTGTTTTTGAAAAATACTTTTAAAACTCATATTGTTTCTTATCAAGTCTTTTTCTGCATTGCGGTACTTAAAATTCGCCCAATAACATTAATGTCACTTAAGAATAAAAATATGTCATTCTTAAAAATGTGCCACAAAAGGTGCCAGGAACACTGTTAGAAAAATGCTTCTAATTTAGAGACAAAAACTCAGGACTGTCTTAAGAGCATTATAGGACCCCGAGCAAAGCAGTCTACTAGGGCACCCTACTTACACAAAAACTAACAAGAATAAAAGTGTATATGGTCGATAAAAATAAACACATATTTATTGTATTGGTACTATCAACACAAATGTTTGAGTAAAATAACGAGCCTTGAAAAACAGTATACATAGATTAGCAATAGGCCCCAGGGAGCTTAATTCTTGTGGTTCCCCCAGGCAACTGCACAGCATGTCCATGAGTTAAGATGGTTCTAGAAAAATTCACATCATATTTTAGGGAGATACATGAAAAGAGTAGCAGAAAAACAAGTGATTTCATTCATTAATGATACCACATAGCTTAAGAGGCATGCAGTCAATTCTACATTTACCATATAATTAAAAACTGTCTAATTTATTGTATTACAAAGAGAAATCCAAATTCTGTACCTCATCTCCTACTTTTATTCCAGTGCAAGTTTTGAAGTCTATTTGATCTTTACATGTAACACTGTACTCTAGATTCACATAATCACTCAGTGGTGGAGTCAAATCATCACCCATGCTTATAGACGAACTGATTTTCTAAAAAATACTCCAGAATTAGAATAAATGTAGACCATGCGTACAACATACTACATGGCTAGGCAAGTTTACAAACTGTGTGGCCTTTTTGGAAATACATAAGTACCACCTGCAACTAACACATTTAAATTTTATGCTGAACATTAATTGTGCCCTCAATAAGTTGGGCTACAATGAAGCTAAAGCACCAAAACTAGTATACAATACTAATGAATAAAAGGATGAAATTTAATAATAACTTTAGTACTGAAAATGATGCTGCATCATAAAAATTTGATTACTAAAAGACTAAAATTTTAAAGCTTCCTCCAACTATCATTTGTAAAGTTGGTTGCTCTCCTAATTGTCCTAAATATGCATACAACATTAAAAAAATCCTGTTGTATCACATAATCGTCCTGTATTTTATATGGTTGATAATGTTAATACAAAATATGTTATATTTCATTTGAAGCAACTGCATTAAACTACAGTATTTTTTAGTAAGCACAAATGAACTAAAACACACATAACAATTATTCTGGATGTGACACTTCTATAGATATCTTTTTAAAAAACTTACACAAAATTACAGTTAGGTTTGCTACTTCCTGGAAAAATGTATTTTTTTTATTTTGATAGAGCAGTTCTTGTTATTCATTTCTTTGCGTTATACGTAACAGCATCACCCAGCGGAGAAAATAAAGGTTTTAGCTTTGACACAAACAGTCAATAAAAAAGAAATGCTGAAAAACTTCTGCTACTTTAATAGCAGACAAATATGGGAATAACTTGCATTGCTAAAAAGAATGTTTTTTAAGATCATCATAGAGTCCAAATCATCTCTGTTAGTTCTATAAAAATTCTTAGGCAACACTAAACTCAGTGTGAACTGCTGAATTTATGAACTAGTACATAACTTTAAATATACCTCATAGTTTTCTCTGACAAGATCAACAATGTTGGCTGAGTCATCTGCTAGGACTCCAACAGAAGAACCTTCAAATAGCTTGCTCAGATGTAGATATGTGTTATTGACACGCTCAGTCACAGCAAATATAATGTTCACCTTTTCTTCAGAAACTAGATTTATTAGCTGTCCTACCGATGGGTAATCCTAGGAAAAAATTATGCAGTTGCTATTATAACCAGACAACTCTGAGTCCGCGAAAGCTGGCAGTAGCCAATTCCATATTTGTACTAAACCTTTCTGAACACATGTCTAAAATGATAAATCAGGTAGATACCATATTATATAGTAATGAAAAAAATCAGTGTATATCCTTCATGCAGTTTCAATTAAGTAAACAGGCTTTATAAAAAGGTAAACCAAACAGTTGAAAAATGAGCAAGTAAACTGCTTCGTTGTGGCTATGTTGCAAGAATACGTCAATGATATGAAAATAATAACATTCAATTCTTTATAGTGAAAACACAATGGCTGACCATAAGTCAATCTTTGTTTCCATCAGAAACAGTGTTGACTATGGCACATCAGTTACAGCTGCTACACAGATACCCGGAATCCTATTATTTCTTTGCAAGCAACATATTTTTTTTAAGTAAATCATAATTTACGACGACAAATTATTATACTGGGACTTGCTGCTTAAAACTAGGTAAAAAGGAGGTCATATATTGTAACTAGTCCCTGCAATTGAAAAAAAGCTGTCATTTTTCAAATCCCATACAATAGGTTCACAAACAAAGTGTCATTCTTACAAATGGCAACCCTAAATTCCACAAATTTTTTTTTATTCACCTGTTCCAAGTAAGCAGTATATTCTCCATTCTCCATGTGGCATCTGCCGTCATTTGGTTTAACTATCCCGCCCAGTTTACCATCACCAGCAATATGAAAAGAGGCGTCTGTAGAAAACACTACTAGGTGGCGAGCATTTGCTCTCCATCCGATCTCACCCTTTGCAAAATAAGTACCATAATGAAAAGCTGATAGTTTTTAATTAGGTTACAAAATATCTAATTTTTTATGTAAATAATTTTGATATTTTACAGTACAGTAAAATTTGCTTAATAAATCCATAGATAATAAATCGTATTAAGCTGATATTAAAGGTATACATTGCATTTAGTCTTGTAAACAGCTTATCACATATAAATGGTAATGGCATCACAGAAAGACAATACATATTATGTCACTTATAAATTAATACATTAAACTTTAAAACTTTTGCAAGCAGTTTGCGGAGTATTGGCCTCATAAATAAACAATATACGGTGTGATAACATAGAAAATACTACTACTAAATCTATCCGCTTAATAAATCCATTTAGCTTCAGATCAAGGTGGATTTATTGAGCGGAGTATACTGTATCATGTAAAGAGTTATAATATTTTACAACTAGTGTAGTGCGTTTAACATGCAAAAATTTGCTGTATAACCAAGCAAAAAATATGAAGGGGATATGATTTCAGTTGATTCGTTATTATTTCTACCATTTAAAGCAAGATTACAATAATTATATTTAAGTACATATGACACCAAGCTTTTAGAAAAATTCAATAAGCCTATGAAAGTAATACTGTAAATATGTTCAAAAAACAAGGAACAACTTACAATGCATAAAAGCTTTGATTAGCACACTCGTTTTACTAATATACAATTACATCAGACTATATAGTGTTTACTAGTGACGGGAAATTGTTTTTCTCTCTAAATCAATTAATCAGACGATTTTTTTTACCAATTTGAGAATCGATCTGAAAGTGGATTTTTCAAGATTTATTAATCCAATTAACTAAATGTAGTTGTTCATACGTGTTAGAGTCAAGTTCATGTGAAAAAACTGTTTTCCAATACAGTAAGACCTCACTTAGCGATGCTAATGCATTCCAGCAAAACATGACGTTAAGCGAAACATCGTAAAATGAAGCCAAGGCTTCCATAGAAAGTAATGTAAAAGAATTGAGATACGTTCCAGAGGCAAAAATAAATGATGTTCAGATCATATAACTTAAATATTTTATGGGTTTTATCATATCTCTACTGACTAATTTCTTTCTGCTTGTCTGAAACCTATATATCTTACTTACCATCACCAAGCTATAGCGGTTTCTCTTTCATTAGTGCTTAAGCATAGACAGCAGTTAAACAATAAACATTGCACAGTCAAAGTAAAGGCCTGGGTGACCTTGGAAATTCTATGTAGATACTTGGTCTGGTTCTGTAGCAACAGGTTGCAAGCATAAAGTTTGCTCGCAGGTCTTACTTGCTATAAACGGCTAGCATTTAGTCAAACGGAAGCAAAAACATATATAATAATTACAACTGTTCTGAATAATTTATAGAACAGAATAAAGCAATATGTACTGTTTCAATGCATCAAATTAGATAAAAATGTTGTTGATGAAATAAAAAATTGCCTTGAACAAAGTAAAAAAAATCGGCTTTAAAGTGAAACATGCATTGTTAAGTGAAAAAAGGTGTCAAAAAGTCAGCGTCATTAAAATGAAAAATCCCTGATCGGGGAGTCGTTAAGCGATGACTTACTGTACGAGTGAATTTTGCGCAAAACCAAATTAATCACAGGTACATTTAGGCAAAAATCAGAATCATCACCATGCAACTCACATTCTCGGCACACGACACTTAGGTTACGAATTAGAAGGGTGTCATCCATATCAGCCGCACATTCGTCTTCCATAGAAGCCATGCAGATTGTTTTATCCTACTATTACTAATTTGATGAAGAAGCTAAATTCCTTAAAAAACTTTTCTTGGAATTTTTTGTGCAATATTTATTCGATTTCATAATTTCATACTCGTTTCTCGAAATCCTGAGCTTTCATCGAATCGTCTCATCATTTGTGTTTACTAAACTTAACCTCTGAGGCGGTACTTCATCATGTAACATTTTCAAACAGAGGTAAATCAGAGCTTAAAAAATTCATAGATCCTATCTACAAATTAGTTGTTACTGACACAAAACTCACAGCTCACAACCACTCATAGAAATTTGCATTTTGCAACGTTGTTGTTATAAAGAAATTGGATAGAAACACAGGATTTGAATACTTCCAGGGTGTTTGGAGCACCTTCTTCACTCCTAAAACAAGCTTCCTGTACACTTACGTGACAAACGATTGTTTGCACTAATGCATCCATACCACCTTCAGGAGAATCCAAGTTACCAGAAGTTTTCGTTTCGTCCACTTTTTTCTATAAGAGATCAATTACAATTAGTGACACGATTATTCACTCTTAAAAAGAAAAGTGCACAAAACACAAGGCGGAACTAAAACATTGCTCAAGTTAGTTGCTACAATAATTTTTCCAATACTGTAACTTAACAAGCAATGCAAAAATTTTTAAACCACATTTACACGTTTAAGAATCATTGCAAAGTTATCAAAAAGTCACTAAATGTACAGTACTTAAGATGCATTATTTTCTATAATTTACAATAGTCATGATTATTTTTATTATTATTATCTATGAGCTGACGATGATATCATCTAAAAATAGGCAGCTACCGAAATTCTTTATACATGCATACATGCACACATGATTTAGGGGCTATAGTTTTCTACAAGTGAGTTTGCTAACCATAATACCATAATACCAGCAAATAAGAGATTGTATTTAATTAGTTTGTTATGCGTATTCATTGCATACAAGCATTAGACACATTGGGATGGGATCAGCCTTGTGCTAATAATAATAAGGCTAGTCTTCTTAGTTTTTTCTTTTTATGTGAACCAGGCTTTGAAATTACCACAGAAGAGTTTTGCAAACTAAAGAAAGTTATTTGGAATGTAGATAATGAGTATAGAAAGCTCTGGTATTGCACAGAAAATTAAGTTGACCACCCAGCTTTGCAAACTGCACAAGGGCAAATTATAAAACAATCAAAATAAGAAAACACTTTAAAGACATACTTACAGCAAATAGATCAGTTTTATCAGTGAGTGGCAAGTGATTTTTAAATGAATATGGAGGCACACATTCTCTGTCATTTGTTGGACAACAAGGGCACTCAAGCTTCTCAGGGACTTCGCTAACGTATGGTGCAGTAACTTTGTCGATAAATGAACCAAATCCAAGCTTGAAGTTTTTTGTAATCTTGCTCATTGTATCAGCTACATAAAAATGCACTTTTATTAAATGGAAGTAACTAGAAAAATTGCTACTGTAATTTATTCCTTACTTGAGTAAATAGATATATTACTTTAATGGTGCATTACAAAAAATGTACAGCTTACTAGTACCATGCTCATTACATAGTAAATTTTCACAACTTACTCTCAGTTGTCTAACTTTCTGCTCAGGGCATAATCTTACCTTTGACCCCCTCTACATACTGATTAAAAAATCAAACCAAATCAATTTGAGTAAATACGTAAGTTTTTGAAAATAAATTATACATTAGCCTCTGAATTTATGAAAATGACGATTATATGATAATTGTTAAATTAGGGTTTCGTTCTTAATCTTGTTTATGATTCAATTGTAACTTCAGACAAAACTTATGTAATAACAAGTACTGCATTAATTGCTTTGTCAAAGCAAGTTTGACAAACCATTCTTAGAAGTCTGGAAGGACTAACTGAACTCGAGGACGTTGGTCAAAAACTTGACTCTGTCAATACATGTGAAAGTGTACATTCGTTTGCAGGTTTATGTTTCAGTTTCTTTTTTTTAGAAAATGTCAATGCAGCCATGTTGAATTCACAAACTTGCACAAAAAACCAAATGAGGTATTCAGCTTTGCTAGTTGTACAAAAGCAAATTACAGATAAAATAAACAATCTTATAATTCAAGATGGTAGATCAAAAATCCAACTTCACAAGCCGACGCAAAATTTGTTCAGTTTGTCAATTAGCAGAGCCTACAGCCCTTTTCGAAAATAATTTTAATCCGAAATGATCTGGAGCTCAAAATGGCAGATAGAAAACTCAACTATGTCAATTGATGCAGAATTCATTCGAGTGCATTCTTACAACGTTTCATAACAATCAACTGTGGATTCACATAACTTTAGATTTTTTTCGAAAATGATATTATCGCTGCCATCTTGAACAACAAGAATAACATCCAGATCAGTAGCAATTTGGGTCGAGTCCTCGATAAATAGACATCTATGAATATACAGTACATGACCGCTGACACAACAGTAACACCTCAATAAAATGTTATTTGAAAAACAGTTACTTAGTGTTCATACTAATATATATATATATTAGTATACATACTAAACATTGTCACTTTTTACGTAAAATAATCACATTTAGATTTAAGATCCATTTAGAAGGCAAAGCAAAGAACCATCTCTTTTGTTCTAATGCAAGCACTTCTAATTGGCTTCCGAGAAAAATGAAGTGCCCTAAGAGCATTTACCGAGTTGACAGTCCCATACAGCCTTGAAAATTACTGCCCCGTGCATAGAAGAAGATTTCTTTTGATTGGGCACTTACAGCAATAAACTCACGCTGGTGCGAAAAGATCAGCTAGAATGGTTAGGTCTTTAATATTTGCAACTTAAATCTTGTGTGTATAATACTGATTTGCAATTTCATTCAACAAAACACTGTAAAGGAAAGCCCCAATACTATAAGTAACAGCCTAAAATATGAATATAATAAAACTACGAAACAGTCATAACATTAAAATCAACAAATCAGCTGATAAAATTTGATAAAACTATCAAGAAACATAGCTAATTTATTCACCAAGTTTTTGACCTAATGCTCCGAGTTTCTTTTTATCATCATACATCGAATTTGATAAATCCATCAGATAATAAAGATCCACAGGATAATCCTCTGCTTGCTTGTACTTCACTTTAACATTTATTGTGTCACCTGAAAATAGTGCCAGCAGTTCTCAGATAAAAATAATGAAAATTTATACATATTCACTGTACCACACATTGGAAAATGTGTACAAAATCTGCTTTTTATATTAACAAGTAAAAATCAAGCAGAAAGTGACAAATGCGTGAAATTTATAGAAATATATTTTTAATTATGATCCATACCAGATTTTCACTTTTCCAACAATGAAAAATTTATAGCCGTCATAATGTTGTACTACTAGTTTGCCTAATGTTACAAACAAAGAAGCACACAGACACTAATTTATATAAACAGTCCTAAGATAACTAAGACTTAAAAATACATGCAATACCGCATATTGATGAAACTGCCGTGAAAATATCTTTAAATCCTGGTACCTCTCCGTATTTTCAACAACATCTCTTGCGGATATATTTGTACAGCTTCTTCATTTGGTCCAACTGATCCTTCAGTGAGGTTTATCGCTTTTGTAACAGTGTTGTTCGATTGAGGAAATATAATATTTGTGTCATTGCAACCATTGCGTTGCAAGTTAATCACAAGGTCACACCTACTCCTGCCTTCAACTTCGTAGCCCTGAAACAAACATTTCAATAAACTACATTATGACAAAATGAACACAGTTACTTTATGAAATACGGGTTGAAAAACATAAACATTAAGTGAGTGCTCTTGCTAAGAGTTTTTAATACGTTTACTTAATTATCTTTACTTATAAATAACAGCAAAAAATGTCTCTCGGTTTACTTTCCGAATGTTCCAAGGAGCGGCCTAAATGAATGATCTGAGACATCACGATGTCATGCCATAAGCTATTGAACTTAAAAAAAGTATACAATTAAACATAACTGAGAATACAAGGCTGTCTCTTTTATATTCAATTAGTTGTCTGTAATGAATAATTTTAGCTTTATATTTGTATTGGACAAAAAAAAAATTACTTATGCCTTGACTGCAGCTACATAAGAAGGCAGATGCTTATATTGACAGAAGAGCACTCTGAACGATAACGACACCAAATCATACCTGTACAATAATGTAGGGAGCATATTGCAGTTTCTTTGTAGAGAAAGACAGAGGGAGAGAGGGACAGGGACAGGGACAGAGAAGAGAAGAGAGAGAAGAGAGAAGAGAGAAGAGAGAGAGAGAGAGAGAGAGAGAGATGAGAGAGAAGGAAAGGCAGAATGTCAACAGACACATACTTGTTGCGTACACCAGGCACATGACGGGTAAGTTCCAGAGATGCACTCTGTGCAACTATTAGATAATGCAGCACAATCTCCAATTACCTCCACTACCTGTTGTGGTTGTGCCAACTTACACAAGCATGACAGCATACAAATTATGAAAGTCTTTACCTGCAAGAACCTTTTTAAATTATGAAAGCATGCTTCTTTCAGACTTTGTCAGATGTTCTAAATAAAGCAACTCTTCAGTACAAACAATGTATAATGTACAAAAACACAAATAAGATAACCACCAATACTGAACAACAACTCAATTAATAACAAAATTATATACCATAATTTCACTCGATAATGAGGACCAGTTTTCTCGTTGCGACACTTTGATTTGCTATTGTAATTGGAAGTCTTCTTGCACCTCAAAGCCGTGCTTCCCGGGATTGATTTTAATTACATTACCTGTTTACAGATAACACAAGTACAAAAAGCAAAAACAGTAAAATAATCAAACCAGTTTTACTGCTAACCTTGTAAAATTTTCAAAATTCAAAAAGTGCAGAACATGTTTGACAACGTATTTTTCAATAAATTCGTGACTTTTGACCAACATCAACATTTTCTATAAGCTATAGTCATATTATAATTTTCTAATATTTTTAATTGCAAGAATTAATTCCAGTAAAACCATGTACAGGTATACTACTTCATTTGCACCTATTTGCAGACAACTGACGGCACAATAAAGAATTAAAGGTGATAAATTATTATGAAATTATGGTATAATGAACAATAAATTGAGACAGATGTATCTTTCTAGTAAGTTTAATTATTCAAGTTATATACGGTAAAAAAATTCAGACTTTTGCCAAAAAAAGGTTAGCTCACTTGGTATATGCAGCACATCTTTAGAGCTGTTTTTTCATGTCAGCAGCAAAGCCAAAAAGGTAACCGTTGAATATTCTGTATATTCAAATATATTCTGTATTGGTTTTTTATCTGCAAAAATCCCCGATGAAGCAAATTTAACTAAGTAAGAGCGGCAAAAAGCAGACTACAAAAATGTCAGCGATACCTACCATCAAATACAATAGCCTGTCTTAAAAAGTTGCAATGATTTTAGTACAAGTTTGCCAAGTTTAACCGTATAAACTTAAGTTTTCAAGCTATGCAATTAGTGAAAATCAAAGAATAACATACTTTTCCATGTTATCGGTTCACAATAGCAAGTACAAGACACAGCAGCAAATACACACCAGATTAACACAGGATTTCCTTTTCCTGCCTAATTACTCAGCCAAAAATTTATTAAAAGGGAAAATCAGTTATGTGATATGGCACAAGCAAACAGGAAACAAGCAAAACAGTAGTAATAAGCTGCCTTACAAGCACAAAATCGAGATGTGATCAATTACAACACTAGAAGAAGAACACTATTGTAACTACATCTTATGAATCATGGAAGTACATAAACATAAATAAAATTTAATATCACTTTGTTTCACAGAAATTTTCAAATAAAATTTCTGATGTGCCAATAAATATAATAAAAATTGCATCGCCAGCCATCGCCAAGCACCTATTATACATAGTTAATTAAAAGCTACTTAGGTCATGATTCCTTGACATGTGTTAAGAAAGCTCATGTAACTCCAGTACACAAAAAAAAACGACAAAAAATCCACAAAATTAACGACCAATTTCTATTGTTCATTGTTTTGCCAAAATATTAGAAAAAGTAATGTATGAGCAAGACATTCGACAGCCTTGACCCTACTTTTTCAAAAGTTAAAACAAATTGGATTTGACAACTGTGGAGAAACTTAATAAATAACTATCTAACAAACCACTCTCAACAAGTAAAGTTAAATCACAAATGGGGTAGCTGATTCGGTAACATCATGTTTTTTGTCACCCCCTCCCATTTTGATGGTTTATACTTGTATACAGACATGTTTGTTTTTATATCAGGGTTAAATAAATTTGATCTGATTTGACAAATATTTATCCACATGGGGTACCATAAAAAGAGCAGTACCTTCAAGGTACAACATTAGGGCCACTGTTATTTATGATATAATGCTAATGATATGGATAAAGCTTAATAAAAAAGTAATATAATACAGTATGCAGATGATACAAGTCTGTGCATCTCTAATATAAAATTAGATGATGCTGTTTCAAATTTAGAATATGATCTTGTGAGAATCAAATTAGCATTTAATTATCACAAACCAACAATGAATGAGACAAAAACAGAATTTACGGTAATTACATCCCAGTGATATTACCACATCCCAGTGATAATAACACATCTACAAAGGCAATCCATATAAATGGACACATAATAAAACAGTCAAAGTAAACAAAACAAAATTTCTAGGGATAATTGTAGATAATAACTTAAAATGGGACAAACAGACAAAACAGTTAGATAATGGGCATCAAAAATGTCAGCCGGCATAAGTTTCTTCAGACAGATTAGAGGACAGCTCAAAGAAAAAAATTAAATTATTAATCTATAAAACAATTGTTTTACCTCATTACACATATGGATGCTTGCTTTACAACTACGCTTATTGTAGTTGGCCTATTCTATAGACAAAATCAACATCTTACAAAACTATGCTTTCCGTTTAGTCAGAGGATTCCACTCTAGAAAAGCACATGAAAAACCAAAGCCTGAACATTCCAACAAATCAATTAAAACATTATTAAACATGCCTGTAATTGAGTCACACACTTAATATACTTCTATAAATATATAATTAATATAAGTGTGTTATTCAAAAATCAAAATTTACCTTTAATGCCCAAACTTAACAAGAACAGCAGAACATTCAAATAAGAAAACAAATGTGGACATGAAAGCATTGCAACAGCAATTAACCTATGGAACAAACAAGACATAAATACTAAATCTGCTCCCACATTATATAATTATAAAAGAGCATTAAAACAAACTGTCATGACCAAATATGAAAAAAACTATTAAACAAGATCAGTTAGTTCAAAGCAACCAACTCTACATTTATTCAAAACCGTGAAAAACTAATGTCAGTACTGGCAATTATAAAATAGCATTGATGATTGTTAATAAAGATTATACTGATGATTGACTGTCTTATATGAACTGCATTGTTTGTAAGCCTATAGTATTCAACTATATTGTATTATAATGTATTATTTTAACTTATTGCTTTGTATTGAATAGAAAAACGACCACACAAAATGATTGTGATTCTCATGTTTTCTCTATTGTAAAAAACTCCCAAAAGCAGCTTATGATTGTGAATCTCATGTTTTCTCCATTGTAAAAAAAAACTCCCGAAAGCAGCTTATGATTGTGATTCTCATGTTTTCTCTATTGTAAAAAAACTCCTGAAAGCAGCTTATGATTGTGATTCTAATGTTTTCTATATTGTAAAAAGCTCCCAAAAGGAGCTCAATCAATCAATGATTTTTATTTGTATTGTGATGATTTAATTAGTTAGCTTTTTAGTCTCAAATGATTAGTTTTTGTTTGATTTGTTCTAAGGTACTATCAAAACCTTTGCTTAGTAACTTTACATGCTACTTTAAAACGCTATTGCCAAATAACAGTTTTTTACATGTGGTAAATTACTGGCATGTTAACTGGCAAGATCACTGCTTTATCAGAGGGAAAAATTTTGTAAAAAGTGGATGTTTGACTGAGATCCCTCAGAATTAATAATTTAACAAACAAAGTGAAAAAAACAAAAAAAGCAAAGGAGAACACCAAAAAATTTATTTGCACTGTTTCTGTAAAACATTAGAGACATTACAGAATTTAAAAATGCTAATTTATTATTTTTCATTGATCAATATTACTTAATAATTGAGTTAATCCTTTATTATAACTGACAAAATAGTTTTACACAGGTAACAGAGGGAATCCATATTATAACATATAAATGTCCTTTATTCACTCAGACATGAACAATAATCTATTTTGTTTGAAATAGCAGACTTTTTAACTCGTGGAGGTGCTAGTTTAGAAAATTTTTTAAAATGTTTTTATATTGTGTAACACACACACACGCACACACACGCGCACACACACACACATAGATATATATACTAGTCAATAAATGTTTTAAGAAGATTTTCCTCACTTTCTTAATTTCACCTTAATTTTATGTGCGTGAAAACCAATGCTCATTGCAAAATTCAGGTCTTTGTAAATAAACCACAACTCGCTTTGTGCATATTAAGATTAGCCTGCTGTCTGAAAGCCTTGCGACAGATATCACAATGGAACGGCTTTTCGCCTGTATGAATCCTTATATGGTTTATCAGATGATCTTTGCGATGAAAAGATCTGCCACAGAAGCTACAGGTATACGGTTTGATTCCAGTGTGAGTTTTCTCATGCATGTTGACATGTGACTTTGTGCCGAATGTTTTGCTGCAAACTTTGCACTGATATCGGAGTTTCTGTATGCCTTGTTTCATTTCACTTGCTTTAGCTGGTCTAGAAGGACTAAAATGTTTGTCAGGTAAAGCAAATGCAGTTGTAACTGAACAAAGCACTGGTTGAGACATAACAATACGTTCTGGTGATTTGGAATATTTGGTTAAGCTGCCAGTTACATTTATATGCTTATTCATTAGATGCTCACTTTCAACAAAACTTTTTTGAAAAGTTTTAGGTGGTGACTCCTCAATTACATAAAAATTAATTTTTTCATCATCTGACAATTGGCTAACTCGTACTACTTGACTGCCACCAAGTTCTGATGTATTATTAGTACTACAACTGCTTATATTTGTACCAGCTTCACAAATTTCTGAGACCACTTCTTGGAGCAGAATCAAAGAAGACTCCTTGTTGGCACCTGTATCCGATTCTTCAGTATCACAGGCATCTGATGATAGTTTTTCCACTTTTGTAATGTCTGCATGACTGCCTGCACATAACAGCAGTTTACAATGATGTTGTCTTATGTGCACTAAAAACCCTTCTAAGCAAGAAAAACATGCACAACAGCTTGTGCACCTATAATTTACTTCTGTTGTCTCAGCCTCTTCAGCAGTATTAAATCCTTCTGTGAGAAGCACCGTGTGATGATAAGTATGTGCATGCTCAAAAAAGGTATTTTCTTCCATAAATGACTGGCTGCAGGTGGTGCACTTATAGTAAACAACCTGGTCAAATTCCATTACTGAAGACCTAAACATAAACAGCACGTAATAAAGTGTCAAAGGGCTTTAATAGATCCTTGAGCTTTACAAACAAACCAAAAACAAATAGAATATATTTTAAGTATAATCAAAATAAAAAAAGTAAAAAAATTATAAATACGTATAAAGAGTTCACAGCAAACAAATAAATAAACAAATAGAAATAGCCTAACAGTTATTTATAGTGATGATCTTTTACTTTTGTTCCATGCTTGAAACTTTGGGTCATAGGCAGGGCTCGATTATCCTATAGACTATTACCTAGGACAACTCAAGCTTTGGTAATAATTGGTAAAAAATCTGTTTTCACTATGGCTGTGTTGAAATATGTGCTGGTTTGCAATAAATAGTAAAATAGCAGCATTTCTTAAAGAATACTTTTTATTGACAAACAAGATATAGCTATTCTAGTTTATTTAAATAATTTGCAATAAGATTACTTCAAGCTATATAAATGTGGCTTAAATATTCCACGAGTAAAAAATATGCAAGACGAGTGAGTTAAATGGTGGCTCCGTTTTGAAGGGTGACCCACAATTTCATTAGCCTAGAGGTCCGAAAAGATCACAAGTCAGCCCTGGTCATAGGCAAAAGTAAGCAACCAAAATGTTTCAAAAACATTATAAAGTGAGTTTGCTTTGTTTATTTTTTCAACACACTTGACCTAACTTGTTTTTCTGGAGTAGTTGAAAAACTTTAACAACTTTTATTTTATTTTTTGTTCGTTTTTCACTTATGTCTTATGATTTTGAGTGTGTTCAAAATGATAGCAAACTACTGATTAAATTACTTCCAGTTATTCTGGTAATACTAATGCAATGGTGCTTTTTCATAAATAGGAGAGAGAAATTTGAGACATTTCAATAAAACAAAATTAAACCAAATTTATTTTTCTCTTTGATAATTTATAATTATTAAAAAGCAACTAAAAATAGTTAGTGCATAGCTGCTCAAACAGATCTCGTGTGAGCGCACCTGTGAAATATGCTATATATATATATATATAATTTAATGCAGTTAAATAAAAAACTCAGATTAAAAATATCTGCATATCAGCATTTTGGACCAGGACGAACCCTTTACAATTTGTAAAGAATTTTGCACACTTTCCAATGTCTCAAAAATATGAATTTATTTCCAATCAGCTATTCGGTGAAAAAGATTTTTAAAACTGGATGATCAAAATTAATTATATTCAGTAATTTAGGCAAAGTACCAAAATTTGATATACAACATTTCTTAAATTTTCTTAGCATGTAAACGTGTATTGCATGAGGCATCTGGTATATTCGGCATATGATTAAATAAAACCAGTTCTATTACAGGCATACCAATCATCATTTTAGTTGTTAAAGAAAAGAACAAGTCACTCAGTACGTAGGGTTTATTTTATTGCTATCACATAAACTTAATATATATATATTAATTATTATTAAGGTATAGTAATATATACTTTATAATAACTTTTTCAAAAGGTTTTTTACTAGAATGACAAACTCTCAACGACTTGAAACCAACAGTTACGAAACTTCTTGCTGTGTCCCGAAACGTCTAAATTCCAATTTTTCACACTTTTACTAGAAACGGACGCAGCAACCTTTGTATGCGAAAAATGGTGATTGCTCAGAGCCTTCTCGACCATAACATAGCAAGCCAGGTGGGAACATCCCTGCATTACAAGTAATTGGTGAATGGTTATTGATTATTGGTAAATGCTGATTGATTATCTCTATAAAGTTTTTATCAGTGATTATCAATGTTTTTAATGGCAAATAAAGATTATTATATATATATATATATATATATGGTGAAAGGTACAAAACACCAATTCTTTTCTTGGCGCTTATTATTGCTGCTTTTTTTAAAGTTGCCACAACATTTTTTACTCTTCCTGGTATATGTAAAATGCCTTTCTTTAGATAACCATAATTTTATTATCATACCATAAGGTAATCAAATGTATAAAAGCACAAAGCAAAAGCCCCTGTTGACTGTTGAGGCAGTTATGGCAATTTCAGGGTCATTAAGTTTAACAGAGTTGTACTTTTGTAGTCATTTTTAAATCAAGTATATTTATTGTACTTTTCGAAACTCTGTTGGCCTCATAATTAATTTCAGCCAGCTGGAGCCAGCCAATCAGTCAAAGGACTGGCCAAATGAAACAAACTCATGAACCAAATACTTGGGAGATTGGTTCAATGGCAAAAGTAATGATCAACTTGTTTGAAAAAACTAAAAACGAAAATGAAATTTATGGTCTCAGAGGTAATGAATATTGCTAACAAATCAAAAAAACTGGAACCAGGCCTACTGTCATAGCTATCACTTAATGCTGTATGAAAGGTATTTAAAAATGAAATTCATTTATTTATAGAAAAACCATTAACACTAAAAAAAGAAACTATGGCAAAATTGTGATTAAAAAAAACTTACCAAAGACAAATGTGTGTTTAAAAATGCAGAATAGTTGAAATGAAAGATATTATGGCCATCAGGCTCAACATGATAGATTTCAAAAGTTTATATAAGGGGAATCTGCAATACTACTGAACACATTTTTAAATGCAAGGCCGTGTGTCAACAAATGACATCTCTAACACTGCAAGGTACAAGCGAGTATCTCATAAAATTACCAATGATTAACATGTACGTTAACGAACTGTTGAAACGAAAAAATGTAATTAAAGACGGATGAACAGTAAATGCAAATATGATATAAAAGATATAGCCCATGATTCTGAAGCTGAGTCAGCTATGTCGCCTGTCTTGCAAACACTGCCACTGATGATGAAGCAGACCGAGTGTGTCCATGATAACGGATGTATCCACGAAATCAAGGTTTATATAATTTAATGCAGTTAGATAAAAAACTCAGATTAAAAATATCTGCACATCAGCATTTTTGAGCAGAAGAACCCTTTACAATTTGTAAAGAATTTTGCACACTTTCCAGTGTCTCAAAAATATGAATTCATTTCCAATCAACAATTCGGTGAATAAGATTTTTAAAACTGCATGATCAAAATTAATATTCAGTAATTTAGGCAAAATTTTATATTCAACATTTCTTAGTACGTAAATATGTATTGCATGAGGCATCTGGTATATTCGGCATCTGATTAAATAAAACCAGTTCTATTACAGGCATACTAATCATCATTTTAGTTGTTAAAGGAAAGAACAAGTCACTCAGTACGTAGGGCTCATTTTATTGCTATCACATAAACTTAAAAATACAACAAAAATAGCAAAGAACTGCCTATAAAGCATAAATTTAAAATATACTACCTTTGAATAAAAATTTTCAGGCGTGGTGTTGCCTCCATTCACTTAAAAGTCATGACGTAACTTTGTGTCTTTTCGTACGCGAGTTGTGTGCCTGTAAGCACTAAACCAATTCAACCTTCTGCAGCTTACCTAATGTTCACGGAGAAATATTACAAAATTAGCGATATAATTTTTTGCAAGAACTTATTATATTTTTGGTAAAGATAGATACTGCGCGTCATGGTAAAGACAAATGACATCATAGGAAGAAGAAAGGGTTCTGAAAATGGGACCGTGCAAGCATGAAGTGAATGCGACTTTAAAGTGATTTACCGAGTACACGATGTACTTATTGTAGTTTTATTACCAAATCCTTCTAACTTTTTTTGCAAAAACTGAAATAAGCCTAACCTCCTAGAAGGTTGGCCTTTCCTTTAACAACATAAAATGTGCACATATTTTAAGTCATAACCATGATTAGTATCATTAAACGACTAAAAAACACAGGTACAGTACATATATGGTACTTAAATTACCGTAAAATGACTGTTCTTTCAATTTCTAATTACCATAAACAAATTACACCAAGTAACATGTCTTGAACAAAAAGTATGTTACATCCAATGGATCTCTAGTATAAATTACTAAGTTATCATTGCACATAAAATAAATAATTATTATCTCCAATATGACTGTAATTTTTTTAAACTTTTAAAAAGATACATTAGTATGTGTTTTTTAAAAGCACAAAAACTGGACTGTCTTTAACAAACTACATCATTTTTCATTGAAGATGCAAAGACAAATTTAATATACATATATTACCAAATCAAGGAATGCTTACTACAACTTGAAGGCCTTGAGGAGGCAGAATTCCAAAATACAAAAAACTGCCCTCACAACTTGTAAACGCAGTTGTTAATCCAGGAAACACAAGACAGTGGCTTGTCAAAACCACTTTCGAGCAAAATTATGAATAACTATGGCCATGGCCAAGATTTCTTTCATAAAATTTGCAAAGAAAAACAAAAGTTATATACTTGCCTTATCACAGTCCATTTCTAAAATGAAACAAATGACATTCATAAGCAACAATACAAATAATAGACAAATATTAATGATATGGAACCTCTAATTTTTGGCGACATCTTTATTAAAGACTAAACTTGTTTTCGATATGCAAAATAACTAAAATCATAAAACAATAATCACATGTCGTCATCATAATTCATCTTTTTGATTTGAACTATCAGTTTGCTGGTGATCGTTAGGCTGATCATCACTTACAGAGTTTTCGTTCTCATTCACAACATCACTCAATTTTTCAAGAACAGCATCTTTCATTTCATCAAAGACCTTATTCATATCTTTGCCTAGTTTAACTGAAACTGTCTCTTCAACTCCAGGCTGCACCATAATCTTAAAATGTATTTTGCCATCCTGATCTGATGGCAAATCATCTTTGTGAGTTTTAAGTATTGTCTCTATGTCTTGATGCACAGTATCATATGTGACTTCACTTTCATGTTCAGTACTGCCGACATTTTGAACTAAGCCATTGCCTTTACCACTAGTTTTAACTTTTGACAGTTCAGAGTCTGACTGTTGTTCTTTCAAATGGGCTGGAACATCTGGATAAACACCCATTGGTTTAGCATTTTTTATAAAATCAATAATACTTTCCTGATGTGTGTGCGTTAATACTTTATCACCACCAAGTATAACGTCAAACAAGCGTATTAAGGCTACTAAGTGATCTCTTTGATCAGGCAGGTTTGCGATATTCGTGTAAGTTTCAACCTTATCCTGCATTTCAAGGATAAGCTGGAATTTCTCCAAAGTTTGCATTTCTTCTTTTTCTTTGCCTTGTTTTTCATTTTGAAACAAGTTAGACTTTACAAACTTTCGAGTAACATCAAACATTTTGAAGTGAATGCGGCGTACATTATCAGCATTTCTCTCTATATTGATGATGCTCTGAATTTTACCACTTTGCTCAATGTTTGTCCGTACCTATAAAAAGTACAAAAAAAGTAATTATGGTAACTGTGTAAGAAATGGACTGGAATGAAAAAGCATATTACTCGTAGTAATAACAATAATAATAAGTAGCCAAACCCCGCAAAAAGAATATTGTGCATACATGAACACACCACACCAACCACACCACAACACCAACACCATACAACCAAACCACAACATCCACACACCACACCATACCACACAATCTACAACACACCACACCACACCACCCACACCATACCACACTATCTACAACACAACAAACTACACATACTACCCCAAACCCACCACATCACATGGTGATTATAATGATGATGCCGATAACATCAATAACCAACAACACAGCAGCATAGCGAAACCATGGTAACATCATGCACAAAGTTGAAATTGAATATGATAAATGCTATTAGACCCATCCACAAATGAGCAATAATGCAGGCACATTCTACGTAGTGTTTGCAAACTGCTCCTTTTGATCGCAACAGACTATTATTATAATGCTTATATTATAACAGCCAGCAGCAGCTTTTACTGAACAAAATTATAGGCAGAGTATAATGGATGACGTCACAACAATGGCTTTGCGCCAGAAGTTTTTCAAGCGGAAATTACTTGAAATGGAACCTCTAATCAACTTGTCACAGCTCCTCATGGTGGACGTGTCCTAAGATGCAGCCCGCATCATCTTATAGCCCCAATCTCCCTCTTTCTAAAGAGCTATATATCTCTTTCCAGGGGTCCCACCAGATGCCGCTAGGACGTTTTTTCTACAGGCTGTTTGGTCGAATTTGGAAAAACACGGGATTTAGGTCCGGGAAAAAGCCCGTTACGGGATGCCACGGCCCTCCCGCAAATTCTAAACATGCCCACTACACCCACCGTTGAACGGGCTTTCTATCCATGGCTGGCACCACCCATGGCCTGTTCCCGTTCTCCAGAACTAAGAGGTATAAATTTTGCAAAAACCGGCCAGAAAACTCAATCAAACTCCAGTTTCACTCGGTGGGCCCGATTTGAAAAATAAACCCTCAGCGAGAAGGTACTAGATCGAGACCTCTTGTTTGACATACAGATCGCCGAAAATGGTATCATCTGTAGCCTCGAATCTTATATATATATATATATATATATATATATATATTAAACCCATACCACTAAAATTAATGTATATACGACCAGCAAAGGCCAGGCAAATAAATACACGTATAAAAAATACGAGAACATCCTACATAGTCCTCATTTACAAGGCAAAGCCAGCAGCGGTTTTCACTGAGTAAAAGTTATAAAGTTATAGACAAGTACAAAGGAATGATGTCTGAACGAAATGTCAGCAGTTTTATAAGCGACAATTGCCAAAAATGGAACTTCTAATTAACTCGTCGCCACTCCTCTTGCTTGAGGTGTCCTAAAAAGAGCCATATATCGCCTTCCGTTAGTCCCACCAGGTGCCGCTAGGATGTTTTTTCTGCACGCTGTTTGGTCAAAATTTCGAAAAAATCGGGAGTTGGGTCCGAGAAAACGCCTGTTACGGGATGCCGTGCCTCTCCCGCGAATTCCAAATATGCCTACTACACCTACCGTTGATGGGGCGATGCAACCATTATCAGTATCACTCCAGGCCCATTCCCGTTCTCCAGAAATAAGAGAAATAAGTCTGGCAAAAAAACAGCCGAAAAAGAGCCATTTTTGGAGGGGTTTTCGCCCCCCCCCATTTCACCCAGTGGGCCTGAATTGAAAAATAAGCCCCCAATGAGAAGACACTAGATCAAGACTTTTCGTTTGATATACAGATCGCCGCAAATGGGCAGATAGTGCCGTTGTCAGATTGTACGATATCTTGACAACGATTTCATAGTAATTGTGACCATTTTGTCATTATACAATTATTTTTGCCAGAAAGGAATATTTTGACTATGAAACAAATCAGTTAAATGCGTGTCTGTAGTTGTAAAAGGTATCTTTCAAAACTGCACATTAAGACTCAAGAATAAAGACTCGCTTTTGCTTATTTTGACAAAGATATTGTTCAAAGTACCAGAAAGTTATAATTCAAGCATTATCATAATTTAAATAAAATACTTCATGAGATATGTGGAATATACAATTTAAAAATTTAAAATTAAAAATGGTAGAAACTCATTTGATCCACTAAACAATTTCAAAAAAATAAGTTGTCTAAGTAACAGTAAGCCAGTTTAAGTCACAAATATATTATTTATAAGTTGTATAATCATTGCAGTCAAATATATTTTTTACACACCATTACGTTCAAGAATTATATACAGTTGTATGTAATGAAAAATTTCTACAAAAAATTCAGCAGGGCAGAACATGGGTGTTGAATACGAAAATTGTATTGCGATATTTTTCTTCAATTTGCCATATGTAATGCGATATATTGATGTAAAATGAATTAAATAAAATCATGGTAAGATCGCTGTAGCACCTTACTTAAGTGAATAGGACTGACTTTAAACTACTAAATTTTTCTTTAGTAAGTAGAGGATGTATTAAATTAGATTGCAACTCCCATGTATTGTCAGTTTGTTATTCTATATGAAATGCTACATGAAAATTAAACTTAAAGAGCAAATAATTAGGTGATGTATTAATATTGCTGTACTAGTGCATTTATTATTATGTTGTATTTCATTGTACTATGGTACGTAGCAATATGATCTTAATTATGTCTTTAGACGAGGAATTGTGAATTATGGAATTATAAGCACTTTTTCATCTAAATCTAGCAATAGACACTTTTTAATACCTTTGATACCTGATGACTTTGACCTACAAAAATTAAATTTCTGTGGCACCAGTATGTAACATTTTCCATGCTAACGAATTTTTTTGTCAAATTAGTTACAAATGAATTAGTTGAGTATTAAGGGCTGTTCATCTTTAGACGTATAAATAGGAATGTTTAGTTTAGTCACTTTAAATAAGATTAATTTTTGTTTACAATATTGCTAATATGTTAGTGAGATACATGAATATTTGTTTACTTAACTCTGGAAGTCAAGGGTTAAACTACAGAATTTAATGATAAGCACCTAGTGTCTGACAGCTTGCTTGCTGGAGTATGCTTCTGCTGTTTGCTACTCAAAGAGTGTCACAGCATAATTAATGACCACTGAGTCATCTGGCTCTTGCTAACCTTTCACCTGGGTTATGCATACAAAATTTTATGCGTAATTTGCATAAATGGCTCATAAGTTTCATGTAATAAATGCTAAACAGTCAAAGACAAACTAGAACATGTGAGAATATGACAAAACAGCAGCTTTTCAATCTGACTTTAATTATCTTATTGCAAGGGTAAATTTAATAAATGAGGCAGCCTTATAACTATTACAGAATATCTGTTTGTTTAGTAGCATATTGACTAATGATAGCCTAAAGGAAGCATTATGACTTCTATCTAGTATGCTATCTAGTAACTTCTTCCTGGACTTCTTTAACACAATATTTCTGAGTCAGCAAAAGTTCAGCAAAAAAGGATGGCATTATGTAGCAACAACCTAATGACTGCACTAAGTCTTTGAATTCAGGTGAATCCACAACACTAAAGGGCTCATACAATTTATGAGAAAGCAGGCGACTGTTTCAGTTATAGTAATTTACTTTGCTGAATCTTTTGAATACTTGTTTGAAAAGTGAGTTCTACTAGCAGATGTTTACTTTTATGTGTAACAGCGATCTGTGTGTCTGTTATAGCAGCTGCAGTTTTGGTTTCCGTACCAATACCAATCCGAGTGATGGGATGATGGCGGCGTATCTTTTTAGCTGGGTATTGGCCAATAATAAATCACTTTACAAGTGGGGCACAAATGATCATGATACTGCATCATATATATATGGCAGCTCTGTTGTACTGATCATTATGATAATAGGCAAAAAATTAACTGCTGTTTAGATTTACACTTTATCGAGCCGAGTTTTTTCGAAGGTAATCTACCTAATAGTTCAATTAGGTTATTTACCGATTAGTTTCATTACCAATGTAGTGGCTTTAATTAGCCACACGATATACTGATAATCCAAAAAAACAATACACAAAAAATTCTGAGATATCACGTATTGCAATATATCGCCAAACCCTAGTAAATATTCAGTAATTTTTCTTTTAAAGGTAACCTATCTCATAAAATGATGTAGTACAATGTTGTTCTACCCATGTTATATAAATCTACAAGATGTCAGTCAAAAACAGATTGGATAAAAAAAATCCACTATTCTCAAACAGTAAGAATTTTCGCAGTGAAAAAATAAAACTAATTTGCATTGGTACCTGCTGAGTTACGGTATTAGTCATGCAATTGTCAGTGTATGCTTCCTCGACGTGGATATGCATAAACCTAATATCGGTAGACAAGTCTGTGTGTCGAACGTGAATGTGTATATTGTCCTCTGGTATATAATCCTTTATGGCATCCTAAAACACAATGAAGACATAATGTATGCACTTTTAAGAATGGCACATTAGACAGCGCTCAAATGTTCTACTCCGATGTTTAAAGATCATCCTCAGTACTAATATAGATCACGTTATTAATGATGACATATTCCAAATACTCCATACAGTTCTACTAATTCTTTGAAGGTGTACATTAGATTTTATGTTCAGATATTATTTGACAATTGCACCACAGGAATGCAGAATACAGAAGCTTAGATGCAAAGATACTCAGTAGAAGTGTTTGCTAACTGGCAGCTGTTGGATGTTTCTTTGGCCATCACCAAACTTACCATTTCTTTGCCACTTTACGTAGGTGATTTTACAACTTTATATTAAATGAAATCATTGTCAAAGTTTTACTGGCTTTACCTAATATATGTCGAACAAAAATTTCACTTCTTCCGTTAACAACTCAATAAACAAGATGAAGAAAATATATATTTCACTGCAGATACATAACAAAAAGATTAAACATTAAGCAGTTAAACAATAACAGTGGGCATTCAGAGGTTGACTTACACAATGAGCTAGTAGGGTTTATTTGTTCTAATTATCTATTAATTTATGATGATTTTCCTAACGTATACCTTTCCAAATAATTTTTACTCTGCCCCCAAAAATTAAGCCCCGACATTACTTTTGTACCGAGTTAAAATTTTAAGAAAGCTTACGTTATCAGGAAATAATTTGTATGTCTTCTCAGTGTGAATAAATCTACTGCCTTCCTCATTCAAGTCGATCATTTGCACGGTCACACCATCTGCTTCACTGGAGACATCATTATTCTCAGATTCTTGAGCTCGAGCTAAACAAAAAAGTTTATTTCAGACTGTACAGGGTACATTAAGTACATATGAACTACCAGCTGTCACACGTTGCTTTATACAAGGTGGTACAACAGGCCATCTGGCTCAAGTCTTTAATAGTATTCTGAAAATCATTTTATGCCTGTAAAACGAAAACCTACAAGCAAATCGGATCACACATCATTGACATCAGATGTCAATGAATGAACTTAATGCACTGTTTCAACCCTTTATCTATTTACCAAAATAGGAAACAAAAGAAGTAGATTTATCGTGTCAAATTTTTCAAATTTCTAATGTAAAAATTATACCGAGATAGCCAGATAAGGCGTCAATCAAAAACACTAAATTTAGTAACCATTAAATTACACATAAAGACAAAATTATTTGATCTCTTATAACATTTTACAAATTTAATAATCAATGTCTAACATTGTTGGACACAAAACATGATGGTTGACCTACATTTAGTAGACTGCAGGCTATCTGTCATATAAACCTCTAAGTGCGAATGAGTTTGTAGAGAATGTAGCAGTATTTGACCCTCTGCATGAAACAGGAATACTAAAGGAATGTTAACATCTTTACTGCCATCACCAGACATTGCAAACATCGGGGATGTGCTACTACTCGTGCCTTCATTACTATCTGAAACATAATTATGATGTTACTTAGTTGCGAGTCATAAAGTCATACTGTATAAGTTACTTTTTTTAATAACTTGTTACCTATTTTTTCAAAAAACCTATTTAAACTATAAAGAAAAAGTAGCTAAACAAATCAGTTACTTTGTTAGAGCATCTAAGCAGGAAAATTAGTGCATATATTGGATAACTTTATTTTTCATAATTCATCTGACGGTTAGTTTAGCAACTCGAAAGATGTTACCTTTTTAAATTTTTTAACTAATATTTTTATGTAATAAGCACTGTCAGTTATAAAAATTAATCAGTTACTTTTGCAAATTAGTTACCACTATTAATTTGGTTTTGGGACAGTAAATTGCAACTGTAAGTGTTTGCTAACTGTAATTTCTAACTATAAATAATAAGTTTTCTAAAGTACCTCGCACAACGAATTGCTTCTTATTTCTTCGAGGATTGGTGTTAATGTATTAGAGAGTTTCCACTGCAAATCTTTTTTATTGATACTAGTCAGAACGATTCAGGGGCAATGCATTTACGAAAAGTTTAGGTGGATGAAATCCAATCCGTTTCTCAAATAAATTACATTTGCCTCAACAGGTGCAAACCCAAGTAAATTAACATATAAATCTTGAAAATGCTGCTTTTTGAAGCAGTAATCGGGGAGTAATTTATAGATTTGTCAGGATCCATTCTACAGCTGTACAATTCAACTTGTTTTTGTACAGATATTATATATTACACAGTGCACTACGTCAGAAATTTAGGGCTAGCTCAATTTTTGTGCTAAAATCGTTATTTTTGTAGCTAGTTAAGTCAATTTGGGGGTGCTGAATTCAAAAATGATGCGTACCATTTTTTTGCTGCACATCTTCGGCCTCCATTTTGGATTTCAAAGTGGCCGTCACTAACATTTAAAAATTAAGCTAGTTGCCAAGTCCCTCATTGGACTCATAGGAAGTATGAGGGCTTGATGTGCATTAAATACTTTAAAAAAGTGAGCGTGGCTAAGTCACGTGACAGGGGCTAGAATATCCAAATTGATGCAAATGTTTTTGTCCCTCAATTGCTATTATAGTTACTTTGCTAGGATCCCACGTTTCTGAATTCGTACGCAGCTGCGTAGGTCACGTGACACAGACGAAAGTGTAAAAATATGTCAATATCAATAACCGAGTATGAACTGCAGCTCGAATCATTAAAACTGGTCTTGCAAGAACCTGGAATAGCTCTAGGACTGATGTATCTTGCAGTGACCTTAAACAAAAGTATCAAGGTCAATGGACATCGATCAGTTTTTGCTATTATATCTAATAACTCAAAAATTACAGTACTAAGTGCTTGCACAACAGTGCACAAAGACAAGGGTTGTCCTTTGAATAAATCTTATATATTTCAATCAAATTTTTTAGTTTATTATCTTTCTGTTTTGGCTAACCACAATTTTAGTTTTAAAAATGGCTGACATTTTCAGTTTCTTTTTTAGTATGAAGGTAACACACTGTGTAAACTTACTATTAAATTACATATAGTAGTTACATTGTAAAAAGCTTATTTTGAAATTATTCAGAGTTTAACCAGAGTTTAACTGTCGTCTATGGATCTATTTTGATGTTTTAGCCCCTGTCACGTGACTTAGTCACACCCACTTTTTTAAAGCGTGTACATCAAGCTCACTTCACACTTCCTTATTTGTAGACAAACCTAGCTCAAAGTCCTATGAGGAACTTAGCAACAAGCCTAATCTTTAAATGTTAATGTTTCTAAATTTTGACATCCAAAATGGAACCGGCCACAACTAGCCACAAAAATCAATTTTGGCACTAAAATCGAGCTGAAATACATAAGAGCCTGTACTAGTATGCTTAATTACTCTGTAATAGTGCATATAAGTTTAACAAGCATTTTCTTGAGCTTTTTATATAAAATGCTGAGGTTCATCAACCTTCGTAATGTCACATACCAGGCAATGCATTTTTCGTTATGCAACATAATTTAATATGAAGCAGCTCTGGTGTGACACGACCAAATATATAGAAAAGTATTAACAGGTTGTAAATAAACTTGCGTGTACAATATAATTATGTCCCAATTTAACTTATTTTTCACCAGTAACAAATAAGAATATTAAACTTTTTGTAATACCCTTCATATTTTTGACTAGGGTAGATTCACTAACAATGATTAAATAAATGAGGTTCCATTAGTACCATTTTCATCTGCATTCTTTGCATTTTAAATGTACCAAACTGTAAACAGTGCTAATAATACTATGTAAGACATAAGTGGCACTTACTATTGACTAAAAATGAATACACGTTGGAAAGCGTTATCTATTTTCATCACAAATTGTACAGTACAAAACAAAACATCTCAAATTAAACAGTGTTCTCCATAATATTATCACAACTAAAACATAGTATGTTGCTTCAAGAATGGTTCTCTCATACCTTAAGGGTATATTTGGCATCTGTTATGGGAATATTTATTTTAAATACTTCATATAGATGAAGTGACTATAAATACCTATGACTATTCCTCCAATAGCCCCAGCGTGCATCAAATTGCGTGCTTTTTCAATGAACATGCAATCTCCACGTTCCACTACGGCAATTGTTCCAGACAACTCTGGTATATTTTTTATAGGAGTGCAAGCTTTAAAAGGCTCTGCCACAACAACAGCACCTTTCAGCTGAAATAGAAAACCACTGATATCACTCATGCATCTGTTAGCTGCTTATTTTTTATACAGACTAGCTTAAACAAGCCCATTGGTTACACAAAGTAAGGCATTACAACATCACAGTACAGGAATCACAAAACATCAATCAACCAGCAAGAGCACACCTTACAATGGCCATTCAGGCACTTTACCTGGCTAGCTGCTCCACAGCACCATAACTTTACTCACAAACACCACGGTAAATGTACGTGCAGAATATACTTAAACATACCAAATATACTGAAAAAGTGTGAGTATACACGATTGGATTATACAAAAAGGACAGACAAGGGTTGCTGATTGAACAAAGATGTGGAAGACCTCATGAAAAACTGAACACTTTAAAACTTAATAAAACCTTGCCGTGTTTTCCAAGGTAGTTAGCTTTCTATTTTTCCAAATTTGGAAATTGACATTGTTCTATAATGTAAGGGTATAATATACTAGCTTACTTCAGAACTTATACATGTACAGCAGGAAGTTGCCAGATACTACTGCACAGAATAAAATAGTATTTATTAAAGTTGATAGTTACTAGGCCCTCTTAATTATTATATTCACAAAGTTCAGCCTGGGCAGCTTAGGCTGTCTAAATTGGTCTTGAATAAATCGTTTTACATGTATTTTTGTGCCCATAAATAGATATAACTGGAATATCCATCTGAGTAGCTAAGATTCACATTTTCCTTACATTATGCAAAAAAGTATTCGTAGAAGAATTCAGATAGCATAAGACAGTTTTAATTTTTACACTGAGCTTTAATGCCAAGATACTGGAAAACAATTTTATAGCAAATGTAAGTAAAAATATCTATAATTTTATTTCTCGTGCAGCGGTAGGCTTTTTTCATTGAAGACCAGCATTCTGGTCATCAGGTAACAACAATTAGTTTTTCACATAAAACCTTGATATTACATGGATTTCCTTGATCGAAATGATTAAATACACCTTGTGGTTAGGTAAGTATAACATTTCTGAAATAGGTGACAAATTGTTACAAAATGTCTATTCACTTTCGTGTTTTTCCCGTATGTTTATAGTTATTCTGTACGGTAGTGGCTCCTGTCAGCCAGCAAGTTTGTGAAGCTTAGCCAGGGCGGCATGGCTTAGTGCTGACTGTGATCTGTGTTTTAGAATAAGAAAATAGAAATAGAGAATTCTTAAAAATAACTGAACTGCTAATCAGCTGTGTTTTTGTTGTAGCCTGTAAGATCGAAGTTGGTATAGAAATTCATAAATCAAAGACCAGAACGAAAAATTTGATTTATAAGCACTTATTTCATATTTTGGAGTGTTCAGGATAAAAAAATTGGAAAGCAGCAGCTAAAGTGCTTGGTGCTTAGGAACCAATGGTAAGAGATACTGTGAGCAGCTTCCATAACAGTGGAGATAAAGAAAGGCTAGTGAAGCAAGAAGCTTTAAGTGAATACGAGATTACAAGGTTAATCCACAAATACATGTAAAACTGCACCAGAAGACTCCACGAGACCTGCACTTGCCAATACAATTTTGAAGGTTGCCAAGTAGGTAACAGGCTGAAACCAACACAGATGGGGTTGCAGTAGAGTTGGGAATTGGTCTGAACCTTCAAAAATGATCGATGATCGACTAGTGATCGAGAGTAATATTTGGTAGTATTGGGTCAGTATGAAATCAGAACATAAAAATTTCAACATTTATTTTATTATTTGCGTTGTTTTACCTCTAAAAGACACTGTAGTTGTTTTCCACAATAATTAAATAGCAAAAACGAGTGGCAAAATGTTGTTAGCACTTATTATAACAAGCCAGTATTAGAAATTACCACAATTTTTACCAGCCGAAAGGACTATATATTTTTTGTAATCCTGACATAAAATAAAGAAATGAAATTTGTAAAAAATTTCCATTCTTTCAAATAAATTACTGAAATGCCCAGTACTGTGGTAAATTACCTATTAGTTTAATAATTATGACATCGTGTTGACATTAAAGTCCGGAAAAATCCCACAAACAAAAGTAAATCATCTGAAAGAAAACCGCAATTTTATTTTCCAAGTTTTTTTATTAACTAACTAAGAACCAAATAAAATAACTTGGAAAATAAAATTACGGTTTTCTTTCAGATTATTTACTAAGTCATTCATAGGTTAGGGCTTTTACTTATTTACTTTCTGAACAGTAAATTGTTAGTGTTATTGGCGGGCCAGTGGTAATTTCTAACCCTGGATCATCGATCATTGGTTGAACGTTAGTTGAACGTCACAGTTGACTAGCTTCTCAATAAAATCGATTAATCAGAACAGCAATAGGTTGCAGCACTTCACACAAGGCGGAATAATTAACTTATTAAGAGAGTATGGCAACAGGCATTAGACATTTTGCTGCACGTTTCACATTCCCATATATGATAATATTGATTCCACTTTCTCTCAGTTATTTAATTAAGAAAACAGACCAGAAATTATATGACATAGGATAGAGGCATACATTACAAGTGATGGTAAAGAATATAATATATAAGTTCATAAAAAACACAAATATATATACAACCATAATTGGTATGATATACATAAATCTGTAGATGCTGTAATATGTAATATTGTAAGTTCTCAAACAAAGAAGTACATTCTTATAGTGTTTGCTACACATTCAGAAAAGTGATTTAAGGTTTTACTAAGAGGCAACAAGAGTACCTACCCCTTTAGTTCCTTGTAAGTCAAAGCCAAATTGTGCAGGTCCAGCAGTTAGTACCACACGTCCTTCATATGGCGGGGAAATAAACTGAACAATTCTTGGCTGCTGATCAATTTGCTGATTTTGACTGTTTGACAATTCTATCATCTCTTGCATAAACAACAAACCCTCTTCTGCTTCTTCTGAGCTAGCTGCCTGTGAAAAAAAACAATGAACAAAAAATTACAAAACACATGGAACGAAATGCCAAGAACTTATACAACTCTTGGTTTTAACTTGATTTCTAAAAATTTTGATCACTAAAATAAAATTGTATAGAAGTTTTATAAAGACGCGAATAAGAATCCCTTAAAAATTTGCAAAAAAAAACAACTAGTGTCTGACAACACATGACGAAAAAACTTTGGAGACATAATCTATTAACTCGTGAATGTAAAAAAACCAAGACAACAAGATTAGATTAAATTACCATTGGTACAAACTATAGTGTTTAACAATATTGTCCATAAATATGCAAGGCTGCTTGTAAGAAAAAGATTGATAAACATAAAGTTTACCCTTCAATATTTACTGAAATTAAAAAAAACGCAGACGTCATCCACAAAAAGGGAGGGCGTTATCAAGAAATATCAGAATGTTGATATTAAGGAATTCTAAACTATAATACAACAAGAATTGAGAACATTTGCCGCATCCTATTAACCAATTTCATCAAACATTTTTAAGCGATATGCTTCACGAACTCCTAAAGACAAATTTCTCTATTCAAAAATTCCCACTTCTGCCCTGTGATCGCCTTGTGCAAGTGCTATACCATCAATGGCACATTTCATCCCATTATGCATCACCTGTGATGACATCTCATGTTCACATACTATTAAACACTAGGATACGCAGAGAAGTAGAACAGTACACATATTGTTTTAAGGGAACAATGTGTAAGCTGAGTGTCAAAAATAGATACATGCAGAGAAAAGTAGCAAAATGGAAAGAAATAGGATAATTTTACTTGTTTACAAGAACTTTTAAACTTGTAAATGGTAGGGCGAAGTTTTAATTTTCTCTGCTGGAATTCACCTTTCGCATACTTTCCCATCTCAACTATTAACATTTGGGCTCCAAGTACATTCATACAAGGTTTTTGTTAGGTAACTACATCTAAACAAATTGCTCCTGCTATGTCAGACTCCATGTTTCTATGTTACTTTTGATCTAACTTAAAACACATCCTCGAGTCTATATGTGTCATTAATTACAGAACCTTGTCTCTGAAAATTACCACAGTTAATTGGAATGAACTTCCAATTATATGCCTCATTCTTTTGATAATGGCAAGTAAATTTTAGGCCTACTTCAGCTAAGATAAAATCCTGTGTAGCAGTATTTTTAGATATTTTTATATTCCTTATTAACTTGTTTGCTTATTAATATTAGCTAACCTAGAACTCTTTATTATTCAAAAATTCCTTCTTATGCCTGTATCACACATAAGGCATAAGGAACAAGCCATAATTCTTAATCCATAAGGCGTATTCCATCTTCCGTAAGGCATATATCATCATCTGAGGTATGCTCCTTACTCTGTGTAAATAGTAAGGCATTTTGCCATAATTCGATTTGGCAATGCACATACCTCTAGTATTAGTGACGTATTGTGTTTAAAAATTGCTTTTTAATGTTTATGAGATCATTCTGCTATGAATTCTTATGATATCAATGAATTGTGCACTGTTAAAACCACAAACATACTATTTACTGCGTTAGCGATTACCAAAAATGCCTTATCGCAAATGAAATTAATGGTCTAATTCATTTTGCAATAGGGCGTCTTATGAACTTCTTCAGATGGCTCTTAAGGAGCCTACTGCGGATTGTGGCTGACATCTAATGGAAGGCAGACGACGGCAGGAAAATGGCAAATGGATTATTTGTGTGACAGCACCGCTGGTTAGCATACGTCCACTTTTCATGAGGCGGCTTTTTCTCTTCAGGCCTTAATGTCATCATACTCAAGAGAGTTCCGCTAGAGACTGAAATAAACAGGGTTTCACATAGTTCATACACAACGTAAATAACCCAGCCTAAACAATTTCATTTAACTAAAATTTAAGTCCCCTACTTGTGAAGCAGTGTGCATAAGTTGAACTCTTCCATCTTTTAGTGCTACCATGTGTATTCCCATGCGCTGTAACAACAACATGTGATTTTCATTACCAGCCTCAAATTCGCTTGCTCTCAGCTTCCTCTTCCTACATAACAACAAAAACAAAAAAGGAATTTCAAATTAATAAATTAAGAAACTGACAAACAGCTAAGTATTGTTCACATAAATCCCTCATTTAGGCAACACCTGAAACTATTAGTTCTGTTTAGACAATCTTGTTGCCTTGTTGATTTTTGACATGAAAATAAATGTTAACAAGGATTATATGACTAACTGCTAGTACTTATATACACAAAGTCAAGTATGCATATTTAGAAAAAAAACTTTGCCCACAAATTAAGCAAAAATGCTAATCAAGGTTTTAGTTCCATCTCTAACCGGTCTAATTAAATATAGATAACATGAAAACGAATTCCTTCCAAAATGCAAATGTCGGAGCAAAGACACAATCAAATGTGGAATGCTTTTTTAAATTAAAGCTCAGCAGTGAAATGTGGTAAAATTATAAGCCACACAGCACACATCAACAGGAAAGTGACACATGCAGTACACTCAAAGGAAAAGGAAAATTTTTATTTTTTAGCTATGTCCCAACTACAGTAACCAACCATAGATCATTGGTCATTTAAGTATAATATATATTCCGGATTGCCATTACATAAAAGTTAAAAAAATAAATAACAGTAATAAAATTTACATTTGTTTTGGTTTTGGACACTGGTTTTCTACCATGTCCTTCAAAGGTTCTCTGACTTGATGTGCGTAATTAACATTTCCCGAGAAAACATTTCTGGTATTCGGACACGTTCGTCTGTACATTTGGTGAGAGTACTTATTTGTTTCTTCAAAGTCGTCTAATTCTTCTTCTTGAAAAGTATCATATTCACCAGGCTAAAGTAAACAAATTCGACATTCAGTGACTGAAAAGTAATCAAGAGATGAGCAGTAATTGATTGTGAATAGTGAACACCTTTAGCCATGTTCTACGATAAATGCTAAATTTGAATTTCATTTATTTTATCTTTTAAGTGGACAAGTCATCTGTTGATTGATAAAGGAATAGTCAAGCAATTACAAGCAACTACTTTTATTACTCACCACGATGAAGGAAGCATTTAGCATGCTTTTCGGAAGATTTAGAGGAATGAGATGAGCTTCAGTTGTAAAAATGTAATTATCAACATCAATTAGCAAATCATCTTTTTCAGCAAACAAGAGATAAAGATATTTGAATAGTTCAGCAAGCACAAATGAATCCATTCTAAAAAATAATGAAAAGAAAACTGTTGTTATTTGCAGTACAGAATAGAACATAAGCCAGATGTTCGTTACTTCTAGAAAGAGTGTTAATTTATAACATAATGGGTTTTCAGTTATTTCATTTGAAAATAATAAAAACTCTTCTGAAGTAAGGGAGCAAAATTAGTTTAGAATCACTAACTAACAAGTTAAAAACGTTCATAATTTGCATGGTATTAAACTCTTTATGTCGTCAGACTTTTTAGTTTAGATGTCTAGGAACACTTGAAACTGAGGAAAGCACTACCAAAAACTTTAAACCACTGGTCATGCCTTTACACCACTGGTCAGATTTCAAAGAATTTCAGTATGACACATTCTGATGGTAACAGTTTGATATTTTATTTGCACGGCACTTAAATTTTGAGCAAATTGTTATAATCAAGTTGTTTGCTTCATGAACAAGTGCTGCAGTTCTACTGCGTCGATCTAGTTGTATTCTGGGCTGGTGATATGAAGTGAGTTCAATAAATATGTCGGCTTTGAATGTCTCTCAGACAGGCAGGCAGGCAGACAGACAGACAGACAGACAATAATTTAGTAATGAAAGTGTGATAAGCGCCTCGTGTAATTGGTGAAATCACTTTAAAGTTGCAATCATTTCACGTTTGGGTGCTCACATTTTGAACGCCTATTCGGCTTCAAGTTTATGAGCCAGCTTGCCTTTTCATGCTGTTTTCAAGTATACTTGTGCAAAATATTTGTACCTTTGTTAAACAATACTAAATCAGAGTTTTTGTCCAACATTAAAGGCAAATTGGACAAGTGCGATAATAGTAAGACAAATACAAAAATCTGGTAAGGTCTGCAAAAAAATAAGGACCTTTTTGATGATATGTAAGAGAAAACCAGAACCCAAGTCGTGACTCAGAATGGTAATTAATTACCAATCTGGAACATTCCTATGTTAAGTGCAAGCTAATCAAATAAGGTTATACAAATGGTACCTGTCTTCGTGACTGCCAGTTCGGACATCTTTCACGCCTGCGAAACCACATGGAACTCTAGCATAATTTTCAAGATGATCCAACACGTCTTTGCCAACATCTAAATAGTAAGGATCACCAGTGGCCTGAAATAAATCAAAATCAGAGATAACACTAGTATTTTGTGTAATAAAAAACGAAACTGCATTTACATATGGACTACATTTCTATGTAATTACTGTTTGCTAGTCAATTAGTAAGGAAGCAATATTACTATTTGCAATAATCCTTATTAAAGTTCCAGTGGGTAAATGAAAAAATGCACAGTTTATAACACTGCTTACAAACAGTTCTCTACCTGCCTTAGCACGCCTACAAGATATTCCATTAACTTGCACAAAAAAACAAAGCATTAGTCTAATGCCTTACATTAGGATAATTTTATTTGTTTTGCTAAAGCGTTTTCATAAAATTTTGGTTTCTTTGTGTCATACCTTGCATTGTTGTAATCAGTTTTTCAGCTCACCATAACAGCGGGTTAACAATGACACTATCAACCAAAGGGGAGTATTTGCGTATGTTAGACCGCTTACACATCACTCAAGAGATTACCCGCTTTTTGAGTTTAATATCAAAATTTAATTAATTGTGGGTTTATAACATTATGGATGTCAATGTTAATGCTAAGGCTACAGAAGAAGATTTAAAATTATATAGTACAGAGACTGAAATATGCATCATGTTCAACAGAGCATAAGAAATATAGGCAAACTTTTCTGAAAAAGCAAAATTATATACTCGCAATAAATTTTACCTTATAAATAAAATATGTGCTTTCAATGAACTCAGGTCGAAGTGGATGCTGTCCCCAATACACCTTGAACTCTGTTGTAAAAGCCTCTGGTAGGAATTTGTGCCTTCGCATTACCTGGTATAACATTTCATGTGTTTCAATTGCTGGCTTTATGTCACCAAATAATACCTGCAACAAGGAATCAAACTCTAATTAAAATGAACAATAAGTAACAATTTTGTGTAGAAAAATAAAAAAAGAGACTCATATGTGCAACATCTAGCCATGATCCGTTTATGTTAATAAATTCATAAGTAAGCGAACTTATTTGATATAAATCACATTATGTAATCACACAAAGATGCACACGAATTTTGCAAGAAAATGATTGCATGACAGAAGAGTGAGGTCGTTCCATCTGTTTGTTTGTCCTGTCTATCAGTTTGCTGGGGTAGCAGTTAGCAAAAGGTAGAGCAAATGCCATAAACATTGAGAAACTGAGATAAAAAGAAGTTGGAAGTTTTGGTAATCATACGATCAACCCATCCGTCTGCAAATACACAGATAAAAGGTCTAGAGTTAAAGTCACAGAGTTATTTTTGCTCATTAGTCCATCTGAAGAAGCTATATTTTGGAAACTGATAGTTGCTATACTATCTTAATGTGAATATTGCTTAAGATTTTCTGTACTTTACGTAAAAGCTTTGAGGCCACTGGTCAAGATAATAGTGAAAAAAAGAATACACTATTATATTACTAAAAAAATGTATAGATTGGTAAGACTGTTAACCTTAAATGTCTCCCTACTTGTCACAAATGTACAAAAATGACAGGGCAGACTCAGAGGAGTCAAGAATACTGAGGTGCAGAACTGCATCTGTAGAAACATAATCTGTCACATTCTTTCACTTCAATATAAATTTGTCCATATGAGATTTCTACATTGCAAGAGATAACACCACTTCCCATACTGTATGCTAAATAAACTACCTTAACAGGATGTTGCCTTGCGTTGTCATGAACAAATGTTTGACAGTACTACCATTTTAGTAAACTGATATTAAGTTCTAAGAATGAACACTTTTGAACTACGGTGTAGGTAAGTGAACAGTAAAACTGCCTTTTAATACATGTAGATAACTTATATAGAAAATTAATTTGCAATTAAAAATTGTTGTTAAGCAAATATGTCCTACTTCATTTGACAAGGAATTCAAAATGCACTTAGCCAGGGAAGGGAAAATAAATAGATAAAAATTTGTAAGCAGAAAATGAGTGGTTCAAATTGTAGAAAAGTTTCAATGCATTTTTTATTTACCCATTTAAAAGCTTCTTAAATAATCTATAGTGCCAAACGTGTATTGATCATCAGTTTTATTTACAAACATATAAAAGTTTCTCTTCGGTTATATAAAACACTGTATCATATGAAATTAACTTCAAGAATGTAGATCCTAATGTACCTAATGACAAAAACTGAAAATACATAATGCAACTCAGACAGCTAATTTTGCTGTGTAGGAGAGCATTGCCAGAGGATCATGAAGCCGTATATAACATCAATCCCATGGTGCACAATGGAGTTGATTGTCTCATTAACGAGAGGACATATCGACATATAGTTACACGTCCATATAATTATCCGTATGTGATGCAAATTAATGACAAGATAGTAAGTGATTTTGTCTGTGTATGGCATAAATATCAATTGCGGCATTATGTTTCAAAAACGTATGTTAATGATTAAATGTCCTTCAAAGAAATAATGATTATGTAAGGTCAGCGATTCGCACTGAATTTGACTCACAAAATTGACTTAATAGTTGAGATGAGTAATCATAATTTATTCATTTTTTATGCACTGAGAAATCATGAATTAGGTGTAATTCAGATCTTCTAGCAAAGTGAAGTTTGAGATGGGAGTTCAAGGTTGGTACAAAAATTTAACATGCTATATAGTACAACTAAAGCTAGCTTTTAAAATGAAGCTACAATGAACAACTAACACAGGTGAACAATTCTGAAAAATTTTGACAGGCATCCTTTCTAATGATTACAATCCTAGATGGAAGACAAACAGCTCTTGGCAGATTTGGTCGCATACACGTTGACCATCAAAACTTAAACCTCTTTACTGACATGCGCAACCACATGAAGAAAGAAATCCTGCCTGAAGAAAGGAATATAACTCAGTGCATTGGACTGACCAGGCACGAAGGCCCGAATCCAATACTTCCTAAACATTATAAGCTATTGGACATAAAGGTTAGAAACATTCATGACATGTAAATAGTTAAGTAATTATTGGTCTTAATCTGAACTGTGCAAGAAAGTATAGGGTTATAAAAGATTTTTTGTGTATTTAGGTAATACTTAGATTTAGATGTTGGTCACCCAAACAAGTACTGTTTGAAACTGAACAATGTGCAGGCAATGTTTCACAGCTGAGCAGAGATGAAGTAAAAGAGTTGCTGACTGCACCAACACTGGCACAACGTTGTTTGTTCGGTGACAGGGTGCTGATTGATTACATTCCATATAAGACTATTCCAGAAAACTATGCCATGATTATGGAAAACGAAAATCCAGTAGCATTTAGTAATTCTTCGAGAACATCCATAAGCTTTGGAACTTCTTATGAGTTAACGATAGGCACAATCAGATATAAGGTAGACATTTATGCCAAAAACGACACAGAGTCAGTGGCTCATTTACTAGCACAAGTAAAATACGCAGCAGAAATGTATTCAGATAAAATAATTATATTTCTTCCATGTTTCACAGCAAAATATACTTATGATTCAACAGAAAGAAACAGAATAGAATCAATGGCAACCAAAATTGGTCTTGTTAAAGAAAATGTATCTGGATTAAAAGATCCACACATCATGACACTAGAAATGCTAATAGATCATCTACAGAATTTCACTGATTAAAAACATATGAGTTATACTGAATCAAAAACAGGTAATTAAACAGTAAATTAAAATCGTAAAACTTTTACATAATTTTCCCACATTACATACGATTGCTGTTTATATAGTTTTAAAAATTAACACAAAATTTTCGCATATTAGATAAATTTCCATCCATGTATAAGTGTAAATTTAACCTCACTATGCAAGAGAGTCATGTGTGGAAAGATACGAGGGCATGTTTCTAAGAATGCTACATGTGTTGAGAAAGGTCGTAACATAGAACTAATATAGCTCATTTTGACTAGCGTTTTTCTCAGTGCTATAATAAGTGCATTTTTAATGTTCAGTGAAAATGGATTTTGTCTTCTAAATCATTCAAGTGTTTTCACTGGTGACTACGGAGTAGAAAGAAAAAAACCTCTATTGCAAAAAGTTTTTTATCGCTGTAGTGAGAGGAATTGTTGGTGGCATTTTTGTCATTTTCATGAGTGATTAGAAGAGCGATATTGCTCCTCAAAGTGATTAATATTTTTAAAGGCGGTTTTTCCGCACCATCGTTGCAGCGATCTCTTGCCAGTGCAATTTACAAAAGTTTTTTCTCACTGTGGTAATAGACGTTTTCACAGGCGTTTTTGTTGTGATATTGCCAACAGCAATAAACTCGCTGCTTTTAGAAAATCGCTAGTCAGAATAGGCCTTAAACATTTGATCTAGTCTGTGTGTATACTATACCTGCAGACCTGGCCAAAAAGCAAGAAGAGAGTTCATGAAATTCTTAGCAGCAGTATTTGGGCGATGCATATGCACATCCAGTAACATGGGTCCTTGACTTACATACTTCATTATGGCATTGTAATGCTGCAGAATAAAACTAGAAAAGTTAGTAATATGAAAGGTAATAAATGCTTCATCTGATAAAATTTGTTTTATCTAGGTATGTTCTACTCTGTTTCAGGTATACTGAAAATGTGCTACAGCTAAGTATGTATTATAATTGTTATGTCAACTTTCTAGATTCCTTGTTATAGGTCACAACTGTGCCAAGTCTGCCCCAGCACCACCACAAAATTCCAAAATTATCACTGTTTAACTTGTCTCATGACAAGTTTTGAAACAATGTACTACACTGAGTAGTTGCATTCTTTCTTACCAAAAATCACACTTTTTTGAGCCCCACCCACAGAGGTTGCTGAACTAGAACTCTACACCAGTTATCACTTTACCTATGTTTAGGCAACCAAGTGTAGGAGACAGCTTCCAAAACTTATTGCAAAAAATGACCTTTGACCTTGAAGCACCCACCCAAGGTCACGGATAAACCAACAGAAATCATTCCCGTGTTTGGGCCAATAAGCTGTCAAAGTTTCTTTTTCCAGCTCTTCATAGTCTACCAAGTTATTAACTGATACCAAAGTCGTAACAGAAATAAATAAATGATAAAAAACGAAAGCAAAAGCATTCACTGTACATTGAAATACCAACAAGCAAATCTGCTGTTATAATAGGGTCACTTACTTACTTGGATATGTAGTGCTATTGACCAGTGCTATATCACAGAAGCCAAGTTTTTATTTTTGTTAATGGTAAGTAGCCTGTAATAGATGCTCTTAAAATGCATACATGTGACTGTTTGTCTGCAAATGAAATTACACTAATAGATATTAATACATGTAATCAAATTCTGTGTCTTGCTGTAATGTATTAAATTAGAGGAACATTTAAAAATCAAACTGTAGTAAGTCAACATAATTAAAAAGTTGATACAGCATTTTAGTGTGGTATAACTTAAATGAAATGAAAATAAGAAAAAGGAAATAACATTACTGTTATTGTGGTGGCCATATTTTATTGTATTTTGTTTAAATTGCTAACTGATGTTATTTTGATTAATGTATTTTTAATCAGAAAGCAGATAAGAACAACTGCAGTCAGGCACACAAAATATTAAGTGTTAGATATAGCTAGGTAAATAGCATACATTCTTTTCCTACAATTTTAAAGAATGACATCTCTGTTTTTAACAGTTGAGAAACTACTTCTGTACTTCTGGTCTATTTCAATGGTCTGCTCCAACTAGTTTCTTTTGTTAGAGAGTGGCAAGTTCTGACTTTTCTCATAGTACTATCCTTGACTATGAGTCAGGTTCAGGTCTTACCACAATCATCAATATCAGTAAATTTAGCATAAGGTCCCAGATACCTGCAAGCAGTATGTTGGACAGTTAAAATTGTTTACTGAATAGCACAAATAATATTGCTTTCATTTTATCTCCATTCAGAAACTTTTGCAAATAGATTTATCAACACCTACGAACTTTGTATATTAACTGTATTAAAATGTACATGTACAAAATGCACTGTATTAAATTGTATATTAACTGTATTAAAATGTACATGTACAAAATGCACTGTATTAAATTGTATATTAACTGTATTTGTGTATTAAAATATACAAAACTAGGTCGCATCCACACCATACCCAAATTTAATACGTATGTCTTAAGAATTGCAGAATAATGGAACATAACTTTACGTCATCTTGCCAGAGCTCGAAAGTCATTCTCTAGTGGCCAATACCAGATCATATACACAAAGTCTAATTTGATAATGTCAGTGACTTGAAGAACACACACGTTATATGACAGAAGGGAAGTAACATTTTTTGAACAGAAAGGACTGTGAAATATACTAGTGAAACTCTTACCATATTTATGTCTAATTTGAGAGTCTTCTCAAACCTTACTTTGTGGTGTCATTACAGTTAGTATCTCTGGGATTTATTATATTCGACGGTTATTATAACAAAAATAAGAACTTCTGTGTAATGAATGCATGTCCACTGGGGAGTGAATTCTAGATTGGCGTATTTTGCTACAAGTTTGTGCTTCATATCTAATACGATCCAATACTGATTACAGGTATGTTGCTATTACTTTCTTATGGTAATTTTAAGAACAAAAATACTCAACTTCTCACCTATCACATTTATCATACTATAATTTAGTTCTGCATGTTCTTTTTTTTAATTTAAAATACAAACCTTATCAAATCTTTCAAGATAGGTTTCATCTCCTAGCAGAATGTAAGCTTTCAGCAGATATTCATAGTAAGAATCGATACCTGCTCCCACACCACTGTCTATGATGAAAACAGAAGTTCAAAAATTTAAATAACAACTGATTATTATGTATCCAAGAACGAGCAAATCTATTAGACTTTTTAAAGAAGACATCAGCGCTAGAACAATCTATAAGTTGCATTATTCAACAGAACAAAAAACTAATACGATATACAATTATTGTAACATCAATAATTCTTATTAAATATTTACCTCGCCTAACCCACTCCCCATTATGAACATTAAAAACTGTGCCCATGAGATGACTAGTTCTGTGTCTTTGCTGCCAGAGAAACTCCATTGCTTTGTGAGCCTTTTCTTCATAGATAGGATTTCCTGAAAACACAGATACATGCTAAAGCAAGAACTTTCTTATTGTTAGTAAATACATTTCAAAACTAAAAAAGGTAACCAGTTTCCTGTGAATCTGACGGTGATCAATTTACTGCACAACAAGCAGACACAGCATTGACGGTTTGGATACCCAGATACATACATGTATAGAGAAATAATCTTCAAATCTTCAAATAATGTTTCAAGTGAGTTTTATAATATTAGAAGTTGATATTAATTATGTGTTGGCACTCTTGGCATCATATATATTGCGGATGCTTACACAAAATGATCCTTGTGTGCTCAAATACTTGCGCTAATAAAACCACTTGCGGACTTGCGAGCAGTAGAATGAATGTCTAAGCATTTCTGCAGAATTATGCAGTTACTGTGGTCGATTTCGTTCTATAAATAGATGTAATGCTATGAAGATAAGAACTACTGGTTTTCGAGAAGTATTACTCACTGCTCTGTAGACTCTCAGTCTCAGCCTGGACTACGCCACTTAATAGTTTAAATGTGTTACCAATGCTGACAAACGAGTTCAGAATTTGGCTTCAAATTAATAATTACTCTGGCAAGAGGTTTTGCCCCTTAGGCTAGTCACCAACAGTACAGGTCCTAATATCTCATAAATTTCAAGGTTTAATTATATTATAGCATTCATAAATACTTATAAGTAGTTAAGCGATATGGAACGCAAGAAGTGGCTAGATGAGTGAGACATTTTTTGCAAAATGATAGCATCTATTTTTAATATTGTAACAAAGAAAAATGACAATGAGTTTTTTGTGGTTTAAATGAGCCAAACAAAATTAAGAGCTCCTTTTAGCATATGTAGCCAACAAATTTCAAGGAATTGAAGTGGCTAGATGATTAAGACATTTTTTGCAAAATGATAGCATTTATTTTTAATATTGTAACAAAGAAAAATGACAGTAAGTTTTTTGTGGTTTAAATGAGCCAAACAAAATAAAGAGCCCCTTTTAGTATAGGTAACTAATAAATTTCAAGGAATGGCATCTATCTTATCGTGCTAAGCATCACAGTTTTAAATCAAATAAATGCATTTTTAAAATTAATTAATATTTGTGAGGATAGTGGCTATATTGCCAATCAAAATACATGTAAGATATTAATAAACTTTTAGAAGTCCAGCCTTAGAAATTTCAAAAAGCTTTTCCTTTCAAACATCCAGACCTTTGCAGCAACCCAGTTCTCTGCCCAATTCTCTTACAGAGCAATCCAACTCTCTTAGACCATCACCGGGATGCCAACTTATAGTTCTTGGGACATTTGTAAGATAACCATCTGACATAAACTAAGTTATTTAAATATGTTCCCCAGACCATTGTTGCACATAGGTTTTAATTATAATATTTGCATTAACTTCTCTTTTTCTTCACAACTACATCATTTGTTAAGTGCAAGTCAAATTTAACAAAATGTAACAATTCTATCAAAAGTAATACTAAGAAGTAATACCTGTGAGTCTACTCAAAGCAGCAAACTCGAGCACCATTGTTCCAGCACAAGCTGTACATGTCTCTCGGTCAACTTTGGGCAAATTCTTTAATCCCGTCTTTAAATTTATCTAAGCAAGATAACAAAACTACATTGTACTTCATAGCAGAAAACAGTACTTTTAAGAGGCATCCATCGCACCAGCTATTTTGAGCTTAGAAGCGCCTTTCATTGTACTTCCCACTTGCCAAAATCATTATTCGTGAAATGGTTAGTTCCTTGAGAGTAAAAATTCACTGTTCGGAAAGCAAGTAAAAAAGTCCTTAAGTAACGAACGACTAGTAAACGAATAAAGTAATTTAGAAAGTAAAAATAGAGTTTTTCTTTCAAATTCTCGATTTTGCTTTCCAAAATTTCTTCCAGGCTCTAATGCCAGGCAGATGCCAGTATTAGTAACATAATCACATGTGCTCTCTTACTGGATGATCAGTAGTGTTCTTAACCAACCAACTTGCTAGTCACACTTAGCTGTTACTGATCCCACGATATTTGTTTTCAGCGTTGGCGTTTATACGATTATTAATGGAACATATGGATAAATTGAGGATTCATAATGTACAAAAAACAACTATACAATAATAGTTAACTATATGATAATTTAGTAAATCAAAACAAAAAACTAAAAAAACAAAGTGAAAATGTTAAAAAATTGCACACTGAAAAAAATTAGCACATTACTGCTAACCAGTGGGAAGTAAGCACACAATGAATTCACAATACAGGTCGAAGTGTGCTGGTCGCAGTCCCCTGCAAAAGCAGCAATTTCCAAAAAAACACTCATGATGACTTGATGGCAATAAGGTTTGATTCTGCACATGCAGAAAATAGTGACATTTCACTGTGTTTTAATAAATTTAATTTTCCACTTTTGCTGATATAGATACTTAATAAGTGCAATATTATACAATAATTTGCTGCAGTGTACAGTAACTTTGTGCTTTGGACGATTTGGCGAAAAAAATAATTTGGCAGAAAATACTGCACTTTTAGCCTCGAATATGATAATCAGCATCATTCAAAATAGCAAAACTGCTTGTTTCAGTTATGCTTGGTCACAACAGAATACAAGATCCACAAATATCCAAAAATCTCTGGCCATTGATCAGCACTGCATAGTTTGCGAAATTATAAAAGGACTCATCCGTACCTACTACCTATTAAGTAATACTTAAAGTTTAGTGCTTAAAGCCTTACAGGTAATATAATTATATAGAGCTACATAATTTCTTACTGTCCGAATTTTAGCATAATCTACTGTATTTACATTGAAACTGGTCAAACAGTAATTAAACTAGGAATTGTAATGTCAGTCTACACACAACAAAAATGTATGAAAATTAACACTTTAATATTACAACAATTGCTATGTTTTTATTGCTCTTCTGGATAATTGAAACATAGGTATTGATAAAAACATATTGTTACTTAATAATGCAACTCAACTGCCTGTCTTCATCATCACTGTGTTCACCTCATCATCACTAATATAAGTAATACCAGTGATTCACAGGGTTTGATATTGTGAATAGCTTTTCTTTATTCAAATGTAAAACAATGGAAAATAAACTCGAGATAATTACAAAGTTTTGTAATTACAATGCAAAGGCAGGATGATTATAATTATTCCGAAAACACTAACATAAGTGCACACCTTACTACTCAATTTCAAGACAACATTTAGACATTCCATCAGATTCCACTAATACCAATAGATATGATTTATTATCACATGATAAATAAATTCTAAAATGATGAATTGAAGTTTACACATACCCTAGGGTACGGCACACCTGAGGTGGTGTTAAATGCTGGTAAAAGACGATCACCTATGTCCTTGGCCATAGTCAGCAGTTCGTCACTGTACCATTTCATTCTTCCATAAGAGTCCCGTAACCATTCGCTAAACACGTGACCACCAATAAGCCCTCTATGAATGATAATTATCACGTTTCAGTTATCATTATTATTGATTCAAAGTCACACAAGGAACACTGTATCATATATTATTACTACAAATGCTTTCCTACAATCAACTACGAAAAAGGACTTTTAAATATTTTTACCACTTTGAATTTTGGTTAGCTACGCAACAATTTGAAGATATTCAACAGTTCGTATCCCAGATATGTTGACTTATCAGTAATAGAGCAATAGCAACCAATAACTGTTCAGTAATAGAACTGTTGTTCCTAATAAAACAGGTACAACTTTACATGCAAATTCTAATTATATTTTAAAAACAAATTGAAACGTTAATTCGGATAGAATAGAAATCCATTAAAAAATTATTGTCTTAATGCATACTTATTTAACTTGATGATTGCAACTTTATTTGTTTTAATTCCATAAATATCATTGTTAAAACTGTACATAATAAACTAGCAGTGGTCTATTAATTAGTTACCCAAGGATTCTTATGTTAGTCTCAAACACTGATACGATCACGTCAGTATCAAAAGCAACATCTTTGATGACCAACTTTACCGCTTTCTCAAATTCTGCAAAATTTCCCAGCACCTGTAACACAATAGTGAAAAATTAAACAAAGGTTACTTTTTAAACAAAAAAGTTAGGGCAAATTGCAAATTATAACAAAAAATGAAGCAAAAGTTTTGTTTAATTACTATCTGAAAAACATAAACATGGACTTACAGTAGCCAAATATAAAGACAAATAAACTCCTTTCACAGTACAGCGACAGGCCAAATTAGTACTTATGCATTACAAACAGAAGTTTTAAATGTTACAGAATGTGATTTATTTTGCTTTTGTAATCTGTTTGTTTTGCAATCAACCTTAATTCTAGCCCCAGTGGCTCAATACTGTCCAATTCAGACAGCCAGAGTACCAACGCCTCTCTTTGCTAAATTTTGAAGTTTTGCTAAGTTAATGTCTTCTTTTAATTTTGGCAATTAAACTTCATAAACTTTATGACCAAATTTTAATACTGGTTGAAAACAGATGAGAGAATTTTTATGTTCTAAAGAAATTTCCCTTAAACACGGTACATTAAAATACTGGATCTGGAAATTGAAAATTTAACTAATAGAATTTAGACTGTGTTTAGCTAATGGATAATGGATACGTCACTAATTACATCATGAAAACAATTCGATTAATTTGTTTACATTACGAGAGTGAAAAAGCACAACAGCTTTGAAACAGAGCAGCGACAGACCTCTATGTTACCAAGATTACTGTTCATTGTTTAATATCATTTGCAGGCAAATGACAGCATAGCTATTCTAGCACAAACTGAAATACAAATGGATTTTTTTTGAAAATTAATGAAACAATTTTATATATTAATCATTGGCATAAGTACTTACAATCAACGTGTCCAGAGAATCAACCAGCGAAAGGGAAAAGCTGTAAAATTAACAAAATGTTGAATACAAGTATGTGATTCTGACAGACTACTAAGATTCGTGTTGACTAAAGTCCGTTGCTTTTTCAATGAAAACATGACAATCACCAAATTATTGAAATCAGTGACAAAAATAGTCAAATCTCAGTATCTCAGTTTATTAAAAGCACTTTTTCTCATGTAACACTACTAACATAGCAACATCAACCTTTTTTCTGTTCATCTTACAATGAAACAAAATGATACTGAATTTGACTTACTTTCCAAGGGATTCGTCAACATCTCCTCTACTGGGTTCAGAACCACGATACCGCCCTTTACAGCTAAGAGGCATTAATTCGTCTGCAGGATAGGCATGGTCCTACAAAACACAGTAATATTATTTAGTTAAAGCTAATAAAGTTAATCTACATTAATTTTCGAACTAGAAACCCCAACCTTCGCAGCATTTTAGTAAATGGATGAATGTACAAATTAATAACTGCGACTAATGTAGTAAGCTGGTATGACTTCTACAACACAGCATTTCCAAATAGAGCCATTAAGTTAAATCTACATGATCAAGTTTTTCACGCCGTTTTTGTCAGGTCAAGCTCTATATGTCACATAATGTATAGACAGGCAACTTGCTATTATTGCAGGAATTGTATTGGCAAATTTTTCTGAGTAAACTTACTGTAGAATTATGCAAAAGCGATAATATGGCAGAAAATTGCAAAAGTTTGTGCCTCGCTTATTACACACAAAAGGAATAAAAAATAAAATTACCTTATAGTAATAATGCATAACAGTAGCAGAATGACCCAGGATGACTAGTACACATTATACTGATTTTTAAGCTCTGCGTAGCAATACAAAATTATGTAGGACTATTACTGTGGCTATCACAAAAAAGGTTAGTGTTATGTTTGCCTAATTCAATACTTACTGCAGGCAATACACTTTAATGATTAATGTGAAAGGTTATTGTTGTTAAAATAATGCATTTTAATAGGTTGTGTAAGACAGCCAAATACTGCAAAGTAGACACATCATTTGCCTACTCACACACACAAGATATTACATAGGTTACTCAAGCATTATGTTTTAAAATATAAAAACATGTGACCAATGGCCTAAAACTATGCAAAGGAAACCATCAAAATAAGTTGCAAGTTCATCCAAAAAAAGATCACACAGCTTGTAAGACACAAAATGTTTGTAATTTGCACATATAATTTGTGATGTGGAAAACTTTATCATATTTTCCAATCTACACAGGTATTCTGTTTGTGACTGTGTGGGAATTGACGCAAAAAGTTTGCACACGTAGATCTGTCTTTACAGTACGTGTCGCATCTTATTTCTACATTTATGCAATTTTTTTTCCGTTTCATTTGTAATTTCAAAACTGCTGACTTAGTAGGCCCACGTGCACAGAAAACAACAGTTAACAGCATGATACAAACTGTAAGAAATATTTTGGCAGAAGTTTGGTTTGCTTAAATACATATAAGGACATGCTTTAAAAAAATTTATATTTGAAAAATATTACCATATAAGATTTATAAGCATGGTTGAACATCTCTAACGTTCTTTCCCTATAAACAGAGGATAGAAATTTAGTACTCTAATGAAATAACTTAA